>JASJUZ010000491.1:0-212874 GCA_037159825.1 Tupiocoris notatus
CGATCTTAACACGATTTTGACCGTCGAAAAATCAAAAACGCTTCAAAAACGTTGAAATTCAGTCGTCTCCAATTTTCTACACAACGAGTTTATATTGAATTGCACTCCCAGTTTATATAAGTTATTTATTTACCTGGGCAATATTTGTTTTTGAATATTTTGTCAAGATACAAAAAATAGTTAAGTTTGCAAGAAGACTTTAGTGAAAAAAATTCCACTCTCGATGATACTTTGTTCCGTAATAAACAGAGTTTAACTCCGTTACAAAAGTTTTTCTCTTAGAAGCGCTGTTAGAGGCGAAAAACGAAACACGTAGAAAATGTCTCTCGTTTCCGTCTCTCGAGCTTCAGGAAAAACAAAATGACTAAAATATATATATATCTGGAATACGGTTGAAATAATAGATTATCTAACGCTTCGTAATATATTATCTGGTTATGCGGTTGAAGGAAAATCTTCGAACGTCATTTCAACACGTGCCCCTCGGTATGACACGTTTTCATTGCACAACGAGATGTAGGCGGGCGGTGACGTCGATTTTCTTGGACTAAACAACTGTCAACTCATGTGGAGTTGAAAATTACCTTCAACGGCAATTTTCTGCCGATTTTCCCCTCCAAAGGTTGACAATTTCGACGCGTCCTTATTCTAAAAAACGTATCGCACATTTATTAATGGCACCAGGCTTTAGGTAAGCGCAAATTGTAATGTGGGAAACGAAACGGTTTCTCTCATATAGAAACGACCCTGTTTATTCGAACTCCTGGGGTGTAAAGAAGGAACACGTGTTGTTGATGTATGGCCTCCTCGAGCCACGTATCGAAAGGGTAACCAGATGGAAAACGTTGCTTCACTCAAGTCCCACCCTGGCAACAATAAACTTTGCCCTACTCTTTGGTGGCTTATAATCGTCTGATTTAGTTAGCCAAATAAATTCTTCAAGAAGACTGAATAAGTTGGAAAATGGAAACGAATTTCCTATTATCTACTCCCTAATAGAAGATAAATTTGTTCCTCCATGTTGATAAATTGGCCTAGATCATTCCTTCACGCCCTTTCACTTGATCACTCCTTCACGCCCTTTCACTTGATCACTCTATCAATATTTTTCACTTGATCACTCTTTCTTGCCTCTTCACTAAACCACTCGTTCTCTCCCTTCCACTTGATCACTCCTTCACGCCCTTTCGCTTGATCACTCTATCACTATTTTCCCTTGATCACTCTTTCTTGACTCTTCACTTAATCACTCGGTCTCTCCCTTCCACTTGATCACTCTACCATTTTTTTTTTCGCTGTTGAGAGGGAGTTCGAATAAACAGGGTCGTTTCTGTATGAGAGAAACCTTTTCGTTTCCCACATTACAATTTACCATTAACAAATGTGCGAATCGTTTTTTAGAATACGGACGCGTCGAAATTGTCAACCTTTGGAGGGAAAATCGGCATTTTACTGTACTTTACCTTCCTTCCTAATAATAGATAAATTTGTTCCTCCATGTTGATAAATTGGCCTTGATCGTTTTAAAATAACGCCCTTCCCAATTGGCAATTTTCCCCTTCTATTGAGCCAATCACCTGTTGTAAAACAATTGGAAGCAGAGCGTGGATTGAAGCTCGTCAACAGAAGCAGCTTTAAGACTGGCGTCAACTGAATTGAATAGCGTTAATAGATGCCGAGTTTCGAGCACAGAAGCCAAGGAAATCGGAAGCCGAATGTTTTTATTTGAGTGCATTGTAATTGAAGAGTTGGAAGCAGAGCGTTATTAGAAGGGAGCGGTCAAAATTGTTCAACATAATATAATAGCATTATTAGAAGCGTAATAGAAGCTGAAGGAGCATCAATAGAAGTCGAGCGTTGACAGAAGAAATTGGAGGCAGAGCGATTTTATTTTAGAGAAATAAAATCTCTACCGATAATGGAAATTCGTCTTGAAAACAAATAAGTTGTATTTTTTACCCAGCGAGGATCTTTTTCAAAAACTTCGAGGTTGACTAAGCTGGCAGGAAGTTGAAAGACCCCTGCGAGCGGATGCAAATGGCAGAGAATCGGGGAGACAGAAAAAATCGAGCAACGTGCGTGCTCTCGTAATTGGGTTATAATTATTATAGGGCGTTTTCAAGGAGCCCGTCGGTCTGTCACTTCCGCCAATGCACCCTTTTTACAATCTCGAATGGTCAGTGTTTTCAACTGACGCTTTTTCTCTCTTGGGAATAATTTACACGGGTCGCAATCGATAAGAGTTCTCTAGCCCAACTGATAACTCGTTTATTCCAATCCTTGTTATTTATTCGTTTTTCTTGAATACAAGTGCAAAGTTTACAATGTTCTAAACTTACTATCATTCTTATAGTAAGGTGTTTAGGCATAGCATGAGTATGATCACTTTTTGAGTAGATTCTCTAGCGGTTGCTGAAGAAACGTCTTCTTGGCTCTTTATGGGCGAATTCCCCACCAGGATTCGCCAAGATAGGATGACTAGATTCGACCTCTTGCTCATAACGTGATTTATTCCAATTTTCACACCTGTCATATTATGAAAAAAATTTCAATGAAAAATCAATGCTTATTTTTAGGCAAATTTTCAGTCTTCTCAAGTTACTATAGACAAACTACGATTGGTACAACTGATCGTGATATTTGCAACGGTTCTAGTCTATAGTTGCCACTTGTGCCGGCTTTTTGCTACCTCTGTTTACCGAATTTAATCCCTACACAGTACACTGGAGTGAGAATGATGAAGTTGGAAACTGAATTGATTCGGACGCGGTTAGGCGTAAGACTATACTGGAAAATATCCTGGAGAGCTTCGTGGGATAGGTTTTTACTGGATGTAGCAGCTTGGAAAGCTCGAGGCGTATCTTTCCCCACGTGCCGCCATTTTTTCAACGGTTAGGTACCTCCGTTTCAGCGTGGGAGATGTTGAACAAGTCGATCCTCGCCCTTTCGGACCGGCTCCCCGTACGAATAAAAAGAGGAAAGGAAGAAAAAAAATGTGTGGAATCGATTTGATTTGTTCATCGCGCCCGCGTTGGGATTCCGTGTAAAAGTGGATTCGGGAAAAATATCTTCGAAAGCTGGGGGGATTTGGCTTTTAAAACCGGCGACGTTTAGTTGAATAAACTGTTTCAAAGGACTTTCGCCCGATTTGACTTTTCGATTCCAACGGTTGGACGTTTGGCTTCATTTGAAACGAATCTGTCACGAACGTTATGGATTGGACTTGAAACTTTATTCGTATGCATGCGACTGTTCGCTGACTACGTTTTGAGCGCATGGAGTAAAATTGGTCAATCGTATACCGGATAAAAGCGGTATGAGAAAAATATCGTTTCCAACAACCGTCGATAGTATTGCGATCACTTTTTGTGAAGAAATTGAACTCACTTGGAATGACGGAATTGTGTTTTCTCTGCCACCAATTTTCCTCTACAGTGAAAAGACCAAGAGGGCCAAGAAGGGAACCTAATTTAACAACCTAATTTAAAATAACTCCTCCTTTAAAAAAACAAAATGAGCCAGCAACAATAATTAATTACAAACAATATTAATTAATCAACAATTAAGCTTTTCTATTTTTTCCCCAGATATTTTCAATTGAGTATATATCACTGTCGAAATTGAACTCCGCTAATTCGAATCTCATTCCAATTCGTTCCTTATCACCTTTCCATGTACATATGACACGTTCACTGATGCATCCTTTTTGTTCGCAGCTTACGGTAAAGTGTTCCTCGTGCGAAAAAAAGGCGGCAAAGACGCGGGACGTCTCTATGCCATGAAAGTGTTGAAGAAGGCGACGATAGTTCAAAAGAAAAAGACGACTGAGCACACGAAGACTGAAAGGCAGGTCCTGGAAGCAGTACGACAGTCGCCCTTCCTCGTCACGCTTCACTACGCCTTCCAAACTGACGCCAAGCTCCATCTCATCCTAGGTAAGTTGTTTTTGTCGAAATCCCTCTCGTAAGTCGATCGATTCAATTGGCAGGAACGCGAAGGGTATCGAAATTAGGGGAAGACTTTTTAAACGTATAGGAATTTTCGCAGAGAGAGGAAAGTGCGAGAGCATGGCTTTTGATAGAAATGCTCATGATTGGAAATTTAGTATCTGAAGAAATTTATAAGTACCCCAAATATGCAACAATTCCGTCTTCTGTAAGTGGAATGGAAGTGATGCGAGTGATTAAGGGCGAGCAGTGAGCGCCGAAAGTTGAGGGGTGAGCGAAGAGTTGAGTGTCGATGGAGAATGCCGCGAGTGGCGGAGGTAAGGGTGAAGATAAGTGGTGAGAGCTGAAGCGTGAGTGACGATGGTATAGGGGAACGGTTAGCCGGGAAGGTGAAGGGCGGGTGACGAAGTGAACGGCGAGTGACGAAGTGAACGACGAGTGATGAAACGAACTGTGAGTGGCGGAGGTGAATGGTGAGTGGCAGAGGTGAACGGTGAGTGGCGGAGGTGAAAGGTGAGTGGCAGAGGTGAACGGTGAGTGGCGGGGTGAACGGTGAGCTTTCTTTTGCACTTCCCGGATCGATCTTAGTCAAAAGCCGAGATTTTAGTTTGAATTTAACGCACATTTGAGAGAGAGCAGAGCTACGTCGTTTTTTTTCACTTGTCAATACCTATAAACAGTTGAATTCAACGAAGAATTCGAATTTATTGTCAAAATCAAAACAAAAAATCGTTTTCACGTACAAAAAAAAATTATAACATAATAATAATGATAAAATAAATTTTTTGTAAAGTCGTTCGTAGCGGTTTGGTGCTGTATTTCTGGTACGATATGTTCGAAAGGGATATGAGCAGTGTCTGACAGTGCCAGGCTCCGACCGTTTCACCCTCTGGCGAACTTCCCCTCCTGGAATCGATCAATTTCCCTACTGATGCTTCCCTTTTCATTCATTCGAACTTTATAGCGGGAGAAAAAGCGACACCGAGCCTAGGAGTTTTCGGGCGAGGAGTTTCCGCGATGAAGTCAATCACCTTTCCTAGCTAAGGGCGACATGCGACCCTTGACCCTTTCCAAAGATGAGAAGTGAACGACTTCCTTTCCCCGAGTTGGTTGAGATTAAGCGGAAGGGGAGGAATTGAATTTATTCAAAGATGACCGGAATAATTTGAGGAAAACTGCTTCGTTCGAAAATGGCGTTTCTCCGTTTCGGATTGTTTCAGTTTTCATCACGTAAATGTACTAAATCGTGATGAAACAATCGGATGTTGTTTCACTTATAAACCACGTTTGGTATATCAGCTTTGAACCTCGAACAATCCGAGCCAATTTTCCCTGCAACTAGTTCGAACGTGATGCAATCTGTACACAACGAGTTTGTAAATTCCCGGCCTCCGAAACGAAAATAAAATAAGTACGATAGAACGGAAGACAATTAAGAGAGGGTAATTAATTTGAATTAAATGAATCGTAGTTTACTGGAACTAAATGGCATTTTCCTGGATATTTATGGAAAAAAAAATAGAAAAGACGAAAACCGAAGAAGAATATAAAATATAAGAATAGAAAATGAATGCAGTGACATCTTGAGCAAATATTCTCGTCCAAGTCCGCCCATTTTTTTTTCACCTTGAAAATATTTTACGTTATGTTTGCCTTCGCCCGGATCTGCAGATCGAGTTATACGATTGTCGAACGCGGATGGCGAAAAAGGAAAACGTATCGACCCCATTACGACCGATGGAGCGAGTGACCTTTATTCGAAGATAAAGCAGGCAAATAAAGTTATCTCGGAGAATGCTCGGGTTTCCTAAGTCTTTCTCGGTGTAGAATCGTCGTCGATAAATGACGATATGTGGACGGAAAAAAGTCGAATGACAAAAGATTGCGGTATTAGCCGAACGGAGCGTGACAGCGTCGAAGGCCTGGAATCGGACCAAATACGCGGTCGCGTTTTGATTTCCGATCGCCGGCCCCTTTTATTGCTTCCGCTTCTGCTAGACTTCACGCCCGAATTGCGTCCAATATGTACCACCGATGTATTGCTAAAACTCGTAGGTTTCTTTTTTATTTTTTTTTTTAATAATAATAATTTTTTTTATTAATTTGTTTATTTTCGGGCAAGCCCAATTACATTTGAAAATATTAATAAATAAAAATAATAATTTGGTAGACTAAATTTAATTTGATTAATTATTTATTTATTTTTTAATTTTTTTATAATACCTAATAATTTTTTATTAATAGACCAAATTTAATTTAATCAATTATATAATTTTATTATTTAATTTTTTCAATTTTTAATAATAATATTTTTTTATTAATAGACCAAATTAAGCTAATTAATTAAGAGAAATTATTAATAGACCGAATTTACCGAATTAATTAAGAGAAATTATGAAGAGACCGAATTAACCGAATTAATTTAGAGAAATTATTATTAAGAGACCGAATTAGTTAAGATAAATTATTAAGAGACCGAATTGATTGAGAGACCAAATTAATTTAGAGAAATTATTAAGAGACCGAATTAACATAATTAATTTTGGAGAAATTATTAAGAGACCGTATTAACCGAATTAATCAAGAGAAATTATTAAGAGACCGAATTAATTAATATATTTTACTGATTTTCAATTCATCTCCGCTTCATTTTCAATTCGATACGATCAAAATGGGGAATCAAGCTTTAAAACGAATCGCAGTATAAACGAAGGAGCGAAATTAACCGAGTAAGCTCGATTCGACGTGCAACTTGTCAGCTCTTATCGTTCCAAGCGAAATAAGCCGATGCAGCTGAATCTAGATGTTAACGAGGTTCGAAACTGCCCTCGTCCGCTTTCCTCGGCGCATTACTCAAACCTTATTTACCACCTTTGTTCCGATTTGGCGTCGGCAGTTCATCTTTTGTCAACGGCTCGAGCCGTTCGACGATTGTGAAACGCGGTTGGCCGTTGACCCAGGATATCGCTCTCGGGGGTTCATTGTTTCCAACTTAGACGCAACATTTCGATAAGATAATCGGTAGAATTCGAGCGAACCGAATTTCCGAAAGGTTTCGACGGAATCGAATTATTTTCATCCGGAATTATTCCATCAACTCGAAATCATAATAGTAGAGATTTGATTTTTGTATTTATTTAAACGAATTCGACGATTTTACAGCGGAAAGTTCTCGTATTTTTTTGTTCGTCCGAGAATCGTATTTCTGTTGCGATTCAACGCCTCCCGGTCACAATCGAGGAGGTAAATGGGTCGTGACACGGTTCGCACACCAACATTAGGTAACCCACTTGCGCTAGAACTGAAGAAACCCCTGATAATCGACTGTGATTGATTCACTCGGTATATTGATCTGCTATCTATAGATTGCTAATAGAACGATTTACGGGGCCGATTTAGTGCGGAAATCGGAGAAAAAAAATTACAGGAAGAACCCACCAGGAAAACCTGTTACTTACATAAGCAAACGATAAGATAAATATTTGGGTATTGTTACTAATAGCCTCGACCTTAGGATATTTGAAAGACGATAGCGATTCCGTAATTAAAACATCATTACGGCAGTAATTGGTCGCTTAACTTTTGAAGTATCCGTTGGCTATAAAGTAAGTGGGCTAAATGGAATGCGTCGTAATAGACTTAGAGAACGGGGGAATTTCCATCGATTTTTTTATTCCGAATGCGATCATCAATAATTATTTTAAACCCCTAAGAACCGAAAATTGAGACAATGTCAGACCAAGCTTGATTTGAGTGGACATTAAAAATGTTTAGCTTTCATAGTTTCTCTCAGAAATGTGTTGACGCGGACAGAATACGTTCGTTAGATATTCTGATTCTAAATGCCTGGAAATCAAATTTGGGTGGGGTTATACGATTTTTTTCTTGGGCGATTACAACGGTTTATTACTCAATAATGGACCCAAACAGCTCGAACCAAAGCTACCACGTTGTCTACGTCAGCAGTTTTCTTGCCTTGGGGATAGGTCAGTGATGCGGTTTGGTGTGTGGTAGAAGGGATGGAAGGTCGACGCTCTGTTTGGCGACTGGCCTGGTGACGTCAACAATTCTCTGCTTCCCACTACTTTTCAGTAGCGCTTCTCTACTCTCGACAACTCCTCCATCAATGGTTTTTTTATTATATTTTTTTTAAATGAAAATAATTTATGTTACTATGGTTAACAATTCCAATAATAATAATTCAAGTAAATAAATAATTAAATAATTCAAGCGAAGATAATTGCTATAATGTGTTTTCCTTATATTTACCAATCGATGGTTTAGTGGAAACGTCCAGATGAGTTTTGATGATGAACCACTATACAATAATTTGCAGCGTTTTCTAAAACCAGATAGGTCTGCGAAAATTCGCTATAAGTAATATTAGAGTAGTACAAAGTAGAGAAATGTTGTATAGTAGCCAGTCAGGCAGTAGTAAATGTTGTCGAATATATAACAGTAGAGTAGTTAGCAGGAAGAAAATTAGCAGTAGTTGTAGAACAGTGCTGTGATTTAGTAGGATAGCAGAGTAGTCTAGCAGCCGAGTAATTTAGGAGTTCGATGGAGTATTGGTTTATTTTTATTATTATTATTTTTTTTTCTTTTTCTAATTTTATTTATTATTAAATTATATTTTATTTATTTTTATTTATTTATTATTTTAATTTTATTTTTATTTATTTATTATTTTTATTTTATTTTTATTTATTTATTATTTTAATTTTATTTTTATTTATTTATTATTTTTATTTTATTTTTATTTATTTATTATTGGCATTTTATTTTTATTTATTTATTATTTTCATTTTATTTGTATTTATTTATTATTGGCATTTTATTTGTATTTATTTATTATTTTCATTTTATTTGTATTTATTTATTATTTTCATTTTATTTGTATTTATTTATTATTTTCATTTTATTTGTATTTATTTATTATTTTCATTTTATTTGTATTTATTTATTATTTTCATTTTATTTGTATTTATTTATTATTTTCATTTTATTTTTATTTATTTATTATTTTTATTGATTTATTTATTATTTTCCAATCTATACTAGATTAGTTGAATAGTAGAGAATTTTTGCTGTCGAGGGATGGTGTAGTTTGGAAACTGTGGAGAGTTGTCTAGCTTGAAGCTGCTCGGACGTTTTGAGGCTTTTCTTCAAAGGGGGAATACCTGATCGGTCGATATACGTTTGAAAAATGATCAGCTTCCATCATATTTGTACAGATATGCGTGTAAATCTCATGTTTTCATTCGACCTATTTCCTCGAAGAACCCGGTCACCTATGGGTTATTCATAATGTCGACTTCGCAAGCTTATCGCTCAGGTGCGAATTGTTTGATATTTTTACGAGAGTAAAACCGAGAGCCGGGGCAAGAGAAAAAGGTGAGACTCGTCGTCGTTTTGAATTGAACAGATTCAGAAAGGGCGAACCTAGAGCGGAGTCGTGTATAATTTATGACGATGAGGGAGCCAGTTGTTTTTCAACGTGAAGCCTCCTCGACGGGTTGCTCTTCTTCCCGTAAGTTGACAGAATGAATTCGTTTCCAGCCCGACGGTACAATCCGCGGAATTCACACTCGCGACATTTTCGCGTTTCTCTGGCGTCCATTTAGTTTATAATTGTAATAAACTGTTGTAATCGACCAAGAAAAAAATTTCTAACCCCCTCAAAATTTGATGTTTGACGTTTCAATGCATGTAGAATCCGAATATTCACTAACAAAAATTCCGTCCGTCCGCCGTACGGCGTCAGCAATTTTCTGACGAAACTACAAAAGCTGAAGTCTTGAAATTTTCACCAAAAATCAATCTTGGCCAGACAATGGTTTAATTATTTAACCGAATCGCTATCTCAATTTTAAGGGTATTTTTGAGGGGGAGAAAATCCGTATTTTCCAAAAATTTGCAGAAAAAGGTTTATTTGGTATCAATTTTTGTAGATTTTTGGACGTTAAATCGAATGAGACCACCGTCGACAGCTTTATTGGTTCTCGAGTTATCGCAGTTTTTGTGTCGAATTCAGGAGATTTTACAAAAATTCGACATGAGCGTATAAAACGAACGAAAATAAAAAATAGGCGTCTTCCCCATTGGCTTTCAAAGGTGGAGCAAAGCGTATACGACGAGGGTATACAAAAGCTTCTGCCGAGGCTGAAATAATGTATTGATCGGGATGGCGATTATGTCGAAAAATGAACATATATTTCGGAACATACCCTGTAAATTTGGTAAAAATATATGCACTTTTCCATTTTTGGCAGCAGTTGTAACCTTATTTTCTGGATATCCATCGTAACTAGCGTGCGATTTTTTTTTTTTTTTTTTTTTTTAATGCATTTATTTTGAAATTTAACATTTTAGAAATACATGGCTCTTTATGAGTAATAATTTACTCGTGCTAAGAGCCGGAGCCACACCACTTCGTTCTTTCTATTTCTAATATATAAACTGTAAATTAAACATTTCAAAAACCTTCTACAAATCTCAGAATACCACCATTAATAATAAATTGATTAGCCATCTTAAGTAACTTAATTCTTAATACATTTACATATCTAAATCATCATTTCAACTAATTTATCATTTCCCTTCCGCAATGTATCTTATCATTATAGTAATTTTTTAGTTTTTCTGTAAATTTGTACAGAGTAATTTCTTGTGCTACCAATTCCACTGGAAGTTTATTAAAAATATCCACCCCCCATGTAAGAAATAATCGCATGCCCAGCGCCGTATTCATTCTTGGCTTCAGAAGGGTTATTTTATTTCCTGCTCTAGTAGCGCTCCACACTCTAGGTATTTGCCCCATTAAAAATCTCCGATACAAAAAACTCAGATGCATTTTTCGGTCAGTTCGTAGATATCTAGCACCGGAAAATCTTCGAAACCTTAAAAGTTGGGTACCGTCTTGGTTTTTTCAATAAAACCTTCATCACAAATTTTCGAAAATGTACAGTGGTCTTACTTTAGTAGCATAGGCGCGCGATAGAATGGCGGTCGTATTTACCTCCCGACGTTTTAGACGGCTTCGCGCGTTTTTCAAGCCCGACGCGATAAATCACGGGACTTTTCAAACAGGAACTCGACCCAATGAGGGATTTAAGCTTTAAATGCGAAAGCTACAGTTTATTTATCCCCGAAAGCGAACCCGCATTACACCCGATGTATTCGACAAATTGACTTTAGTCTCTCGAATGTTTCTCAGTTCCCGTTTGTTCTTCATATCGCAAGTCAATCATATTTTTCGTATTTTTTGCAGATTACGTCAGCGGAGGCGAACTTTTTACGCATCTTTACGTGAAAGAGCATTTCACCGAAGACCAAGTTAGAATCTACATAGGAGAAATAATCCTCGCCCTCGAACATCTCCACAAGGTAACATTCCCGTTTTCGTATTTCTACAGGACATCATGTGATATGAAAAAAATGGGTTTTGAGGTTTTGGATGATTTTTTTTCAGAATTCCAAGCCGAACCTCGTGGTCGCCTCAGTTTTTGTTGGTAGCGCTGGGAATGAGTTATTCCCGCTTAAACATGTCGACGGTGAAGAATTGATACCTCGTATCTCCATTTTTGACGAAAATGAGATTATGGTATCTGATAAGTTCCTTGGTTTTTACCGATTTTAGCGCTCATTTGGTCGTTTTTCGAATTATTTCGGCTCACAATTGCAATTGCACCTCGTATCCCGCGATTTAGAAATATTATTTAGAAATAATGCAGATTTTTGCTCTCCTGTAAAGTAGGCAAAATGGAGATACGAGGCATCATTCTTCACCGTCGATGTGTTATACCATTCTTGTTGGCAACAAGTGTTATCAAGGTGTTTCCCTGAATTAGCTACTATCTAAATTCCATTGCATGATATCACCTGCCCCACTTCTGCACTCTTCATAACACTGATTGTCCCATTATTTTTATAACGTTTTTTCTCTCGCCTGAAAACCGGCCAAATTTTTACAACACTTGTTATCCTGTAGCCATAGATTTGTTTCATCTTCAATTGCCTGACTTTTTTTAATCGCTCGTAAAATTCCTTATGGCCTTTTCAAAACGCCGATTTCCGACTCGGATTAGCGATTAAGTGCGCGATATTTAATTTTTTGGCCTGCCATGATATTATTATCCACCGCCTTTCCAGAGTTGCCTGTCCTACATCGGGAAGGCGCGTTCTCCGCGTTCTTTCACAACTTGAGATCGCGTTCTTTCACAACTTGAGATCGGCACGAATTGTCTTCCGATAGGAATCGTGATCGGAATTTTCGTGAGCTTTCATGCAAACCTTACTCGAGACGGGCTATCTTTGATTTATTGCCTTTCGATCTCATAAATCCTCGGTTTCTCTTTCGTTAACAACTCTCCTGTAACCGCTGACTCGAGCGCTGGCTAATTCACGGTTATGAGGCTCTAGATTGATGATTAATTTTCGGAGGAAATTTTTTTTCAAATGATGAGTAATGTGGTGTAACTGACTTCTCCAATGGATAGTGGTTGCTATTCTAGGACTGTTGCTACTAAATTCAATATTAAATATTCATTCTTGTGTCTGAAAATAGTAAGAGCACCATTATTAATTTCTTACAATGGCGCAGCCAGTAGCTTTGAACCCTACTACCTTCACGGTGACCTTACTTTGCAAGAAAGTGAAGGGCCAATGGGCAGTCGTCAAATTTCGATCAGCGGAAGAGTCATCGTGGCTCATGGTTCCGAACGATTGCCAACAATTGATCTTTCATTCACGCTTCATTTCTGTAGAAGATTTGGTTGGATCACTAACTCAAAAAACTCTATCTGTCAATATGAATGAGGCAGATGTGCTCGCCTATAGGCGTTTATGCGGAAGTGTTAATGAAATCAGCTCTGAGTCAGACTCCGATCCATCACATTTCAGGGAAGCACCTACTAACGAAGAGGTACGTCTGAGAGGTGGAAATTGTTACCAAGGCTCCCCAGAGTTGCTCCAACTGATGGATATGATGGCTGCCAACACCACTCGAATGATGGAGGCGCAACAGCAGACATTATCGCAGATGGTTGAGAGAGTAATGGAATCGGTGTCTAGCTCTTTTGGTACTGCAATAACTAACGTTGTCACCAGACCACAGAAAATGACGATTTCAAAATTCAATGGAAGGTCGGAAGATCCTACAACTTGGTTGTTTTTATATGAAAAAATGTGCAAAAACAATCTGTGGACTTCAGACCAACAGAAAATAGATAATCTTCTCTCGGCTTTGGAGCCTGGCAGTATTGCAGAAAAGTGGTATAACGCACGCATATTTCAAGAATATGACCTTAATTGGGAGGCATGGAAACGATCGTTCCAATCAGCCTTTGGTCAAAATCCAATTCAACTTCTTAACAATGCTCAGCTCTTTCGTTATGAGAATGGAAATTTGCAAGAATATTATTACGAAAAGCAGCGACGCCTCAACTTAGCTTTTGGATGTCTTCCCGATCGCGCTTTCAATTTATTGATAATGCAAGGGTTACCTTCCTACATGCAAACTCATTTGTTGGGATTAGATCTCAATAGCAGGGAAGAAGTCTTGAGGTCATTAGAGCGCCTCAATCCTAACATTGCAAGTGCCGAGCAGCGTGTCAACCGAAAGTAACTTTCCTAGGAAGAATTATTGATGGGACAACAAAAACGACTAAGGAAGAGTCCGTCGAAAAGGTAAGAAAAATGAAAAGACCTCACGATTTGCATACCGTGAGAATATTCACTGGACTCACGGGACATTTTCGTGGATTTATTCCTAATTATGCACAAATAGTGAAACCATTGGACCACTTGAAAAAGAAAGAAGTAAGTTTTGAATGGACTCCTGATGCGGAGAAGGCATTTCAAACACTTATCAACAAAATTACTTCATCTCCGATACTTCAACTCCCGGATTGGAATCTTCCATTTGAATTGAACACTGATGCCTCACATCACGGGTGCGGAGCGGTGCTCTATCAAAGAGATGTAACACAGAAGAAAAACCAGCAGCTCAGGGTTATAGGGTACTACTCGTATTCGTTCTCGAAGGCTGAATTGAATTATTGTGTCACTGACAAAGAAGCACTTGCAGTTAAGAAAGCTGTCCAATATTTCAGACCTTATTTAGAATGCAGAGAGTTTACGGTTTACACAGATCACCAAGCACTAACATGTTTGATGAACATGAAAGAGCCAAAAGGACGGCTGGGACGGTGGCAAATCTTTCTTCAGGGTTTCGAGATGAAAATCAGCCACAGAAGAGGTCAAGAATTAGAGGACGCAGACGCAATATCCAGGCTTTGCGTAGACCAGGTAGTAATGAATATCTCCTGCATGCAAACAAACCTCAATGGTAGATTAATAGTTGAGAAGCATTTTATACCTGAAGTCCTGAGATCGTATCATGATGATCAGGAATCCGGTGGACACGATGGTTTTCTCCGGACATATCTCAAGATTAAACAGCGTTTCACATGGCCGCAGATGAAAAAGGACATTCTGAGGTATGTGAGAAGTTGTCATCAATGTCAATTGATTAAGTTCAAATACAGCCAGAAGCCTGATCAGCTAGTGCTCCCCAAACTTTCAACAAAACCTTTCGAAACGATACATCTGGACTTTGCTGAGCTTAAAAAGAAATCCGACTCTCAAAAAAGTACACAATCATTCCTCGTTCTCATAGATGAATTCTCCCGTTACACGTTTGCAAAGGCAATGAAAGAGAGCTCTGCAGCAATAGTCAATTTTCTTCGCGATTTCAAATTTATCAAACAGGTTCGAAAAATTGTCACAGATAACGGAACTGCTTTCACCTCGTCATCATTCAAGAAGTTTGCTGAAAAGGAAGGAATAACGCTGGTCACAACTACTCCATATCATCCTGCAAGCAATGGACTGGCTGAGCGCAAAATACGGGACTTAAAAATGTTTTTTGCCCTTTATCCAACTGGAAGAGGTGGCTGGAAATCAACCCTTGATGCAGCAGTGAAACACTCAAACCGGTCTTTTTCAACAGGAATCGGGTGCTCTCCATTTTTCAAACTGTTCGGAACTCCACCTACCTTCCCAGCAGACAGAAAATTTGGTGTGCCAAAAACTCTTCTAACTGAACATCCACTGTCCAATGAAGAACAAGCACGCTATCGTTTGAGAATGAAGAATAATTATGACAAGACCCATCGATCCAATTTCCCAGTTCTAAACAAAGGGGATCAAATTCTCGTTCAGAGTGGCTATCTCGGAAAGCATCCCAATGTGAAAGGGCCCTTCAAGATTATAGAAGTAGCTATGATGGACGGTTACCCAAAAGCTGTTACTTATAAAGATGAGGAGGGTAAAATCAGCAGAGCAGCCATCAAGAACGTAAAATTGTACAGTTGCAGGAGCAATGCAAAAACTTAAGTCGTGGGAGACCATTATTAATTTCTTTTTCGCCAATCTGTAAGGCTTTAATTTAACAACGGGTGTCTCTGGTCGCAACCTAAAATCGACGAGCATATCAGGGCCTCGGTTGTCATCTTCAGGGAATAATTTAACAATATCGTCCTTTGAGTAAATTTTACCACATCCTGAAGATTTAGGGGATGGCAAACGCTGCACCGTACATGCTATGAAAGAGTCCAGGTTAGATAGGCTCACACCAAGCTGATGGAGTGTTGGCCAACCAAGGATTGCCTCGTAAGGCAGAGCATCCAGTACATATGCGTTTATGACCAAAAGATTGTTTCCAGATTTCATCTTCAATTCAACCATTTGATCGACATGTTCGGCAGACCTATTAAATCCTCTTAAAACGACCTTTTTCATCTTGCAAGTCCAACAGTTACGTGTGACAACTGCCAAAGAAATCAAATTAACCATGGAACCTGTATCGAGAAGAGTTTTGACAATTGCACCGTTCAGCATAATTGGAACAATTAAAGGCTTATTGATCAAAGAATCGATAGTGTACGAGGAAAGAACATCAACATTTAATATACCATCATTTTCGCCATCCTCAGCTTTGTAAGAAATTAATAATGGTGCTCTTACTAGTAACTTTCTCATAAAATAAGAAAACTTACTCGGATTTCTTCGCAGGTTTTCCAGATTATCTTCTATCCCGGTCGAGACCTTTCCAACGAGCCCAAACACGACGTTTCTACGTTGAAACAATTGCCCAAATTTTGGCCCACATCCGAAAAAAAATTTGGAAGTGGGAGGGCGTATTTAGGCTTATCAGATTCGTTATCTACCCGTCGAGAGCTTTCCAACGAGCCCAAACACGACGGTTCTACGTTGAACCAATTGCCCAAATTTTGGCCCACCCCCGAAAAAAAATTTGGAAGTGGGAGCGCCTCCCGAAATGACGCTTGGCCGCCCCCGCACCGCCCTAGGTGGGTGGAAGGAGGCTCGGAGAAGGCTCTTAGAAGGTGGGTGTGCTGGTTAGAGCCCCACCTCATCCTAGTGGGAGGGGACGGGAATGGGGGTCACGTTGAGGTAGGTCATGGTCAGCATCAAAACAATTAGGATGGTGCGGGGTGGGGGATGACGTCACTGATAAGAGTGATAGGGTAGAACCGCCCTTTTATAACTACTTACAGTTTCCGGGACCAAAGTGTTTGAATTGTTCAGTTCCTCTAGTTTCTTAATCTTCATATTCTTTAGTTTCTGTGCTAGTTTTCATCCTCAATATTTTTCTCTTTTAAGAAAAAAATTATTTTCTTCATCACTTCTTAGATTTGTTTCTCTTCATTTTTAATAATTTTCGTTCTCATTCTTCGCTTCATTTTTTCCTTCAATTATTTTCTTCCCTTCAATGTTCGCCTCTTTTTTTACTTCAATCTTCTTAGTCAATTCTCTTTTTCATGGATTCTTTTCTTCTCTTCTTCTTACTGTCTTCAATTATTCTCTCATTTTCCTTTTATTTTTTTTCTCCTGTTCTCTATTTCTCCTCTCCTCCGATTCTTCCATTCTCTTTTTCCTTAATGTTTCTTCTTTTTCAATTATTTCCTTCTCCAATTCTCTTCTTCCTCCATTTTTGTTTTTCCTTCTTCTCTCTTTTTTGATACATTTTTCCTTTGTCAATTATTTTCCTTGAATTCGTCTCTTCTTTTCGAATTAGATTCCATTTTTTGCTCTTCTCTAATAATCCTCATTTTCAATTCGCCTCCTTTTTTTAATTCTTTTTTTTTAATTCGTCTTCCATTTTCCCTCTCTCTTATTTCCTCTCCGAATGTCCTCTTCTTTTTTCAATTCTACAATTTTTCTCCCCTCGCTAATTGCTTCTATAAATTATTTTCTTGCTTCCTTTCTTATTTTTCTCTTCTTTTAAAATTATTTTCTTTTATCTCAGTTGCTCTCTCGATCAATCAATCTTCTCTTATTCAATTCTTCCCCTCCCCTCTACATTTATCCTATTCACTTGTTCGACCCTTTCGCTCTGCTTACCTTAGCAATAGTCGCACTTTTGAAAATGCCTTCGGTTTACATTTCAATTTACGACGGAGCGATGAATCGTTTTAATTCGTAGGAATGCCGGTCGCCAAGTATTCAAGTGGTTATAATCAAAGCTGTTTCTTGGCATCGGTCCCGAGCCGCCTAAGCGGACGCTATTTTAACCAAAAGGATTCACAAGAGGCATCTGCGGCTTGATCGAGCTCGCTTATTCAAAACTATTGATCTCTCGACGAACTTGTCTTTGGATATGTATTTATCGCCCACTTAACGAGTGCCATGCTTTTGATGTGTTTTTTCCCCTGATAATATGTTAATTGCGGTTTTACTCGGATTTGAAAGTGGTTTTCATTTTTTCGCCGTCATAAAATTAAAAAAAACATGATCTTTCTAAAAAAAAAATTATTTTACTCAAATTATTTTGCTTTTACGAAAAAAAATAATAGAGAAAAAACTGTAATACGAAAAAACTGTTTAGTCTGAGACCTAAAAAAGACCTAGACCTAGAGTGAGACCTGAAAATATTTGATTGGAAACAAGGAAGCTATAAGGTATAAAATGAAGAAAAAAAATCTTTTTCTTAAAGGAACGTTTAGTCGGTTTTCGAAATTCCATTTGCTTCCCTTAGAATGCGGTGAAACCGCGAATATGACTCGTGGAACGGATAGCCCCTCCAGAAGTCGCCGTTCAGGGCGGCCATGTTCTTACAGTGAAAGTGGGTGGCTTCCTCGTCTGTTAGGCCGACCAAGACGCCATGACTAGACGACAAAAGCAAATCATCGTGTCTAAGAAAGCCGAATCGTTCGCGAGACGGACGATTTCGACGTCCTTTAATTTGCTAGTCGTTAGGCGTTGGCGCCTTGAGTTGCAGATGAAAATCATCGGTCGTATTGGTATATCTTAGAAGGTAATTGGAGAGGAATTGCATTTGCAGTGTTCTAATCGCGTAGAGCAAAATTTCTTGCTTATAGCTTGACATCTTGGTAACATTAAACATGCAACTATTTCGCTCCCATGAGCTAAATAATAATATATGATAATAATAGCTAAATAATAATAAATAATATGGACGAGGATCAAGTCATGCCATGATGTTCATACCGTTTGGTGGAAATCGACCTATTCTGCGAATGTTTCCCGTTGGATTTTTTGTCAATTATCTCCCACATTGCTGTTCGTGGTCTGTATAATAATTTGTACATCGCAAACGCTCCTAGTTTGAATTTTGATCTAATATTGTTAAGTGGTAGCAGAGAATGTACTCAAGTTGAATCGAGTTGAAATCATTTTTTCCCCCTATTTCCTACGAAAAAAAATTGTATCAGTCTTTAACTCTTAGAAAATCAAAATGAGAAGAAATTTTTCAAAATCTTCATACTGCACAAAAAAGATTCATTAGTTTCCGTTCGAAAGCCGCATCCGCTTGAGCAGGTGGGCACTTTTTGAATCTTTTCAAAAGCCTAAACCCTTGCACGGTACGATGAACTCCAAGCTTATGCACCGTAAAGGTGCACTAGATGGCCAGTTGGTCCTTGGTACGGCTTCCTAGTTGTACGAGCAGCTTGCAATGTCTAGAAGGCTGAGACCTCGAGAAGCAGATGTCAAGGGGACGCCAGGTGCTCCTGTCGGCATTCGAGAAGTCATTTAACTCGTGTCCCTACTCTTTCAGAATGTTTTTTTTTTTAGAGTTTTTTTTTTTTTTTTTTTTTAAATCAAATTTGCCTTTAAAAGACCAATGCACCGATTATCCTCCCTTCCAAATGAGCTAGAAAATATCCGGCGTAAACAATTTCTTCGGTAAATTCAACCTTTAAAAACTCCGAAGTGAAGTCGGATAAGAAATAACGCTTTTTCGGGTTATCCTTAAAACCCACGAAGAAATAACAGTCTTCGAGTTATTTTTACCTCTCGTCCGTGTAAAGGTCGAGCTATTTTTAGACGCTTTTCTCCGCAAACTCGACGATTCAATATCGAACAATGACATGGGCCCGAAGTATGACTTTTCTCTCGGTTAAATCTTGTTTACGTCTGTTTCCTCTTGGTAAAAATAGAGCCGCCCCGTTTCCGCAGATGATTATAGTAGCCCGACTCGGTCGAGCGTTCGATTCGAACTGCAAAACAACAGCATTTTTTTAAAATAAAGCTTTAAAGACCTCAATCCATTCGATAGCGAATAAACCTGCCAGCGGTATTTGAAAGAATCATTGTGTTTATGTGTTTGAATAAATTATTTAAAAAATGTATAATAAGCTTGGTGAAAAAAATAAAAATAAGTGAAAACAAATTTAAAAAACTAGCGAATAAACTGGTTAAATAATATCAAAATAAGAATCATTTTGTCATTTTATGGTTTCTACGTCTTTGATACTCTTCACTTTCTCGAGTTTTTAAAATAAAGTTTGAGCAATTACTAAAAAAAAAAATAAAATAAAATAATAATAATAATAATAATTTAAGAAATCATGGAACAACGCAACTCAAGAAGGTTTCTCTTGGCTGTTCAGTTCTGCGTTTATAGTTTATTTTCGTCTCTCAGCTTTTCAACTTTCTCATTTTCTCTTGATTTTCCCAGAATCTTTATCGCCTCATTTCAGTTTTTAAATAAAGAACTGTAAGAAATCAAGACTCTGAAGATCTAAGCGACGAAGAAACTGATAATATTAAGAACCAAAAAAAAGCTGAAAACTTCTCAAATGGTTTTATAATTAATTTGTTTTTAATTATTTTAAATTAAAATTAATTTTTATAATTTATAATTATTATATTTTTTAATATATTTTTATATAATATTGGTATTTATCATATTTTTTAATTATTATATTTTTTAATTACTATATTTTTTAATTATTATATTTTTTAATTATTATATTTTTTAATTATTATATTTTTTTATAAAAAAAAATCCCTCGCAAATATATGTAGTCTTGTGATCATGAGCTCGTCCTTGGTGAGCAAATTCAAGTGGACACGCTCGGAGAAACTCGAGCAAGACAATCAGCTCACCAGGAACGCGAGTCCTGGAGGGGATCCCGTTACGAGGAGCAAGTGCCGTTGCTTTCTCCTCAGACCGACCGTGAAAAGTCGGTTTCGCAATGTACTTTTACCTGTTGCGCATAAGGATCGCGAGTATCTCGATTTTGTCGATAGGAGTAAAATTACTCGGAGCTGAAGAAAGGTGACTGACGCGAATAGGCTTGCCTTGTGCAAATCGGACTACATAACTTGTGGTAGCAGAGACTGTCTTTGGGGATTCCTCGGAAAACCTCAGCGATTAGCCCTGCGTCGTCTTATTTACACAGAAGAAAGTAAACTAATTGGTAATTCAAGAATTCAAGTCACTAATCAATTCCATTTCAGTAGTTTTTTTAATTAATTTATTTTTTTTATTTTTTATTTTTTTTTTCCGTCCCATTAACTGTATTTAGACCTAGAGCTCCATTGTACTATCCCCCCAGTATTCTCAGGCGAGAAAGCTTGCCCCTTTAAAAAGGTCAATTCAGTAGCTTAGTGAGTGAACATTGTTTAGAGATTGAGGAATATCGAGACAATCTGAAAAGCTAATAAGCAGTCCCTTCAAGCCCCTTCTATTGAATTGTTCACATTTAAATGCGATATCGTTGGAACCTAGCGTAACCTTCGAACTAGCTCCGGGTGGTATTTTCACACTGCGTGAAGAGGATGCGATCCGATAGGGTCAGGGACGAGCATCGTGGCTAATTTCAATCGCATCGTTACGGTAACGGCTTATCGTTTCAGCCTTTCCAATTCGAGCCGATCTCACGATTCCAATCTGACGTTAATACAATAACCGAATGATAATCGTGCTCTTCCCCGAGGGTGCAATACGCATTCAGAGACTCGGACCGATAAAAGTCACGAGGCGAACGACGATTGTGAAGCCGGTTTCGAATCGGCCGTTGCAAATCGTCGCCGCATTATTTCCTCGCGTCTATTTTTTTTTAATTTAATTTTTTTTTTTTTTGCTTTTTGAGTTAAGTACTGAGTAAAGAGAACATCAAGCCTTTAGATAAGTACAATGTTTTTTGATTTTTAAATATAATTTCATTCTGCGTTCTGGTATCAAAGTAACTCAATTAACACCGAGATATTTTCAAGTACTGTTTGAAAAATTGCTCGTAAAAAAATATGCTCGTCATAAAACAGTGTAATATTGTTTAAAATTGCGTGAAAAGTTTATAGAGCACCTCACCAAGTGGTTAGAAATACTGGAAATGTCACACATCCGATTGTAAAGGTATGAACCTGGCAATGTTCCCCGCGTTTTCCACTCAGGTGCAGCCAAAACTTGAATATTGACCAAAATTTGAATATTCTAGTTTAGAATATTCTAGAATAATGCTAGTTTAGAATATTCTAGAATAATGCTAGTTTAGAATATTCTAGAATAATGCTAGTTTAGAATATTCTAGAATAATGCTAGTTTAGAATATTCTAGAATAATGCTAGTTTAGAATATTCTAGAATAATGCTAGTTTAGAATATTCTAGAATAATGCTAGTTTAGAATATTCTAGAATACTGCTAGTTTAGAATATTCTAGAATAATGCTAGTTTAGAATATTCTAGAATAATGCTAGTTTAGAATATTCTAGAATAATGCTAGTTTAGAATATTCTAGAATAATGCTAGTTTAGAATATTCTAGAATAATGCTAGTTTGGATATTCTAGAATAATGCTAGTTTAGAATATTCTAGAATAATGCTAGTTTAGAATATTCTAGAATAATATGCTAGTTTAGAATATTCTAGAATAATGCTAGTTTAGAATATTCTAGAATAATGCTAGTTTAGTTTAGTTAGTTTAGTATTTGGAATAGTTTGGAATAATGTTAGTTTAGAATATTCTAGAATAATGCTAGTTTAGATTATTCTAGAATAATACTAGTTTAGAATATTCTAGAATAATGCTAGTTTGGAATATTCTGTGTAGGATGAATAACAATACCCCAGAAATACATGTTTCATGAAGAAGTACTTGAAACTTCATCGGTTGGAAAAATCTTATTTTTTTCCAATTAGGCCTTCATTAAAGTTTTATTGCACTTTAAAATTTTAATGAGCCGGATTTTCGCGCAAACACTCTTGAGCTGTTTGTTAGGCAAATAATTTGACTCCTAACTAGGCAAGCTAGAAAAATTAAAATATTTTTAATCTCGATGTTAGGAATTTTCCCATAGAGTAACCAATCTTTTAAGTGGAATTCACAAATGTTTGGTATAGTAAAGTAGTGTGCGGTCTTATTGAATCATAATTTATTGAAGGGAAGCATTAAACCACTGTAAAAGCATTTGCAACATTTTTATTTAAAATTAATTTTAATTATTTTTTAAAATTAATTCTATTGCTTCTATGCTTTCGAGGTTTTCTAGTTTAATTATGAACGAAATAACTGGCTAACCAATAGCAATTTTTTAACCGATGCTTATCATTGGTCCATTTTTTAGCGCTAGGTTATCCGATTTTCCAGCCTCCGATACATAATATTCAAATTCGCCGATCGATGATGGGACAAAGCGATCTATCTCAGCCCATGGCCTAGTATCGATGCCAAAAATTTTTAAAAATAGCCCTCAAACCTTTGTCTCTATGGAGCCGCTATTGGCAGAATGTCACGAGCAGCGTTCGGCTCGAATGATTCATCAGGCCAACATTCTGATGTACAAAGGATTTCAGCTTTTACAAATTTCTTTGGATAAATTGATTCTTGCTCTGCGGTTCAGTATAATCGTTCCTTTTGTCCAATTTATACCTTATTAGTTTATTGGTCTTCTAGTTTAATCCTCACCTGCTTTTACCTGCTGTTTACCTTCACTCTAATCCTTTTTAAGAGCTTTCACCGACGCAAACCATAGGTCACTGTGAGTCCCTGTCTAATAAACGCGTCGCAGTGCTAATGGTAGCAGAGATCACCTCACAGTGCTAGTGGTAGCAGAAGTGGCGAATTAGATATTTTCATTTCTCCTATTTTTTCGTACAAAAATATTTTCAACCCGTCTTTTGTTTCAGTTGGGCATCATTTATCGCGACATCAAACTGGAGAACATTCTTCTCGATTCGCAAGGGCATATAGTCTTGACGGATTTCGGCCTAAGCAAGGAATTCCTGCCACATGAAACGGTAAGTGAGAATATTATTTTCAACAAATTCTTTAGCAAATCGTTAAAAAAAAAAAAATGTAAATATTAGCTACGTGACTAGACTTTAATGTTTGCCTTTGCAGTAAGCCTTTTCACTCGTTTATATCGCGTGCAAGGAGCAAATGAAGCCTCAGCAGTGACGGGATATTTTTCCTCTGTCGAAAAATTGCGTAACGAGCGCGGCTCGGAGAACGAATTTCTTTGAATTTTCAACATCAAGAACGTTTAAAACGCAAATCGATCTTCGACGGTGATTCGAAATAAAAACGACTGATTTTATTGGTCGAATAAAATCGCCGAGAATCGTGAAGTTTCTCGGAATTTTTCACAGCACTTCGTTTCTTTATAGTTTCTTATCCAGTTTATAAAGTCATGGAACTGATTGAAGTTTATAGTTCCCTCCAATGTATTTAAACGCTGCTCACTATGGGCTACTGGTTGCGCCTCTTCAGTTGACCTCAGTAGAACAGTGTTACACTTGATTACACAGGATGGAAATCAATGGGAAATAAGCGGATTGTTATTGAGGGAATTGAGCTGAAGATTGATTTAATAACTAGTTTATTCATTATTTATCGATCAGTGAATATTTTAGTTGGAGCGCTTTCGCCCACGATGTCCTCACTCTCCCTAAATTTTTTTTGGTAGTATTGTGGTTTGGATTTAGACGTTCACTTACTCAGATTATCGAAAAAACTCAAAATTATAGAAAATTAAATTATTTTCTCATTAAACAAACAGTGTAGTCTTCTCTCGCGTCTTCTTTTCGCGTCGAACCGATTCTACGATCGTTTATCGCCACTAAAATGCACCAGCGATTTCTTTGAGATTATAATTTTTTTCTTGGGACGTAAATCCATCAATCGCCTCGTCTGCGGACGGTTTTACCTTGTATTTCAACCCTATGTGTTTTATTGATCGATTCCAGGAGCAGCGGGCCTACTCTTTCTGCGGCACGATTGAATACATGGCTCCCGAAGTTGTGAAGGGAGGAAGCTCGGGTCACGATATCGTAAGTGTCTTGTATTTCTGAGCATGCGAAGAAAATATGTCAAATGTACGGTTCGAAGTGACGACTAAGAAAATCGAGTTGTTCGCTCTTGGAAAAGGAATTATTGGCGTAAATCTCTGTGCCTTTCCTGTGTAATTGGACGCCGTATGTTGCTGGTTGAGGAGTGGGAGACTTCAGTGGCGTTCTCAGTAGCGTCTAGTGCGCGTTCGATTACACAGGACACAGTAAACCAGTTATTGACGCTAATCAGTTCTTATGTATTATGGCCACCCGTGGTGTAGTGGTATGGAGCGTTAGCTCTCTACGCGGTGGAGCCGGGTTCGAATCCGGCTGGGGTCAAACTCAGTTAGGCCCGCCCTTTCGTCCTCCACACTCAGGGGGGTGAGGCAATGAGTAGCCATGAGCGAAATCGTCAGAATTTTATAATAAGTGCTGAATTGATGATTAATCTTCTGATTTCCCTATGGGAAAAAGCTGACGACGTCCACGACTGGGAAAATATTCCCAGTTGGACGAAAATCCTAGGTGAAACTCCTTGTTTACTTTACAGTTCTTTCGGATCCATTATTCAATAATAAACCGTTGTAATCGCCCTAGAAAAAAATTTCTTACTCCCCTCAAAATTTGACGTCTTACGTTTCAAGGCATTGGAATCCGAATATTCAATAAAAAAAAATTCTGTATTATAGTTATAATAGTTAAATCTTGAAATTTTCATCAAAAATCAATCTCGTCCCTACGGCGGCCCAATTCTTGAACCTAATTGCTAGCTCAATTTTAAGGGTATTTTTGGGGGTTTTGAGGGGGAGAAAATTCGTATTTTCCAAGGTTTAACAGGAAAATGTGTATTTGGTATTGATTTCAATAGATTTTTGGGCGCTGAATCGAATGAGACCATCGCAGGGTCGATAGCTTTATTGGTTCTCGAGTTGTCGCAGCTTTTGATTCGAATTTGGGAGTTCTTGAAGCTATAAAAATCGTTCTATGCTCATTGGAATGGTCGTCAAACACTCTCCAGCTGTACCGTGGCAAAAAATTTGCTTTTAATTAGAAAATTGAGAAAAATAAAAATGATTAAAATTATAATAGTTGCTACGGAGTTTTCCCCTATAGTTACCACAAGCTGTTTTCAATGGTCGGAATAATTTCCATCACAAATGGATAATCTTCTTAAATCATTATTGAAGCGAAGGAATAATAAACCGCTCATTTGCAGCGTTTTCAGTATCTCCTATCAGTCCAATACTGATTTCCAATTTTTTTAATTTATATAAATTTATCACTCTACGAATTTCATCGCGATTAAACGTTATCGCATATTTTTTCGCCGTCTCGATTCACCTGGCCGCTAGTGAATGTTTAAGTTTGGTTAAAGTTGAACCCTACTCGTGAGCACGAGCAGGTGTGCAAGCCGCATCTGTGTCCCTATCGAACCAGACAGAGCAAAGCGACCGTCAGTCAAGGGGAAGAATTTCCTGCGCGGAAGCAGGTAGCGGTGGCCTTTCCCGTGATATATATGAATCATCGTGCTAACGTAAATCGAGTGTGTCAAGTTCGATGGGAAAATATTTTTTCATCCAAGTGGCCATATCGAAAATCATCTTTGTCTAGGAATTTTCACGTCTTAGCTTTTTATTATTTATCTCTGTAACTATTGAAATTAATGGTTTTTCGTAAGGTATATGATTTGGAATTAGTTGATGAGATAATTTTGAAGGGTTCCTATTTGGATAGGTAGATTTATTCATCTCGCTCGAGCAACAGCGTTCTAAAAGTCGAAGCTTTAAAAATCCGGTTGGAATAATAAATTGAAAAAATTGTAGACGGTGAACAGTGAACGAATCAGAAAGTATTTACTACAAATATGTGTTTTTTTTTATTATTATTTTTGTTAGGTACCTATTTTTCATTATCATTATTATTATTTTTTTTTTTTTAGGAAAAATTTTCAAAAAAATGGAATAGTCTCATTAGTGTGATCAGAAAATGGTTCCAAATTAGAAAAAAAAAAACTGGTTCTTGTCAATCAAATTTCGTCGTTCCGACTCGAAAACGGGATTCCACGTTGAATTTCTTGATGAGTTGCTTTCGAAATCGATCGGCAACGGAAGTCAATTTTGTTAACTCTCATTGAAGAAAAACTTGAAACGCAATTTTACGTAAAAAAAA
The DNA here is from genome assembly GCA_037159825.1 of Tupiocoris notatus. Taxonomy (NCBI): domain Eukaryota; kingdom Metazoa; phylum Arthropoda; class Insecta; order Hemiptera; family Miridae; genus Tupiocoris; species Tupiocoris notatus. Next base: position 26,717 of record JASJUZ010000491.1, read on the forward strand.
AAAAAATTTTTCAGCCGCTTAGAAATTTTTTTAGGGAAAACTTTTTGCTCAGTACGAGTGTCTGGCATTTGTATGAAACCTGTTGAATGATAGGATGGTAAATTGTTCAATTTTTAATCCTCGAATTGGTTGGCAAAGTTGAAATATTCCGAATATAAAACCGATTTTTTTTTCATTTGCATTTTTTTTCTGACAGTTGAAAAGATCGCATAGTTGCATCTTGGTATGGTGCAGCTAGCTCGAACATTTCAAGTTTCTATCTACATCTAGAGCCGAGAAAATAATTCGAATATGATCGAATACAGAAATTGGAGTTTTGCTTGAAAATTTAAGGAGTTTCGATTCGGTTCGCATTTGGCTAAATGACAGTTGACAATGTGAATATCAATAATATGCGAGAGATTTTTTTTTTTTTTTTTTTTTTTTTTTTTTGCTGAAAGATGACAGAATTTTTTTTTCAAGTTATTAAAATAAATGTCGTTTTTCGAGCTTATTCGACCGATATTCGTCAATAGCGCGTAAATGGTTATGAAATCGCAAGGTATATTATATTAAATGGAAGAGAATTAACTATTTTTAGGTATATTGAATCGTTCGGATTTTGTATTCAAGTTATCTCGTGTTGAAGTAAGAAATTGCCGTTCTCGAAATGTGGGATGAGTGTAGAATAAATGAGAGGCCGTTTTAAATAAATATTGAACCTTTCGATTATCAAAAATAGAAATCCCGCTTTTTTAAAAACGGAAAATCTACTATCCATTTTACTTTTCCCCCTCTCTTGCACTTTTTGAACTAGCCGGATATGTGCGACGATATTCTTTTGTAGCGTCAGCTTTGACGCGCATGTGGAAATCGCCGTTTGACCCCGGCGTCGCCGATATTGTCGACGTTATCGGCGGCGTGAATAGAAAACTAGGAGCCCGTCGGTGCGAGCGTATTTTTATCTCAAATCAGGGGCTTCCTCGGTGCAGAATGCACGTGTTTCGATTATCGGAGAAGCGACACGTGCTGCCGTTGACGTTCAAGGTTTTCAACCTCGCTCGCGAATAAACGAAGACAAAGGTCGACTTAATGGCCGGCGGAATGAGTCGTAAATTCGAGAAATCCGACCGTTCAATGCGGAAAAAATCGCCGAAGGTGAATAAAGCGATAAAATAATTTCCCTTCTCAGATATTGCTATATTTATAGAACGAAACGGACCGCATTCGTCTCAATCGACTCCTAACGCATCGGGAATCGACGTGAAAAATCTAATATTATCACAATTTATTATTTCGAGTTGACTTCAAGTTGACTATTATTTTTATTTTATTTATTATTTCAAGTTGACTTCAAGTTGACTATTATTTTTATTTTATTTATTATTTCAAGTTGACTTCAAGTTGACTATTATTTTTATTTTATTTATTATTTCAAGTTGACTTCAAGTTGACTATTATTTTTATTTTATTTATTATTTCAAGTTGACTTCAAGTTGACTATTATTTTTATTTTATTTATTATTTCAAGTTGACTTCAAGTTGACTATTATTTTTATTTTATTTATTATTTCAAGTTGACTTCAAGTTGACTATTATTTTTATTTTATTTATTATTTCAAGTTGACTATTATTTTTTTTTATTTATTATTTCAAGTTGGCTATTATTTTTATTTTATTTATTATTTCAAGTTGACTATTATTTTTTATTCAAAATGTCGACTGTTCTAAAATTGCCTATAGTTAGAGCTAATATAGAAAATTACGCCCCTGGTTGCAGTAAAATTGATTTACATAAGTTCTTCGTAACTCATTTTCCTTGTTATTCAAGCTCCGGCCGAAATGGGTCAACCTATTTCCGCTCTAGACCGTTAACGGTCCTGCTACCTGCTACAACCTTAATGCCGCCTGGTTTCAGCTATAACCTCACGTTTCAAATTCAAAGTGAAAAAAAAAAAATAAAAACTTATTTTTCCCTGTTTAAAAAATCTATCAAACGACTCACTAAGGATAATTAGGTTTTTTAAAGATCTAATCTATCTTAAATTTTTTTTTAAATCCCATACTATAAGATAGAAATCGTCGGCGAGCTCGAGGAAAATGACGGAATGATGACGGCACGTTACGTTGGTTAACGCTAGTTGCAATAGCAACCTTCCGAAATCCGCCCGCAAGGACGGGTGGCTCGAACGAACGCCTTGACACACTTTTGTCGTATTCCAGGTCACGATTGCCCAGAGTTTGGCGTTCCCGGTTCCGAACATGGCAATAAGTATGAACTTCAATACAATGGACACTTGCGCGGCCGTAAAATGACCGAAAATGAAAATAAATCGGAAGTACGGTGTGTGATGCGAACGAGAAAATTCAAGCTTCAGCCGTCGAATTTTTCGAGCGTTGATTTTCGCCACTTTCAAGTCCAAATAGGGTGCACTTTGAAATCGATTGTCATATTTTTCCAACACTCCAATTTCGCTCATTCGCTAGATTAAAAAAAAAAAACTTTATAGCGTTGTAGGCTCTTTTTAATCGACTTCGAAAGGAGGAGGTTACTATGGTTTTTCCCCTAATAAGTTTGACTAATTTAATTGCCTAAATTTCCGCTGTACGTTTCTGCCCTTCCGTTTATCTTCGACGAGTGCCAATTTATTTTATTTTATTTTTTTTTTATCCCTCGTCCAAAAAAGAAACCGAACTCGCAGGTGAATCGGAGTGAAAGTGGCCCACGGGTACGTGAATAGACCGTGAACGTGATTGTGAAGAACGCTCTACTTATAATAGAAACTGTGAGAAGATTACGTTCGTGCGAAGGCTTTTTCGGCGCTATGGCGTAACGCCATTTTCAAAAGACGCCATTCTAATTCATATTAATCACCCAAGTTAAATAAAAAGTTTTCTCTCTGATAGCGCTTTAATTTATTGCTGTGTAACCAAAGCGATTTTCGGAGGAAAATATAATTTATTGCGCCACATTTATGTTACCAATAATGGAAGCTGACAAGTGAATTTACTCAAAATCCCTAGATTTTTTTTTTTTTTTTTTTTTTTTTTAAGCAAACGTTTATTAGACCGGCTCGAAAATTATGTTTTACGAGGTGAATAAATGTGTGAAAGCGGCCTTTCCTGCTTAGCTGAAAATAAGCGCTCAAGACGAGCCGGACATCCAAAGGGAAGAATGCTGCTTGGGAGATAGCCATCGGAACGGTTCAGATATAAAAAGCCAAGAAAACTCTCACGCACTCGACGGATGCTTATCGCTCTAATGCTTGTCGTTAATTGCGCACATTTCTGCCGCCAAGAGCCCAGAGTACGAGAATATAAGAACGAGAATATAAGCGAACTCGGGAGTACCACAAGGGAAATCGGTTTGCCCCTACTTGTTCTACTCTCAATCCCCCTCTCCCGTAAAAATGTCATCGCAATATTCTCAAAAATATTATTACAATCGCAATAATGACGTAGGAATGAATTGATTTCATGACAACAAATGAAATCCGACAACCGATAGTAATATAACTGACAATAGCTTCTGACAACAAACGGACAAAAAGTATTACCGTAAATGACAGTAAAATGAACTGTATAAAACCAGAGAGAACTGGCAACAAAAACTGACCACAAAAACTGAACAATCGACCACAAAAATTTAACAATCGACCGCAAAAACTGATACGTGACAAGGATCAAATAAATAATAAATAACAGCCAGCGACAATTGACTACAATTTGCTGTGAGAAAATTTGACAACTGGCAAAAAATGACATATTGACAAAAGAAAGCAATAACAATAAAAATAAAAAATAAAATAATAAGGAGATGAAGGAGGAGGACATAATAATAGTAAAATGATGATGATGATAATGATAATAAAATAAAAATAAAATAATAGCAATAACACAGCTAATAACAGCAGCAATAACAAGCCGATAACAATCATGACAACGAAAGATAAATCATTGACAAGAAAGTTGCCACTGAAATATATTGTCGACAAATAAAGACAAACAACTTACGACAAATGATAACTGAACAACTACGAGTTGTTGTATGACCTTGAATGACCTCTGCCAACCTAAAAGAACAACAACTGTACACAAGTAGATGACAAAATGTGACAATCGGCAACAAATCACTACTCGGTACTGACAACAAGTCACCTATTACAATAAATGACCACAAATCGCCAATAGCTGGAAACAAATGACAACTTGATACCGACAACAAATCAGCTATAACAACAACTAATAACAATTACTAACAACAAATCACCTATAACAATAAATGACGAAAAATTATCTGTTACAATAACTGAAAACAAATCACCTGTAACAATAACTGACAAAAAAATCGATTACTCCCATTTATATATCTTTTCTGAGCACTTTCGCCCCTTCGGGCATTGGCCAAAGGACAACAATAAAACAACAAAATCGTAGCTGACCAAACGCAATTGAATTTCCTAGCAAAAATATACTCTGTTCCTTCTTAGGCATATTGTTAAATATTTATTTAAAAATTTACATACTTAAAAATTTTTACAGATCTTTTAAAAAAAGTAGTTTATCTAAGAAGGAACAGAGTATAATTATTTTTTCTAGGAAATTCAATTGCGTTTAATGAGTTACGATTTTGTCGTTTAAATATCTTCACTGTAGAGTTACCAGAAGAAAATCGAATTCACAATGATACGTTTGCCCTTTTCAAATAAATAACAACAAAATACCCCGCAATTTTTATAGTTTATTTTATTTTTATTGATTTATACCTAGTTAGCTATTGTTTTGAAATCGTATGCTACAAAGTAACTTCAAGCGACCATATCGGACCTTTGCGCTTCGTAACTGAAGTAACGAAAGGAACTTCCCGGTCGAGCTGTAATGGAATTTTTATAATTGACGCCTGTTATCCGTTTCGAGCAATCTTTTTACGGCTCGGTCGTAATAATCTCGTCGCTTTCTCCCTCCTGTACATTTTCGACGCGGCCGACCGCCTCGGTTTTTAGTACAGTCACTTTTTCAACTGTTTCGTTCTTTTCTCATGTTACGCTTGTCAATAAGATGACTATCTTGTCCCGTCGTGTTGCCTGTCGATTAGATTTCTCTATCGTAACGGGCTGGTAATTTTATAAATTATTTATGCGCCTTATTCAGAGAAGGGAAATTGAGAACTGTCCGAGTACCCGTTATTTTTTTTAATTTTCATCACCGCGAGTGTGAATTTCATGGGATGGATACAAAAGTCCGATTTAACGACAAAAAAATAACGCGGAGGAATTTCTAGATTGAGATATAGCTCTGCTACCATTTAATAATCCTAATCACGAACAACATTTTCAAAATTTATGTATAATTTAAAAAAAAACCATTAAAATCGATCTTGGAAAATTAAATTTGTTTTAGATAACAGTCACTTTTAATTTGTTAATTTTTCAAAGCGTTTTTTTATTTTTATATATATTTTTTTTAATGCAATTATTCGTAAATACCGATTTTTTATAGTTCACTGACGTCTATTTATTTCTCTCGCGCTTTCAACCGTTTCTCTCCCCCTCAAAGAAATTTTTTAGAAATAGCGTTGTTGAAAAATCATTTTTTTATCGTCATCGCGTGAGTTTTGTTCGTTTGTTGTTCTCGAAAAGCCCTCTATTACTTGTGAGAACGTTGGAACTTAATATAGCTTCGATTTCTAAAAATACCGTCCGCTTTATATTCACAGCGGCGCTCTGTTTTCGTCATTTTCCCCTCCGGCTAATATAAATTATTCTTCCATATTTTCGCCACCGCATTCGACCGATATTTAGCGTCTAATTTCCCGATTGTTCGAAATTGTATGAAACTGAATTGAAGATGTTTTGGTCAAGAGAGAAAATATTATTTACGCTGTGGAGATTTATCGGAATTTTATTATTAAAAATGTGATGTTTTTATTGGTTTTTGTTTTCAGGCCGTCGATTGGTGGAGCGTTGGAGTGCTTACCTACGAACTGCTCACCGGTGCCTCTCCATTTACAGTCGAAGGCGAGAGAAATAACCAACAAGAAATATCCAGGTGAGAATTCGAATTTCAATTGTGACAATTTATTGTAGCATTTTTAAGAGAAAAAAGTGTGCTTGAAATAATAATTTTTTCTCGAAATTTTTCAACAGTTTTCTGCCTCAGATAAAAAAAATATAAAATATAAATAAAATAAAATATAAAATATATATATAAAAATAAATATAAAATAAAAACCTAAATAAATATAAAATAAAAATGTAAATAGGTAAATATAAAATTAAAATCTGAATAAAAAATAAATATAAAATTAAAATCTAAATAAAAATGAGTATAAAATAAAAATCTAAATAAAAATAAACATAAAATAAAAATTTAAATAAAACCTTTGTAATACCTTACGGTTGTACAATAAACGATATTTCATTTCATTTCATTTCAAATCTAAATAAAAAATAAATATAAAATAAAAACTTGAATAAAAAATAAATATAAAATAAAAATCTAACCAAAAAATAAACATAAAATAAACATTTAAATAAAAAAATGAATGTAAAATAAAAATCTAAATAAAAAATAAATAGGTATAAAATAAAAATCTTAACAAAAAATAAATATAAAATAAAAATATAAATAAAAAATAAATATAAAATAAAAATTTAAATAAAAAATAAACATAAAATAAACATTTAAATAAAAACTAAATATATAATAAAAATCTAAATAAAAAATAAACATAAAATACAAATTTTAATAAAATGGAAAATATATATATAAAAATATCCCCCGATTTCCCATTGCTTATTCTCACCATTCCTAGGTTTGCCCGATCTCAACGAGAGAAAACAACCGGCTAAATCGCCTCCGATTATCGTATCCTTCGAAACGGAGCGACCTCAATTCAAATCTAACGTCCCAGTTAACGGGAGCGTATTCTGTGAACAGAATTAACCCAGTTCGAGACTGAGGATTTTCGGAAGGAAATTTCCAACGTTGAAATGAGAGGAGAATTAATTTTATTCTTATTTCAGACGGATATTACGAGTGAACCCACCGATACCTGAAGATCTGTCGCCGGATGTTGCCGACTTTATATCGAAACTTCTCATCAAAAACCCCCGCGAACGCCTCGGCGGCGGAATTGACGATGCGGAAGAGCTGAAAAGACATCCGTTTTTCAAGGTAAATTAATTTGTATCGAGTATGAAGATTTTCGATCGTCGATAGTCGTCACTGAAGCATCCTTTTCTTATCTTTGCCCTATTTAAAACTCGAATATTATTGTTTTGAGACATCCTGTATTATTGGTGATAGCGCTCACGAAAATGTTATTTAAATTTCAAAAAATTATATATGAGTATCTAGGTACATTTTTTTTAACTGTTGAATTTTTTTGCAGGGATTGAACTGGTGCGATCTTGCGAGAAAAGCAGTGCCCGCCCCGTTCGTGCCGAAAATTTCCGGCGAGCTCGACGTTTCCAATTTTTCAGAAGAGTTTACCAAAATGGCGCCCACCGATTCGCCGGCTATTGTTCCTCCCAACTACGATAAGATATTCAAGGTGAGACATGATGCGACAATCTATCAGAACCGATAGCTCTCCTAACACGTTGAACTTGGAAAACTGTATTTAAACGCTGAAGATTATTATTGAATCAGCATTTTTTCTCGTCCCTATGCTAACCGTACTCGATGGAAATAATTCCTGACGTTTCGAACATTAACTGGGGAATCGTGGGTAATATTGAAGTCCCTATTGCTGAATGGAGAGCCTAACTGGCGTCGCAGACCGACCCGAATAGTCGACAAAAAACCTCCTTCCGTGACGGCCGTAATAAGGGCGTCTTTCTTCCCATTCCGTGAGGAACCGACATAAATTCCACCTTCACGAATTACTTTATCGTCTTTCGCGTTTTTCCAACGCAACGCTTTGTCTGTCTAGCCAGAACATTTGCGATAAGGTTAAAGAGCGAATTATATTATGCAAAGAAGATTTTTTTTTTCAAATTTAGTAATTTATTGTTTGGTAATTTTTTGTTTCAGGGTTATTCATACGTTGCTCCGTCCGTGCTGTTCAGCGAGAATGCGATCAGCGATGAGATTTTCAAGCCCCATCACGACAAAAGACCTAGTATAGCTAATCTTATAGCTCAAACGTTCAAGGTATGTCTATAATCTTGATTTCCAGAGATAAAAATAAAAATGTCTGTCATGGTCAGTGTTGCCGGATCGAAATTACTGCTTTTCTTTAGACGAAAATAACATTTCCGTAGATTTACGCTTAAATCCGTAGAAAAGTTCCTGTATTGATTTTGAGTGAAATATGTTAGAGGGACAAGGAAAAATTAACGTCCTTAAAAATCCGTAGATCTGGCAACACTGGTCATGGTTTGTGGTTTTGACATTTTATATTTTAATAATTTGTTTTCTCAGCCCCTCGTGTTGTCCTACCTAGAAAAATTCATCGTTTTCATAATTTTGATCATTTTTCTCAGTAACGGTCAAACGGTAACAGAATAGTCAAATACTACTTTTCAAAATGTCTGCCACAGCGCTCTGTTCGGCCATTTTACCTGACGGTTTGGGAATTATATTTCTATCTGACCTTCTAATTTTCACAATTCCAGGACTCGCCTTTCTTTGAGCATTTCGACGTCGATCTCGAAAGAAGCGGCATCTTGGGAGATGGTTCGTTCAGTGTTTGCCGCAGATGTGTTGAGCGGTCGACTGGAAAAGCGTACGCTGTCAAAATCGTCAGCCGTAAAATGGAATGCACCAGAGAGATCAATCTGTTGAGAGCGTGCCAAGGTCATCCGAACATTGTCAACTTGTACAAAGTCTATCACGACGAGGTAGTTACTCAACAATGGAAATTCGGCATGGCAAAGTCTTTTGTGTAAAGCTTTTTCTCATAAAAGTGTAATTTCAATCATGGTATTGTACCAGGCGCATACCTATCTTGTGCTGGAACTGCTGGAAGGAGGTGAACTGCTGCAGAGAATCCGTCGCCAGACGAGATTCACCGAATCGGAGGCGAGCAGAATCATGAGACAATTGGTGTCGGCTGTGAACTTCATACACTCCCATAACGTCGTCCATAGGGACCTCAAGCCTGAGGTAACATCCGAATCGAATACATTTTAGGAATGCCTCAACTGAACTTACCAGAAACTTTGAACTTACCTTGGTTTTCCTCTTGCAGAATTTATTATTCACCGACGTCGGCAGCAATGCGACGATCAAAGTAGTCGATTTTGGATTCGCTCAGCTCAAAAAGGAAGGCGACGCTCTGCACACGCCTTGCTACACGCTGCATTACGCAGCTCCCGAGGTGCTCCATAATTCTGCCAGAGGGTACGACGAGAATTGCGACCTCTGGAGTTTGGGGGTCATTTTGGTGAGCAAAAAGGAATTCAAGACAGGCCAACTTAAAGAAACTGCTGATTAATGTTGGATTCGAGCTAATTTGGTTGCAATGATCTTTTAACAGTATACAATGCTGAGCGGCAGAGCGCCATTTTTGGCCAGATCGAGAGACGACAGCTCGGCTTCAATTATGAACAGAATCAAAGAAGGGGATTTCAATTTTGAAGGCGGAGCGTGGGATTCGGTTTCAAGCGCAGCCAAAGAGCTGACAAAAGGTGGGTACAAAGAGCTCTTAATTTACAGTTTGGTGGTTAGAATTCTGGTCTGGAGAAGCCGAGGGATGTGGTGTGTGGCTGGTGATTAGTGTCTGCACTTGGCTGGTCCCCAAAAAGCCCAGAGATGCGCTCAAAGCGCCGAACTATTGAAGAAGCATTATTTTCTGGCCTGAACTCTTCCAGTCATCAGTTGATTCTTGGCTGCAGTAGCCAGGGCTACAGAGGTCACGTGCAGTCCATTTGTGGCTTGACTATATCGCACTGAAGATTACCCGTGGTTATCTTGTTCCCAGTTTTATTCAAACAGCTCTGCCACCAGTTCCCAGCTTCTTTTGGGCTTATTTCATCAAGCTGTTTTACTAAAGCTCATTCTTCAATATTACTTCCTTGAGGGGCTACTCCAGTACAAGTTGTGCCTATTTTGGAAATATTCTAGGCTTACTGACAGTTGAGCCGCGTGAGAGGCTGCGGATGTCCGATCTGCTTGTAAACACTTGGCTCAATGGGTCCACTGTGGCCGCAACTCCGTTAATGACACCTGACGTCCTTACAACCGGTTCGACACCTCGAGCTGCTGAAAATGCAGTCGCTTCAGCGCTGAACGCCTTCCACAAAGCAACAAGGGAAGGCTTCCGTCTCCAGGTAACTAAGAATTCAAACAGACAGTTGATTTCAAGGCAGTCCCCCTCATTCTAAATTGTAGTGGGGGTATTACTTCTTCCGATGTTACAGTTTGAATTTTTTTGATTCAGCAACAGCATGCTCTAATCTACGATTTTTTTTATCAGGACGTGATGAGCGCCAAGTTAGCGCAGAGGAGACGCTTGAAGAAATCGTCTACCGATAATCGGAGTTTCTCAACGTCGAGTAGTTTCTCCAGTTCCAGTTCCTCAGGTGAGCCTAGACTTATGTTGGCATAATACTCACTAGCCTTTGAACTTCAGTAAAAAATAATGTGTATTTCTTCCAATTGTGCAGGTCTATCTTCCGTGCCTACACCACTGAGCGCCAACCGCTCTTCAGGATCCGGTGTCCAGCAGAAACCCGCTCTCCGCAGCAAGGCCAGCACCGAAGGCACTGTATTTAATTTCGGCGAAGCCCGCGTTCGCGAATACCTGTCCAGCCTGTCGAGCAATTCTTCCGAATGCGAGGCGTTCAAGGTGGCAGAAACAGCCGAACCAATGCTGACGTTATCTCCTGTTTCCTTCAAGAAGAAGAAAAGCCCACAGTCTTGCCACAGCTCAGGTCCACTGCCTCTGGCGTCGCCTCCAAAACTATCAAAACCATCACCGGTTACAGTTCCTCAAGCCGACGTTTCCCTGTCGCCGGAGTCACCTCCGCCACTGCCTCCGTCAGAGTCCTCTCGCGTCCTACCTTGTCCCTTCCTCGTGGCTCGTGGAGCTCAGGAAGCCATTGCCGAAATGGACCAGACATTCGTCGGTCCGATGACGCGTGCCAAGCGGAAACTCCTCGAAAGCATCGTTCTCCGGCCCGAAGCCGCTGCCAACACTTTTGCCGAGCCGAAGCAGAAGCAAAAAAGGACACACCATCACCATCGCACCAAACGGATCAAATTGGACACTTGAGAGTCGATTGAGAAATTGAATTTGTAAATACTAGACAGAAAATTCTAGTTTTCTAAGTATCACCTACCTTTCTTATCACTTATTATTGTCCTTTGTCGATGTGGAACTTCCACAATTTATTGTGATTATGTGATCGTCCTTGGACCTTTGCGATTTTAGTCGCCTTTCCTGATTACCTGCTATTATTTAACCCGAGGACGTTCGAATTTCGCTCCCCTGCGACCAAAATTTGGATTTTGATGACGGCTAAAACTGAAGGTCCAGAGTCGAGGGTGCTGAACGCGTGTATTCGTTTTGTAATGATTCGAAAACGTTTGAGGAGGCTTTTTCAAATTTACCAATAAATTGTAATTTAACATTCGATCAAATACTTTCTCCCAATGTGCAATTGTAACTGACGCGTGCAAATGGTTAAATGTTCAGCCTTTGGATGAGTTGTTTTAGTCACATTGTGCGTTTTTCTTTCGGTTGTAGCTGTAAGGAATTTTTAGTCTTCTCATTAGAGAGCTCACGTCTCATACGGAGGCCTCCCTCGGTTAAGGTTTACCATTGTTATTTCATTTAAAAGTATTTTATTTGTTCGTTATTGTTTTTAATAATTTTTAAGGTGGGACAGGACGCGCTAGAGTGATAATTTTCCCCCAGACGGTTGAAGCCCGAAACGGAGTTGTAGAATTATTTTAATAGAGCTATTATGTCTTGAGAAGTATGAAATTATGTAAGTTTTTTTTCTTGTTTTTGGGCAACGCTCGTTGCGAAAATTGTTTCCTTGTCCACGTGAAATTGCTCGAGTCCACTTTGAAAAAATAGATTACTGTGGAAATGAGAGGGCGAGGAAGACATTCGAGTTATTTTTAAAACCACAGCCTTCGGGTATGAGCTATTGTTCAATTTTTGTGAATTTTGGTAGCAGAGCGTTCATTTCAACCTATGGTTTGTCGATGTTCTAAGGCTTGATAAATATTTTTATATGGTATACCACATTGTTGAATGTCGCTAATATTTTTGTGTGCAAGTCAAGTTCAAATTGGTTCTTGAAAAAGGGTAATACTCGTGTTGTATTGGAGAGTAGAATCAATCTAAGCCAATAATCACCAATATTTCTGACCACGACTTAACTGTGAATATCCTATAGCACTCCTTTTGCTGAAGGCATTGCAAACCAAAAACAGGTTGAGCTTATTAATAATTCTTTATTCAGCCAGGTTCAATAGCAAACTTTCCTGATAGCTAATCACGTTTTTCTGGCCCCAGTCCACCTTCGAACCATGTCCTCCATTCTCATAATCAAAATGGACGCTCTTTAAAAACTTCATAACCTCCTCAGTGGTTTCACGTGGATAAACCTCAACTTTCTTTACTCTTCCTTCCTTATAGGACCCTTTCCTAGTCCGCCATTCCATCGAATTCACTTGGTGCCTTTTGCAAACAAAATATTTTTGCGTTCCCAAGCCCAAAGTTTATTCTTCCTTTTTTTTCATTTCGTCCTCCGCGATGTACTTACCAAGGAAACAATGATCCTGAATACACTCATTAGTTAAGGCTTCCAGATCATTCTATATTTATTACGTGTATTTATTTCGATGTAACTCCCAAAGAGTGCCTCTAAGTCACGATGCGTTTGAATCATCGAGAAACCAGCACAGATTATTGCCTTCCCCTTCCTCTTTAATCGAATTTCTCTCGTTTGTACACCATGACAGCCTTGTACCTGGTTTCGGGCGACGTTCGATGTTGACCATAAAAATTGTAGTACTGTATTTGATCGATATTGTGATCCATGATGTGTAGGGTTTTTCATTTAACCCCAGAGACACTTTGAATTGGTTTTGTGATACAGAATTTGGTGAATTTACATCACCGGTATTTTCACGTATTAGTCGATTTGTCCATGTTGCCTTATCAAACTACAATGTGATGACGGTTCATTGGGAAACATGAATAGAGACTATATTTTTGTAAAAAATGTATCGTCGGGATCCCCTCGGGGAGAAAGTTTCCGAAGAAATTCACTTCCCATTTTAGTCAAATATTCAGAAAAGGAAATCAATAAATCTTGTATATTTCTCTGTTGCATGTACGTAGAGACAAATTGATATATAAATGTTGGGAAATTTAAAATGAAAATATATTATATACGATACATATGTCTTTTGTATTCTCCCTTCATGTTGGGCATAAAAATAATCTTAGCCCCAGAAAAGGTGACGATACTCCATTGAAAAGTACTATTTACTTTAAAAAATAGTTATTTCAGTCATTAAATTATTAAAGCGATTTTCAGCTTGAATTTCGCTCTCGCCTGGGCTTCACGTTTTGCACCGCCTCTAGAAGCGCGTTCAAATGCGGGTTCAATTCGAGAGAATTTTTCCTGTCGTTCAACGCGTCAAAGTCGACTTGCTCAATTATTTGCCTCTCTCCTAAATCCGGATCAGACGCTGTACTGAATCTAAGTCCTGCAAAAGATAGGGAATGGTTGACTTGGTGCCCAAGCAGTACTAAGGAACACGAATTTCATCCAAATGCCATATAGATGTACTGCTGACCTAATACTCGCTCGGAAAGAGCAGCAACCCCGAGCCACGTTCTCAAATCGATTCTATCCTCGTCCGTCCAGTCGACGAGGAATCTCAATTCGTCGGCTTCACCTTCGGTGAACTGTCTTCCCATAATTTGAGCCAGAGCGTCGAGCAAATCCTAAAAAAATGCATGTATTGTTTGAATCTGAAAAGTAATGCGGACGGTTTATCTTGTAAACAAGGTGTGCTAACCTTTCCTAGCATGAACCATGGAGGATCCCCTCCTTGGATGTCTCTATACTGCATGAACACATGATTGTACAAGAGTTTGTACTCTTTGGCCACAACTACGCAGTTTTTCAAGTACTCGAGCGGTGCCATACCTGGAAGACACATTTAACTGTTATTTGGGTAAATAAATTAATTTTCATATGGCATCTTCATAAGGCAGTAGAAGCAATCCATTGAGAACATTAATGCTGAAGGTGGAAATCACTGAAAGTGACATTTGACACCATCCCCGAAACTCAGAGACTCCTGCTGATTGAAAGCATCATCAAAGTTTTCTGGATCGTGAAGAATAAATTAAGTGAATTACTCTTGCAAAAAGTAAAATCCAACAATGGTGCATGCCTTATTAAACAAAGGCTTCATAAATTGTAGTTACCGTTCAAAGTTGCTTTGCTGATTGGTATGTCGAATCTTGCCGAACTGTATTTGAACTCTCTCGCATACGACTTCCACAAATCTGGATTGCTTGGAGCGACTATCAAATCATCAGTCGCAACTACAGGTACAACTTCAGGCGGCTTATCAGTCGCCGCAATGGCTTCAAACAGTACTTTGCGCCACTGGAATAGAAAATATTCACTGCTTGAAACATTCTATGCACATCCTGGCTTTAATTTGCTGAAAAGGTTATTGTTCAATTTACAATTCGCCTGAATTCCCCTTCGGCCTGCTCGATAGTCAGGCTTCGCCTCAGATGTCTGAGAGTTGGGTCGTCGAAGATGTCAGAGTTCAGCCGCATAGAGCTACTCCCTACGCGATCGGGGGGTTCCAAAGTTGGCAGTGGTGTCGCACTCGATGATCCGCACCAGCTCAGCTCGTCACCGTCCTTCCAAGCTGACACCTGCAAAAGCCAGCAGATGGTCTCACTCATATGCTTCAATACGCTTTCAAAGGTTTGATTGGCGAAAGAGAGAACATGTCACCATGTTTTCTCATCAACCGAAATACGCTAGAAAGATACGATAGCTTGGATGTCGATTCTTAGAGCTCAAAGGCGACCAGGGGATTCTGATGTGGAAAGAGGTGACCAGGATCTGAATCCAAGATCTTGGCTCCACTGATAGCAATCAAGGCTCTCCTCTACCAAGAATCTGTCAATGCTATAAGACCAGAGTTTAGCTCCCTCTCAAATCTCTAAGAAACATCTGCCAATCTCGGTACGAACTTGTGTCTCGCCAGGCTCTTCAAGACCAATCACTTCTTTGCTGCTTTTTTCGTCCAAATTTTCCCCCGCCGCTTTTTTCTTCTTCTTTTTCACTTTGCCTCTCCTTTTTTGGACATCGGCGTCATCGTCGGCTCCTCCTTCAGTAGCTGTATCTCCTTCAGTCTGCAAAATTTCAACAACATTTCACTTGAACTCTTGGACATAGTGAACGTGGTGGAACATTCAGAAATGTAAGTATGTACAAGGAAACTCATACGTCTTGTTTATTCAATGGTGTGTCGTAGGCTGGAGAGATTGGCAACTTGTTGATGATGGATTTCCCGGTCATCGAAACTGGGCTCACCACTTGCGATATGTTTGTCGACTGAACGCCTCCAGTTCCTCTTCCTCCCTGAAAATGTACACAATTTTCAGAGAAAGCCAAATTTGAAAAGTTTCCAGCCGAGGGTAAAATACACTTACACGATCAAGTCTGAACGTACCACAGTGGTGCTTAATGTGTCTTGTGATGCGGACCTCATCAGGTCTAGCACGAGGACTGGCCTCGACTGCGGAGTGGACAAGTCGTCCGGGCTAGAACTATCGTCATCCTCGAGAGGTCTTTTATATCTGGAGAGCATCTCTTCCAACACATCTCCAACTCTGTCAGCCAGAGCCTTTTTGTCCACACCAACGTCTTCTCGGCTCTCGTCCTGCCGACAAATCCCTCTATGAACATCTCAAACATCTATTAAAACGTCACTGAACCACTGATACTTACTCGCTTCATTTTCGTTTTCTTTATCATCATTTTCAAATCGGCATCCGCGTTCGGGTGGTTGCAAAATATCGAACATCCTTTCCTAAACGGGTTCAATAGAGCCGAAAACGGCTTAACTGTCAAAGGAGCCGGTTGTATGCAATTTTGGAACTCCAGTTTAGGCAGGATTTTCTAAAAAGTGAAGATTTATTGATATTAGCAAGACTGAATGAGGAAGTATGAATATCATGCTGTTGAATAATCAGATTTTTGGAAAAAACCTAATCTTACTCTGCAACCACTTCTTTGGTGCAGCGTGTAGGACACTTCTACAGCCCTAGAGCAGCATAGTAGCTATAGATATTACCATACTGACGGAGAGAGAGCATGATTTGCATACCTATATGTACGATTGTTCTTGAAAAGGGTATCAAACCGAATTAACTCAGTAATATTGGCGATAATTTTGGCTTAACTTTTCCATAGTCTTTTGCTCACCTGATCCACAGTATTGGAATGATGCTAAGAAATCTTGACAGTTAGAAGTAGAGTTTAATTTACTGAACACACAATAATAATACAGTGGGCATTTTCCAAATTCATCATAGCAAATACAACGCAAGGAAATTGAATTTATTCTGATTGAGAAGTGATTCAAGTTCATCACACGCTTACTGTTCTCTTCTCCAATTTTTTAGAATTGTTGACGATGATAGGCATCAGGCCGGTTTTCGAAGTGTCCAAAACCATTTTGAAAAACTGAAGAATTCCAAGTTCGAATGGCAAGCTGGAGAACAAGCAAGTGCGGCACGCCTTTTATTGATCAAACGAGGCTCCAAGGCCCTTTCATTCAAACCTGTTGCTGCTGGTTATTGTCGTCCAGTAGCGTCACTATCCGGTTCATTGTCAGGATTTCCAGTTATTTGACAGCTTAAACTGATTTCAATGGCAGAGGAGGTAATGAAGATTGTAAGCAACGAGCCAAATAATGAACAGATCGGGTTATGGAGGAAAAGCTTCGAAAAACAGGATTAAAGATGAAGGACAAGGATTTCCATCTGATCAAGTTTCCCACTGAGAATAATACGAGGGCCATTTTTTGGATTATGAACATTGGGCTTCTAAGAAAACCAGAAGGCATTGCCTCCCAACCAGCAGGCCTGGCCTCTTAGAACACCTGCAGGCTTTGTTTCTCAAAAACCAATAGGCCTTGTGTCTCTGATAATCAGCATACCTCGCCTCTCATAAACTTACAGACCTCTCGGAAAACCAACAAGCATCTCAAGAAACCAGCAAGAGTTGCCTCCAGAAACCTGCAGGCCTTCCTCTCAAAAACCTGCTAGCCATGCCTTGTGGTAAACCAGATGGTCTGAATTCACCTATATCTCAAGGCCCGCTTACCATAAATCCTCAGAAATAAGTTAGTACCCCATTCATGTGCTCGCTTGAATCTTTGCTAACCCCAGCAGTAAAGCTCTTCGGATCCAAATACCATCACTGTATTGCCACAAATTCCTCAAGTTTCATCCTTGTTAGGCTTGCACTCATGGTGGCAAACCTTAAATGAGGCGATCAAACTTGCGACTATTTGCGGCTCTCGACAAAGATTTCTGATAAAATTCTCATACACCTTCATCAGCTGGTCAGAGTTTAGAGCTTGAGCGCGACTCAGAAGCTGAGCGTAATTCGAAAGGCAAACCCTATTTGAAATTTGATGCATCGTATGATCTATGAGTTGGTTCTCTTCGTAATGAACTGCCAGCACGTAGACGTCGAGGAGCTGGTCAAACGTGAGATGCTCGCTGCCTCCACTGTAAACGTAGTCAAGGTAGACCTTGTATGCGAGATCGTTGGAAATGATAAGATCCGAGGAATCCTTTGCATTGTTCGATTCCTTAACTGCCACTTTGCCTGAGTCCATGAAATTCAATAGCTTTTCCTGCTCGTGGCTATGCTGATTGAGATTGTTTAGCACCAAATGGTCAAACTTATCTCGACATGTGGTTATATTGATATCTTCTAGGAATTGGCACTCGACATTGTTAAAAACCTCAAGACCCAAGTCGGTTGGTGATTCTTCGTCAGTGAATTCTGTCGATTGGGTTTTAAAGGGCAAGGAGATCGCTTGAGCTTCTTCATTTTCTGAATTGCAGTTTCCATCAGACGGTCCAGATGGACATGGTTCATTTTCAGCCGAGTGGTGATTCGTACCGACAAACGAAGGGCAGCAGAATCCGGACGGTGTCGGGAGGGAAACAAACACGTCAAACAATGATGATGCACCTTCAAAGAGTTGAGGCCAGTTTGAATCGCATCCCCAGCCCCAGACGAAAATCTTCGTTTTGTCCATCGACTCTGCGGCGTAAATGTTGCGAAGGCTTGATAACGGGTATGAACTGGCGACCACCGATATAGGCACGTCGATTTTCACCTGTTCCGGCGCCTTGATGGACGTTTCTTCTCTGTTTATCCCGAGGTAACCGAATTGCGGGTGGTTCAGACCGCAAGCCCAGAGCTTGCCGGATTCTGTGATGAACATCGTGCTAACGCTGCCTGCCACTGCTTTGATGCAAGGCTCTTTGAATGCCACTTTCCTGACGCTCCAGTAGCCATCATCTTCAGACCAATCGTAGCCCAATTGTCCGTAGCAACCGTGGCCGCAAGTGTATGGCTTGCCGTCCGACGTCAGCATGACCAAATGCCAGGCGCCGCAGGAAATAGAAACGACTTCCTTGTTCATCGGGGAAAACAATCGCCCGTCTGAAAACGGCGCTCTCCAGTCGATATAGCCCCAGACGAAAACTTGTTTGCTATTGGTAATTGCGGCGAAATGGCCTCCTCCGCTGTCAACTTCGGTGATGAAATGCGCGCACGAGGTCATCGGGTGAGGAAGCTGCACTCGCGATCTGTCGTACGACAGGCGCGTCTCGTTGAACGGCATGCCCCAAACATATAGCAATCCTTGAGCTCCCAAAGCCACCGCCAAGTGGTCACCAATTGAAATTCGTCTGATCCCTTTTCCGCACAGCATTTCTATCTTCACCGGCTTTTCGATCCGCTTCTTCAAGAAATTCTCCCCAGACACGCCGAGAAGGTTGAAATCGCCGTTGTACCCAACGCCGAAGCATTCGTCCTCGTTTGTTAAATAATGCATCCCCCAACGTCCGCCTTCGCCGAACACGTGGAAATACCGGACTTCCTCTTTCTCAACGCTGAACAGCTTGTCGTAATATCGGCAGTTTCCCTCCATTGGCGCCAGCCTGAAACAAGCGAATCGATTTTTATTCTCTCAAATGTAAATAAGTCGAGTTTTACCAAATGAAGAAATAAGTTAATTGAAAATTAGTTTTAAAAAAAAAGGTCTAAAAATATCTAAGGCGATTTAGCTGTAAATGTCACAGACGCGAATCGAAGTGAAAAAATGAACTGAAATAAAGAGAAAGAAAATTCCAGTTGAAAAAAAACTAGTGTCGAACTAAAATCAAGTTGAAGCGAAAAATTAAAGTAAAACCTTAGTCAAAAAAAAAAAAAAAAAAAAAAAAAAAAAAAAAAAAAAAAAAAAAAAAAAAAAAAAAAAAAAAAATTGGTAAAAAATTCAAGCCCAGTTTCAAGTCGAATGAAATTTGGTTCGTAGCTATCCATTTGTCGACCTTTAGTGCGGTATTTAGACAATATTAGTGGAATATATACGAAAAGATCCAATTTTTCAACTTTAAACATTATTTTCACCAATTTAGTGGGTAAGAAACGATGAATTAAGACAATATTATTGATATACGCATCATCAACTATCATTATGCCGAATTTGAGCGAAATCGAAGTCAAAAAAGTTTTCATAAAAAATTCAAGGGGTACCCCTGCGATTTTATTGAAACGATCAGTTGACGATTTTTTACTCGTCTTTCAATACAGATAAAAATCTGAAATTTTCAGGAAAGTTGTACCTTACCACGATGTATTTTTGTGATTTTTTTCAACTCTCGGAAAAATCTGCAAATGGTCCAAAAAAATCAGTTTTTTAACTCTCTAAAATTGGGCTTTAACCGTGGTTTTCATGGTTAAAATTTATGCAAATCAATTGTTTTATCATGCAGGAGTCTTCATTCGAACGCCTTACACCCGTGTATAGCAAAAAATTTGGTGAAAAAAATTTAAACAGCGCCGCAGAAATTATTTTCCGTAAACCGAGCTCCTGACCGGCCGATATTTCAAGCTCCGCAAGGGTGAAAAATTAAACTTTTGTTTTTAAGCGATTTTGAAAGCTATTCTTCAAGGAAATTTAACGCTGAATCCGAATTCGACGTCAAAACAACGGAAATTAGACGTCAACTATTAGTTTTTCCCATTTTTAGTACTAGACCTCTTTGTGTTTTCAACTTTGAAAATTCGTTGCAAATACTTACAGCGCTGTTCGATATCATTTTATTGCTCATTCTTACAGGAAATTAGACGTAAAATCCGAATTCCAAGTGAAAATTCGTAAATTGCATTAATTATAAGTCATTTAATAGCATTTTTCGATTTTCGTACTTTTGAAGTTTTAACTTGGAATTTTTTTCGTCACGTTCGCGAATTTTGAAAAAATAGGTTCTGTAGAAGCAATTTGAGGAAATTTAATTCAGAATCCGTTAAAAATAAAAAAAATTACGGGTCAGTTTTCGCTCTCGAGATATATTCCGGTGAAATCCTTTTTGGTGAAAACCGTGTTTTGGGTTCTAAGGATAATTCTAAGGATAGCCTAATTTTTTTAATCCAAATACTTCCAGCCAGTTCTTCAATCAATCATATAAATACCTCTCCTTCTCTTCGTTTTGTAGTTCTATACGTATAGATTTGATTTGTTCCTCGGGTTAAAGCCGTGATTTTGGTAGAAAAAAACGTTTTTCCTTCAATTTGGTTTGAAAAAATTCAGCTTTTTCACATTTGAGAATTTTTTTTTTTTTTTTTTTTTTTTTTGGTCTAAGTTTGTAATTGATTATTACGTGAAATATCAATAATTCGCGAGACATAATTATACTCACCGGGCTTCAAGAGTAAGGGTTTCTCAATGCTCCAAATAAAAACTGATATTGTGCAAAATCTCGCCTTTTCTCGCGGCCAGCTTCTGGAGTCATAATTGCGAAAGTAGATAAGAATTATTTACAACGTGTGAAAAAGCTAACGCAAAATGCTCGGCGTTTAGGAGAGCGGAAATCGAGATAAAACAGCGTGATTTAAACCTTTAATTGCTCTTGAAGTGGCGCCTACGACAAGCTACGAAAACAATTAGTTGAATGAAGATAATTTGAATGAAATGAATGAAATGAAATATCGTTTATTGTACAACCGTAAGGTATTACAAGGGTTTTTTTTATACAATTTACAATTCTTAAATAATTATATAATTAATAATTAAAATAATTAAATAATTACTGCCGCACAACATCAAACCAGGAAAAGACACTTCGACTCTCACTTGTCGTTCAGTACAGAAATCCCTCGTTTAAGAAGAAGACCCTAGTTTTAATCAGAATTCTCAAAAAAAAGTACAATTTCTTCAAAGTCAGGACTTCATTGGAGACCAGACAATTTTTCAGTTTCTCTCGGCTGATGCGGTCTTCCTCAAAAAAACTTATTCTTACTCCTCGAAATACAGGACAGAAGATAATTTTTAACCGCTACAATTATGTTGATTAGAAATAAAAGGAATAATATTCTAGGAAGGAATTATATTATAAAAACCGCTCTCATAATTTCAGCGATCGATTGAAAGTCAACATCCAACAAAATACTTACTAAAGTAAAATTATTCGTATATCAAAAGTATTTTGGTGTATTTTTGAGATAGAAAATTATTACCGATATATAGCGAGAAATATCGTTCGATTCTATCGATAGATCGAAAAGGAAAGTTCGATAACAAATCAGCGTTGTAAGCGGAGCAAATCTGCACTGAAGTTACGAACTTTTATCGATGAATTTATCGATTGATCGAAAGAGAGAGTTCGATATCAAATCATTATTGCAACTGGAGCGAATCTGCACTGAAGGTTAGAACTTTTTTTATTGAATGAAACGTTCTTAAGTAGATAATTAAGTAAGCGGAGCAACTCTGCATTGAATTTTTGAACGTTTTATTGACGAATCTATCGACAGATCGAATGAGAAAGTTGATGCAAAGTGATCAGCTTTTGGAGCAGCCTGTAACCGGAGGAAATCTGCACTTAAGTTCTCGCTCGCCTGCATAACTCGACTGCGATCCGTTACTGTAACCTACTCGTCCGCCATTTTCGTTAGCTTCCTTGTTGCTTGTTCCTTCCGTCTACGCATTCTCGTAATCTTGCTTCAAGTCGAAATTTTCACGATTTTCTCGTTCCAGTTCGAATTTCTCGGCCGAATCTCATGTAGTGTTATTTCATCCATCGGCAAGATAATCAATGCCAGACCTTTCGAGGCGGCGAAAAACCCTACAGCTTTAACTTTGATTCGCACTAGTTAAGATTGCCGAATAACAATGGATGTCGATTCAGGTGAGCATCTTGAATTTTGCAGCGTTTCAGTTATCAATTAAATTTTCACGTTTACAAATGCTAGTATTATTTTCTCGCGAGTGAATCTCTTGGAATAAAATCTCCTTATTTTCTCGTACCTCGTCGTTTTTGTCCAGAAGCGTTGTCGAGCTCGTTCGAGAACGAAAAGAACGACGACGACGAGGCGAGAAGCGACAGATCGCGTTCAGCATCTCCTGCGAAAGTGGCCCATCGGAGCCGATCTGCTTCCGAAAGCGAACATGGCTCTCGAGCGAGTTCACATGGATCTGCTGCTAGTTCGAAATCACGACGGTCCAGGTATTACAGAAACATCTATTCAACAGGCTTGCTAGAGAACTGCGCTAAATATCAAAGTTGGAAGCTTTAAATTCCGCCCTGAAGCTCCCTTAAGTACTAGATTTTTTTTAAGACGTTTAGACGCGTTATTTTTGTAAGTATATTACATCTAGTTGTACGCAGAGTAGCAATACGTTCAATAATTATTAAGTTAGTGAGATAGTTCTGTACATGCTAAATATAAACTCCTCCCCACAGCGAACACTGCTCAAAGAGGTGTTAAAAAATGTTGAAACTATAATGTATCCACAATTAGTAAATTAATAAAACAAATCACTCCTCTTGTCACCTGTAAGCTTATTATTTTCCTCTATCAGGTCAGGTTCTCCGGCTGTACAAGATAACGATCGCTCCCGTTCTGGATCTCCACACAGCAAGAGAGGCTCACGGTCGCGCAGTCGCTCCGGATCGGTAGCTTCTCGCTCTTCAGTTAGAGCCTCAAGGTAATCATTGTCTCAGATGACTGCTGATGTGAAAAGAAACCGAGCTGTACGTTGTAGAGAATCAAAATCTGATTTTCCCCATATTGATTCGACAATGTCTAATTTCAAAGTTGAGGAGTAAGTAATAGTGCCTTCTAGATTATATCTTCTTAATTGTTCAACAACGTGGGTCTGATTTCTGTCCCTAGATCGCCTTCCAAATCGCCTAGCAGAAAAAGTACATCTCGCTCTCCAGCTGGGTCGGAAAAATCTGCATCGCCGTCAGGCTCCCGAAAGTCAAGATCCCGCTCTAGATCAGGCTCGGCTAAGTCCACATCACGCTCTAGATCAAGATCCAGCTCTGCCAAGGCTGCGTCCAGGTCTCGATCCAGGTCAGGATCTGCCAAGGCTCGTTCAAGGTCGAGGTCCGGCTCCGATAGAGCAAAATCGCGGTCTAGATCAAGATCTGGCTCCGCCAAGGAACCTCGGTCCAGATCTGGCTCTCCCAGGGCATCCAGATCTCGATCCGGCTCTAAGTCACGTCCTCACTCGCCCAAGGAAGCATCGAGGTCTAGGTCGGGCTCCAGAAAGTCTCGATCAAGATCCGGATCCGCAAAAGCTGCTTCTCCTGCCGGCTCGAGAAAATCCAGATCCCGCTCACGCTCTGCCAAATCCGGTTCCAGATCAGGTTCAAAATCTCGCTCCAGATCTCGTTCCGGCTCAAGAGCTTCACTCGCCGGCTCAAGGAAATCTAGATCAAGGTCGGGTTCGGCCAGGTCTGCCTCTAGGTCACGGTCAGGATCGAGGAAATCGAGAAGATCTAGATCAGGTTCGAGAAGATCTAGATCAGGTTCTCGAAGATCAAGATCAGTGTCTCGGAGGTCGAGATCGAAGTCTAGAAAATCGAGATCTGGTTCAAGAAGGTCAAGGTCAGGCTCGAGAAGGTCAAGATCTGGGTCAAGGAGATCAAGATCAGGGTCACGGAGGTCAAGATCAGGATCAAAGAGATCCAGATCTGGATCTGCTGCCTCGAGAGCATCAAGATCCCGTTCAAGGTCTGGTTCAAGAAGAGGATCTCGATCAAGATCGCGCTCTAAATCTCGTAAGTATTCTCACCCATAAAACACATAGTTGCAAATTTTATACTCTTAATTTATGCGACGTTTGATTTTACAGAGGACGTACAGGAGCGAAGATCTGTGCACGATAGCGATTCCGAAACGGAGCGACCAAAAGCTGGTGAGACATCTTGATAATGATTTCCCCTCAAAACATCTCGTAGCTATCTCACCATGCATAGGTATTTAATCACTGTTTGTTTGCTTGCTATAAAAAATTTTCCAGGATCAGACAAAGAAGGCAGTGATAGCGATGAAGAAATCAGCAGGAAGCGTGTCAAAAAGAGAAAAATCGTCGCCGATTCGGATGACGAAAGCGTCAAGTCCGACGGAGAAGAATCTGAAGATCCAATGGTAGACATAATTATATTATTTTCTTGGTGAACGTATATTCAGCGATGCTTTATTTTCTATCATGTGTTCTATTCTAGAAAAAGAGAAAGAAAAGAACTTTAGGCTCGGATGATGAAAGCGGCGACGAGGAGGCCAAAGGTGACGATGGTGGTGAAGCTATTGCTGATGACGTCGCAGCTGACGGACCTGCTGATAAGGAGACGGAGGAAGCCAAGGTCGAGTCCGATTCCGACGATGACAGACCTCGTGGCGATAATGAGTGAGTTCCGAAGATTTTAAATTGATTAAAATTTTCTAGTCGAAAGCTCTGCGAAAAATTAAAAAATAATCCTTTTCACTTTTACCACTTTTCATCTTTTATCCCTTAGCTGAGAAAAAATTTTGGAAATGAGTCAACACTTTGTCGATTACTATTACATTTACAATTGTACGTTTCTCATTCCAGGGGAAACAACGGATTGTCTGACTTTGATTTGATGCTCATGAGGAAAAAGGAAGATCAAACTAAACGAAGGAAAAGGAAAGACATTGATATTATCAACGACAATGACGACATTATCGCACAATTATTGGCCGACATGAAACACGCAGCCGACGTAAGTTGATATGTAGTTGTATTCATTCGTTATTTAATGTAATGTTAGAAATAAAAAATTCTTCTTTTTTCAATAAAACTTTTTTTTACGATAGTCAACAAATTTTTTTTTACTATAGAAAATTTTTTTTTCCATGTATTAATTTATTTTTCTTCGCTTCCTATTTTTAGAACGATCGTGAACTGAACAAACAATCGAAGCCGGCGACGAGCAAAATTGCCATGTTGCCCAAGGTGCTTTCTCAGCTGAAAAAACACGACCTTCAATTGGCCTTTATTGAACACAATGTCCTCACAGTGCTCACCGATTGGTTGGCACCGATGCCCGACCGTAGCCTTCCTGCGCTTAAGATACGAGATGCGATACTCAAACTTCTCCGCGAGGTAATACATTCTCTGTGACTGAATTTTTTCCGGCTATTGGAAAAGGGAAGATTCCTACAGTGGAAAATATTATTTCAGTTCCCACCCGTCGACCAATCAACATTGAAGCACTCGGGTATCGGGAAAGCTGTAATGTACCTGTACAAACACCCGAAAGAGACCAAAGAGAACAAAGAAACAGCGGGGCGCCTTATTAATGAATGGGCGCGCCCGATTTTCAACCTCTCGACCGATTTCAAAGGTATTTCTATAAATTTGACGTTCACGGTTTTTCTAGAAATAAAATGAAAACATCAGAAGCTAATAATTGATTTAGAAAGTAGAATAATACCTTTGAAAACAAACTGAAATTTGTTTTTATTTCCGTGGTAGTACTAGTCGCATTGGTTTCTTATAGCTATATTAATCAAGGCTAGATCATCCCTGCAAGCTATTGCTCTTCAAATTTCACGATTACAGCTGTTTTAATTTATAATTTCAGCTATGAGCAAAGAGGAAAGAGAAGCGCGCGATTTGGATCAGCAAATACCGGGGCGTAGGAGAAATTCTGAAGACGAGCCGTCGTCGGCAAAGCGCAGGCGAGGCGACCTTCTTCCCTCGAACGAGGAAAAGTCAGTTCATATTTTCAAATTTTTTAAAACTGGTATTTTTTTCAAAAATTCTAAATATTGCCCTCCTTGCAGAAAATTGAGGCCGGGAGACAAAGGCTGGGTAGCCCGCGCTCGGGTGCCGATGCCTTCGAATAAAGATTACGTCGTGAGGCCAAAATGGAAGACTGACGTGGACATGTCTAGGGTAAATATTTGGAGAATTTTCAACTTTTTCTCGCTCCTAAAAATGTCTATCTCGTTTAACGCTATAATATTTCAATTCCAGACGACCAAAAGGCAGATGAATCGGTTTGAAAGGCATTACAAAAATTTTATCGACACAAAGCGAGCTACTAAGGCGAGAAGAGCCGTTGAAATATCCGTCGAAGGACGGAAAATGTCCCTTTAAAGACTGTGATTGCCGTTTAGATTTATTTTTCCCTTGAACTAGAAGGAAATGGAGTTCTTATTTATGTCTGTCGGTTCTTAAAAAATTTCCCGTTTTTGTCTCAATTTTATACATCGCAGTCGACTGCGGAAGACTGGTTGGAAGACGCATTGGTCCAGTCACTAGGTTAGAAATCAGGTTACTAACAATGTTCGCCAACTTTACGATTTAAATGCAATTGGCAACCCTGTTGAAGAGTTGTTTGCTGTCTTTGGAAACCTACTCATCAAATTTGTCATGTTTTTATTTCCACAGAAGCATCAAGTTCATTTCGCCTAAGAAAATGTCACCTTTTTATTATTTATGTCACTGCCAGCTAAGGCAGCGTTTTTCCCTTTCTCTCTATGATTTGCTCTAACGCTTCTCTTGGTGGAAACTAGAGGAGCACTTCGATTAATTTAATTCGCTATTTCATCGCTTCATAGCGCGAGCTGTTTCTGATATGGCTGCCTTAGCTGGCAGCGACATATATTTGGATCGAAAGATGACGAAGAAATTACTTATTTGCGTCCCACTTTGCCCATCTTAATTTTGAACGTGGGAAAAAAATCGGCAGAATTTCTGGTTTCGGTTTACCTATTTTGCTTTTTGTCAGTAAATTGCAAATGACTGTTTTCTTGTGACTATCCTTGAATAATTTTTTTTTTTTCCAATAAAACTTCCTGAATATAATTGTTGTTTCTTTATTTATAAACCCTTCGATGAGGGCCAAAATAGGTCGGAGTATGGTCTCTTTCATTTTAGGAGCTCTATGACCACTGAATAACCTGCATTGGTTTCATACAAGTCAAACAGCCCTCCAACGAGAGCTTTTTTAGCCCGTGACACATAACTGCTTCAAAATCAAGTTGAACTGAGTTTGTTGTTATGTCCTCATTCTTATAGAATTTTTCTAGAACACAGCTCTCGCTCTGCCACCACTTTATTTCCTGTGTGAATGGGCCAATTTGACTCTGTGTATTCTGAGCATTACTTGTGCATTGCTTCCGGCACAGCAGCTGTGGAGGACTATACTTTTGAGCTCTCGCTCTCGTGGAAATTCACATATATTCTGCTTCTTTGCAGTTTGAATCAAGAGCTTTTTTGGAGAGGCCATTATGGAGAGATTTCCCCTGTGATTGCTCCATAGGAGGCCCAAAAATATCTAGATAACCCCAAGAAGGTTCCAGGATTGAATGAGAATGCGCTGATAATAAAATAATTACAAATTCTAAGTTCAATTAAAATTTACAGTAGATGAAAAATTCAGTTCAAAGTTTAGCATTCACGTCTGTGATACCTATGGCTCCTTGGTCCACCAATTTTTTCAATGTTTCATTTGAGTAACCTATCGATTTCAATATCTCCATTGTATGTTGGCCGACTCGAGGCGCATTTGTCGATCTGCTAACGCCCGGCGTTCGGCTCAGTCTTGGCTCCGGAGTCGGGGCGAGAGTCCCGTCAGACAACGTTTGGAAATTCTTTTGGTACACGCTGTGCTCTTGTGTTGCGGCTTCTTGCGGGGTCAAAACCGGAGCCACGCAAGCTTCAAGGTCCTTGAAGACCTGAAAAGGCGGATTAAAGAATTTACATCTAGAGCTCAATCTGAGGAGGACAAAAACTTGGCGACACATTCACCATTTTAGTTTGCCATTTTGTATTCATCTGATGCGACAGGTCCAATTCAATCAGAATTTTTCTAGATTCTCACTCTGCTACCACTTACACTTCCTATGTGAACGGTACAATCTGGCCCTATGTATTTCAATCATGAGCCTTGGTCCTGAACCAAAACTGATTCTCATGACCTCATTCGTAGAGTATTTGTCAAGATGAAAGCTCTCACTCTGCTACCAGTTTAACTCCCTGTGTGAATGGACTGATTGGACTGTGTATTTCGCGCATGAGCTTCCCTGCGCTGAGGTGCATTAGAGTTCTCATAAGAGATTTCAAATACTCGATCGCTTTAAAGCTTCTTCACATTTTTCCTTGATAGCTTTCTCAGAGGCGCAAAAAGGCCATAATGAATACGAAGGCCAGCAAATTAATGAACCGTTTGGTTTTTGCCACTTCAGCTTAATTATGTACATCACATTGCTTTACTCACATTGGTCCAATGCGCCTGCGTATGCTGGGCAAAGGCTTTTTCAAGTATGCGACGCCCCGTTTCATAATCAGTCGTTTGCGGTAGCTCGTCTTCGTTTATTTCCAAGCCTTTGAGCAGGTTCAGGTAGAATTTATACTCGAGAGATCCGACAGTCATGAATCGGCCATCTTTGGTTTTATATGTGCCGTAGAAGAATGACCCGCCGTCCAACCTGATGAAATATTGCACGATGATAGTATCAAAGTTAGTTTTTGAAGAACTAGCAGTGTTATTGTTCCTCTTCCATCAATTCTATCAATATGAAACCTCTTTGAGGAGCTTACAGGTTATGACCAGGGTTATTGCAAAACAGAAACGTGTTTAGCCCGCGGATCACCCAGCTCGAAGTGTATGCTGCTCCTCGGGTCATGCTGCAATCGACAATTTGCCCTAGTCCGGATTTCTCCCGCTCGTACAAAGCAAGAATAATGCCTAGAGCTGCTGTGAGGCCTCCGCCAGCAAAATCGGCCAGTAGATTAATCGGAGGGAGCGGCGGATCTCTTCCCAGCATGGATAGAACGCCTTGCAACATAATCATTCATATTTGCATTGTTTAATGGAATCATATAGTGCAGAATAAATCAAGAGCACAGCTCACTTACCAGACATGCCCACGTAGTTGATATCATGGCCAGGAGCTTTCGCCATCGGGCCCTCTTGACCGAAGCCGGTCAACCTTGCAAATATGAGCCTCTGATTTTCCCTCATCAACTCAGCTGGTCCGATTTTCAATTTTTCCATCACCCCTGTAAAAAATACGACAGAAGGGGCCGATCAAATGAATCTAGGGAGTCATTTTATTGGGGGCCAGAAGTCATCAGTGTTTATTTAATGCAAACAAAGCGTCAGCAATTGAATCAACTGATGAAGCTTCTTTTTACCTTCTTGAGGGCAAGAAGGCTTCCGTCAGCTGACTAAGGTAGACAGCCTTTGACTCAAGACACAAAATACATTCTCCGGTTCCAATAAGAAATTACAAATTTCATATTTCTCAAGAACTCCTCAATTGTTTCACCAATTTCGACATTTCTCCAGCTTTTATTTCAAATACCTGGACGAAAGGGGTCAATGACAACGTCGGATTTGGAAGATAACCTCTTGAAAGCCTCTATGCCTCCGGGGCTTTTGAAATTGAGAGCCACCGATTGTTTTCCATGGGCTAGGATATTTTCAGCACCGAAATCGTCACCGGTCAGCTGCAAATATGAAATACTATGTGAGGATGCAGTCTTGATCAATGCTTTCCATGCAAGAGTATTGCTCTGCTACCATGTTTTGGTCTATATTTAACGTCAATTGGATACGTAGGTTTTTGGCACGACAAAAAATTGGCCTATTTTGACAATCGGATGAACTAACCTTGTCAACTCGAATTACCCGAGCTCCAAAATCAGAAAGGATCATACCGCAGAACGGAGCCGGAGCCAATCCGGCGATTTCCAGCACCTGAACGCCTTTCATTGCCATTTTCGCCACCTTGACAGAATGAGAATTGCCAAATCTGCAGAGTGGATACGTTCGGTGAAAATTAGCCGCTTCTCAAAAGGTGGCCATCGTTAACGCTGCACAATTTTGCTAAATTAAAGCCGTGAATAAAAATAATAAAATAAAAAATATAAAAAACAAGAAATTAATATTGAAAAATTTCAACTTGGAAAAATATCCCATTTTTATCAAAGGTAGATGAAAAAAATGCGGTAAATTTATTTGAAAATATTTATTCCAATAATAACAACCCATTTTGCACATATAACCTTGAGTTTTGAACAAATATAAAAATATAACTTTATAATGCTTACTAGCGATATAAGTCTATCGTTCTATGAACTATTTGATCGGAAAATGGCCAATACAGAATAGTGAAGCAAAAGTGGATAGATATTCAAGGAGAAATATTGAATTTCGAATAAAGTAGAGGCTTTAAAGAGCTAAAAACAGACAATTTCGTCATTTAAACAGTGAACAATATAAAAAACAGATAAAATGCAGTGACAGAATGTGAAGGATGAAACAGCTTCTGCAAACGAGGCAATTTGATATTACAGGGCACACAAGAAATAGAGGAATCTTATCACACTAGGAGATGAACAGGTAGTAACGATATTCTCGAAAAAAAATTAAAATTCAACTTTTCGTCTTAGTGAACCCTGAATTTTGAAATTACCCGAATGAAATATTTGTAAAACTAATTTCCGTTATTTCTACGTCAAATGGAATACAAGGTGTAAACATCGTCGGTTTGCATACACGCGGACTATAACTGTATTCAACATTTCGCGATACAGGCGGCATTGAAAATTGAGCTGGCATTGAAAATCGAGATGGCATTGAAAATTGAGATGGCATTGAAAATCGAGATGGCATTGAAAATTGAGCTGGCATTGACAATATGCAGACATTATTACAGATTGGGAGCCACTGTGTTCAGGAAGGTCATGCAAGCTTCGAAGCCGAGGAAGCAAGCCGCGTTCGCCGGGAAGGCTCTAAGCATGACAGGAGTCACGCCTTTGTAGAGCGCCGCTGGCCCTCCTTCTTTGAGCAATAGCTTGAACACCTGTCCCACGCCAGTGTAGGTGCCATCGGGAGCGCTTTGGAGCCGGCTCTTGATTACATCAGCGGGCATACCGATAGCCCAGTTGAAAATGCCGGCCATACCTCCGGCGAATATGGTTTTGAGCAGATTCAGCTGCGTATTGTCTTCGCCGCCGAGAGGTTTCAGTTTTTTCTGCAACCATTCGTACGTCATGAAATACATTCCGGACGCGGGGACGTCCCGAAGAAGCGTTGCTACTGTGCCTTTGTAAATGCTACGGATGCCGCCTTCTTTGTAAAGCTGGCGGACGACATCTTTGGGCCCGCTGTACTTCGGTTTGGCCATGCCTTGCTGAATCTGAAGGAGCACCTTGATCCTTTCGCCGGGAGCCATCACGGCGGTTGTGAATATGCCGGAAAACGCCCCTGCGAGGAATAACTTCGGAAGCCCGAGCTCCTCCTCTTCCGAGCCGAGAAGTCTCCTGCCGACTCCGAATCCGAAGAAACTTATGGCGAATATGGGAGCGACGCCGACCAAAGGCGCTCCCATGCCTTTGTAAAGGCCGCGGACGCCTTCGAGTTTGATAGTCTTCTTAGCGCAGTCCAAGGTGCCGCTGTACAGTGGCGCCTCCCCGGCGCCAGGGACGGGCATAGTCTGCAAGCGGACCTTTATAGTGTCTAAAGGATGGCCCGCGATGACGGTGCATATGCCGCCGAAGCCGCCCGACAGGAAATACTTGATAGGGCTCGATTTGGAAGACTCGGATTTCTTACCTTCGTCGGAACTCATTTCGGCGGTTGAAACTAAAAACAAAATGCACCGAAACTATATGAAATTCGAAAAATTACACGCGAATACCTCGGACGAAATTTAGAACATGATTAGAATACGATTAAGGTCGATGAACCGTAACTGAAGAGGGCGATAAGTTGGAAGGTCACGTCACGAATGCCGACAATCATTAAATGAGACGCATCCGGTCGCCGACCTTATCAGTGCGATAAGAGCTGAATTTCCCACACGAAAAATGATAGCGAAAATGTGATAGCGAAAGCTTCCGATTTTCCCAAAGATGAAAATTAGGCTCACCTGTTTTTTAAATGACACGTTGCCGAACCTGATTGGAAGTGACGATGAAGAGAATTATCGCCTCTTAATAGAATGACTCGCGTTTTCCTTTATCTTTAATGAAGAGAGCAGTTCTGCCATTTTTTCAGAGCATAAATTAATCGGGACGGGTTTAATTAGTAAAATTAGTAAGTAACACGATCAAGAAATGCAGAAGAGCGCAGTTTTTGACTATTCTCTAGTTTCCTGATGGAAAATATTCCTAGGCAATAATTAGTTGTTTAATTGAAACGACGATGGAGGAAGGAAATGAGAATAAATTTGAAGAATTGTTGCAAGAAATTTCGGAAATCGATCGAGCGACTTGGATTATCGATATTGTCAAATGTATTGATAGTTTATGAATCCATCGTGCTTTAGTCCATGCAATCGAACTGTATTCAACGATAGAATGTAATTGCTTTAGTCGATAGCAGTACATATTTCACAATCGAACTGTTAACTATCGATAGTGTTGCTACTTTCGATGTTTTCACTATCGATAGTTGTATGCTGGCCGTAGATTCGATATTTCGTTTGATCGTACGCGCAATCGAACAGTTCACTATCGATAGTGTTGTTACTTTCGATATTTTCACTATCGATAGTTGTACGCTGGCCATAGATGGTATTTCGTTTGATTGTACGTACAATCGAACAGTTCACTATCGATAGTGTTGTTACTTTCGATATTTTCACTATCGATAGTTGTATGCTGGCCATAGATGGTATTTCGTTTGATTGTACGTACAATCGAACAGTTCACTATCGATAGTCTTCTTACTTTCGATATTTCACTATCGATAGTTGAACGCCGGCCGTGATTCGATATTCCGTTTGATCGTACGCGCAATCGAACAGTTTACTATCGATAGTGTTGTTAGTTTCGATATTTTCACTATCGACAGCTTTATGCTGGCCATATATCCGAGATTTATGCTTATAGTTGTATGCTGTTCATGCGTCGAATATTCAACTATCGATACTAATTATCGATTATTACACAACTTTAATCGATAGTTCTTTCGGATTATGGATCCAAGATCGAATAAACAGTGAAATTCTATCGAAATTAATGTTCTCAACCGATAGTATCGATTTATAACATCCCTCGCAGTCTCTGAGGCGAGCATTGAAACCTCCATGAAGTAAACCTTATATTACCTCCCGATCGCCAGGTTATCCGCTCTAATTCTTGTTACTTGTTTTCGTAGTAACTGCGGATTGTTGGTTGTTTTCGTTTTGTAATATTTCTACTACCGTTTCCGTTTCGATACAAGTCAATCAAAAGAGGCTACGGAACGAAGTGTTGAAACTAGTTTTATTTAACCCGACGCTCTACAATTGATCTCAGCGGGAGTTTGGATAAAATCGAAGCGGGAAGTGGACCCACGCAAAGCCAGGTATTTTTTGCTGATGAGTGCTTTTCAAGCTAACGTTTTCCTCTCCGTTTTATTATTTTCAACCTCCGATAAGTAAACCTACGAATTTTGTCGAGCGAAGAGCGTCCGCGAAGATAGCTCATTGCGGAGTAATGATCTCACATTAATGCGTAAGCGCGCAGATAGGATTATTAGTCACATTTTCGAATATATTCGATTCGTCTCGCCTTTCGTATTGGGATGAGAAAAAATCAGTAATCATTTCGGACCGGATTCGGTCCGCGTATTGCGAGTTTCTAAGGCAAGTACAGGAATTTTGCTAATTTTGTATAAACTTACTCTTGCCTCTCATCGCAGCCGTTGAATTAATTATCGTTCTTCATTTAAAACGTTTTATATTCGTATTTGCGAGCGTTACAATATCCAAAAAATCGCTAAAAATTTTCGTTTAAAAAAATGTTTTTTTTTTTAATTTAAGTTTAATTTATGTTCAGTCCTCATGAACTGAAAGAACCCTCTTTTATTTCCTCCCTTCACATCTACTAAATTCCCCAGCCAGTGCGTAACCAGAGGCGGCGCTAGGTAACCAACTGATGTTCTATCCGCGGTACAGCTGATCGGAGGCTGACCAGCGGATCTTTCACCTGGCAACCGCGGCTTCGCTGTGTCGTCTTTCGCCCTGCACTCGTGACCTTGTAGTCCTTTGTTTGTTCAATATCGGTAAACATGATTGCTCTCGTTTAATGTGAATTCCGTTTAATATAGTTTTTTGATCTCTTTTAATTTCTGTTTCTACACGTCATCGATTTTCACCGTAGCCCTAGACCTAGAACTTCACAACTGGTGCCGAAACCCGGGAACTTTGTAATCTAACCGCGCGAACGCGTCGGCTTGTCGCTCGGTGTTCCCTTTTACTCATGCGAACAAGATCTCAAAGAAGGTCATTCGTCCCTGGCAAGAATAGTGCGTACCATAGACCTCCCGTGTGCGTAATTGAAAGCCGATCGATTTTCCGAAGGAAAACAAATCGATCTCGTACGGTCCGGGTATCCGACTTCGATTCAGTAGCCAACGACGATAACATGGAGCGCGATGGAAACAGTTCATATGCACCGAATGGATTTTTCATCGACCTAAAACCGTTCGAAACCATCCTTGCTCAACTAGATGACGCCCGTAAAGAATTAGTGATGAAAGTTGACGGCCAAGTTGGAAAAATGACCATGTTGGTCGATCGTTTGAAAGGAAAAATGACGTTGGCCACATTTCAATTGCACTCTGCGTCCTACGACCGTCACATTGCCGCGAGCGAAGACCTCATCTCGACCCTAGTAAGTTCGGGCCTTCCTGAATCCCTGAAGAAGTCGCTAGTCGAAGGTATTGGACTGGTCCAAGTACAAATGTCCGATGAACTGGCTTACGCCTCACAACTACTTGAAACCGTTTCGTCACAGTCAAACCATGCTTCACATAGTTATGACTGCGAAACCGATGAAACTCTAAAACACATTCAGTACCATTCGCTCGTTATTTCTCAAGTACCAGTATTTTCTGGTGACATATTACAATTCGACAACTTCATCTCCCTTTTTGATAAATGCGCGCACAATTTGAAGTACTTACCGGACGAACAAAAATGGGAGGCTCTTCGTTCGAAACTTTCTGGTCCTCCACTCGCACTCGTCTCCGGATGCAGTGGCACTTCCGCCGATTACAACCAAGCTTACACAGCTCTTCGTCGCGAATACAACTCAGCGTTCAGGAAAGCCATTGCACTATTAGCGCAAAAGGAAAAATTTCCCGAAATATCCAACTCTTTATCGTCGCTTGAGGAATTTTACTTTAAGGTTCATTCTTGGGTTTCCTCTGTTCTCGCAATTCAAACCAAGGATCTACCAGGATTCTTATTATTTGAATTGGTTTTTCACAAATTGCCTTTGCATATGAGGGAAACATTCTGTTCAACTGCACTGCAAGGGAACGTTCTACCTACCATACACGATTTGCTAACATTTACTTCAGGCAAGGTAGAAGCGATGCGTAATGTTCCCTCCGAACCGACTCCTCGGCGGCCAATAAATACTCCTCCGTCGAATAGAAGGGTGTTTTCGAATCAAAGAACAACAAGGCGTTCGTCCCCTATCCCGTCGCCAAGATCCTCATCATATATACAACTCGACTCCGACAAAGAATCTGATGAAACCCTCCAGAATTATTATTCTACCGAAGATCATAACTCGTCAACGACTCGACCTTACAGACCTGGCCGCCCCTCTCGGTCGATTGGATGTTTCCTGTGCAAACGTGATCATTTCCTGTACCGATGTCCAGACTGGATGAAGTTGGAGTGCGAAGCTCGAAACTTCCTCGTCGACGCTTACAAATTATGCTCCCGATGTCTGTCCGATAGGCACTCTATCGAAAATTGTCCCTCAGATCGCAGCTGTCAACACTGTCAGAAATTGCACCATAGTTCGCTTCACCCTTATGATAATGACGCTCAACCGGCCAGAAGTGAAACTAATCGCTCTGAGTCCCCAAAACGATCACGTCCAACCATGCTCAACTCTTTCCCCAGAAAAGGTAGATCCAGAACACCATCTCCATCAGCCAACTCCGTTCATGCCTCAACAGTTTCTTCGCTCATGGACCAATTGGAGTTGCAACCCCGATCAAGCTCTCGGTCAATCAATTATGTTACCAGCACGAGCCGTTACCGTCCTTCGCAGCCCTCCAGCGCTCTCACCAAGGATCAATCCGTGTACCAACAAGACTCCAAGCCGCCCATACGTTCAGATTCCTCTCTAAGCAGCAATCCTGGACTCGTGTCAAGTGAAGGCGCGTCTACCAGCATTTGTGGCGAAGGTAAGATCATTAGTGGTTACCCGGAGTCCTCTCTTACTGTGAGTAATCGTCAATCTCGAGAATCTTGGGATTGACAATCGCTCCAAAAATGCACATGGCTGGGTTCCCCCCAATTCACCCCTACTAAGTCCAAGCAAGTTAGATTTATGCGCGACCCTAACAATTCACTAGATTCAGCTCAGTACCAATCTCCTGACGTTATTAATTGTTTACCTAACTCTAGCTTTCAACCAACTGCCCTTACTAAACAGGGACCCACTCTTAAATATTTTGATGATAATAGTTCTATGTCTCACCTCTCAAATCCTTTACGTTCATGCCTTCGTTTTTCCCCTCATGCTGCTGTGATTCCTACGGCAGTGGTTAAGCTAGGACATGACGGAATGAATATGTTTAGCGTTCGAGCTCTATTGGACTCAGGAAGTGAAACTTCTCTCATTACTTCTCAAGCAGCCACAAGATGCGGACTTCAACTATCAGCATTCAACGGAACAGTCTGTGGAATAGGAGGCGCATCCAGTTCTCACATACTTGGCCTGACCACAGCATTTCTGAAGCTTCTGGATGGGAGACGGCTTCTCGTCACCTTCCGAGTACTCAAACAAGTAACAGGGGATCTTCCATCTCAAGACTTACCTCATAGTCGTTGGCCACACTTATTCAACTATAAGCTAGCAGACCCCTTGTTCTACAAAAGTGCTCCTATGGATGCAATTTTGGGGGCAGATGTGTTCACTCATGTAATTTTGTCCCAATTCATTCACCCAGTTCGAGGATCTCCAACACTCATCAGCACTCTGTTGGGATGGGTTGCCATCGGCTTGATTAGTCATGGAATAAGCCGAGCAGTACACTTTCATAAATCAGAGGAACATCAGCCAAAGAGAAAGCGTTACATCGAACGTTTTTCTACCTCATCCAGCTCTCATCCCTTGAGCGCAATCCACTCAACTCAATCACTTGTGAGCCCCAAACATACAAGCCAGATTGTTAACTACGCTAAAGACCAAACGACGCACGGTTCATTGACGTTCGAACCGAGAAGTTCATCAAAGTCCCCTTCACCCAATATGCCACCATCCAATCGCGAACAGTTATGGAACTTTTACCTTGGTCTTAATACATTAGTACCACCATCCGTTCCGCCATATACAGCCAGATCGTTGGTTTCTTCACTAAATGGAACCTTCCTTTTTCTGCCCACCAGTGTCGCTCTGTACAATGACGATTTAGCTAATTCTTCAATCGAACAAAATTACCACGCATTATTAGCACAACCAAATGATTCCACTGTCCATGACCTCCTTTCACGCATGTTTGAGCTTGAAACCGTCCAAGACAGCTCACCACTGACTGCAGATGAGATCCAGGCCGAGGAGCTATTTGAATCACAGGCCTATCGAATGACGAATGGAAAGTTCTGCGTTCCCCTTTTACTAAAGCGACCATCATCGGAACTAG
Source organism: Tupiocoris notatus (assembly GCA_037159825.1). Classification (NCBI taxonomy): domain Eukaryota; kingdom Metazoa; phylum Arthropoda; class Insecta; order Hemiptera; family Miridae; genus Tupiocoris; species Tupiocoris notatus. The sequence continues at coordinate 64,881 of JASJUZ010000491.1, forward strand.
GAGACTCTCGCCGTATTGCAATTCGGCGCTTTCTTCAATTAGAAAATCGCTTCAAGAAAAACAAGTAATTGTATGAAAAATATTTAAAATTTATGGAGGAATATCTCGCTCTAGGCCACATGACTCCAGTTTCGCCTCCAATGATTAGGCAACACGCCTACTATTTACCTCATCATGCAGTATTTCGGCAGAACACTTCAGCATCGAAGATCCGAGTTGTCTTCAATGCGTCACAGCGGACGACAACAGGCCTTTCCCTAAACGATGTCCTCCACGTTGGCCCCAAACTTCAGGCCGACATTGCTAATATAGTAACTAAGTTTAGGGAACATCATTATGTTTTTATCGCCGACATAAGGCAGATGTTCAGAAACATTGAAGTCCTGCCTCAAGAAAGAGACTTACTCCGTGTTATTTGGCGCAACTCAATGGATCATGCAATTCAAGACTTTTGTCTCAACACCGTGACCTATGGTACTTCGTCCGCTCCATATCTTGCAAACAAGGTCATAAAATCCCTGGCAGAAGCTGGTCGTAAGGAATTTCCCCTTGCTTCTGAAATCCTGACTGACAGAACTTATGTCGACGACTGCCATGGCGGGGGTCCCTCTCTGGCAGCTGCCCTTGAAGCTCGCAGCCAAGTCGTCTCGTTATTGTCTTCAGCAGGGTTTGAACTTCGGAAATGGGCCTCCAACCATCCCGATCTTTTGAACGGCATTCCATCAGAACATCTTCTTCCCGTCCATCAGTCTGTTGAATTCTCAACAGATGAAGAAAAATCACTGAAGATCCTAGGTCTATCGTGGAGTCCATCGAGTGATACATTCAATTATGTCGTAGAACCACTTCCAGAAATTCGGACGAAGCGAGACCTGGCTTGTCAAATTGGTAGAATATATGACCCTCTCGGTTGGCTAATGCCGATTGCTGTTCAGGCGCGTCTAATTCAACGTTCAGTCTGCTTAGCAAAATATGGATGGGACGACCCTCTATCCTTGGATCTTCAATCTCAATGGGCTTCTCTCGCCATCGATTTCACAAAAATTCGTCAGCTAGCAATACCAAGACATATGCCACTCTCTGGTGAAGAAGATTGGTTGGTGGGCTTCGCAGATGCCTCAGAGCGGGCATATGGTGCGGTTTTATACCATGTTAATTGCAAAACCTCGCCACCCAATGTTCGTCTTGTTCTGTCCAGAGCTCGTATGGCTCCAATAAAAACTGAGTCACTTCCAAGACTGGAGTTGTTAGGCGCAGAGCTCCTGAGTAAGGTTTTCGCAAAGGTTTCATCACTCTTCCCTCACATACCTCTCAACCAAAAGCTCGCCTACTGTGACGGCACCATCGTGCTTTCCTGGCTGACCGCTGACCCGGCACCTGTATGGAAAGTGTTTGTAGGGAATCGGGTCTCCAAGACTCTTTCCAATCTTCCAGCTGAGCGTTGGTACCATGTTCGGTCTACAGACAACCCTGCCGATTTAGTCAGCCGAGGGGTGCTGCCATCACAACTCATCGGTGCCAAAATGTGGTGGTCAGGCCCTGATTGGCTAGAATCATCACCAGAAAATTGGCCTCGTGTGAGAGTTCGCTTAGACCTCACTGAGCCTTCTGTAGCAGCAGAAAAACGGGTCAAAAGCCCAGCACTCTGGTCTACTAATGTTCAAACTGAACAGTTGCAATTGGAAGAACGATTTGGACGCTACTCAAAACTTCGTCGAGTGACAGCATGGATCTTGCGATTCTCCTATAACGCCTCCCATACGTTAAATCCTCGAACTGGCCCCCTATCTCCGTATGAATTACAGGAAGCTGAACTCTGTCTTACCCGTCGTTCTCAACGTCAACATTTGAGCGATCTAATAAAGGATGCAACAGCTGATCATCCAAAAAATCGCTTGACCAAGACCCTGGGACTATTCCTAGACACAAACGGTACACTAAGGGTCGGTGGCCGTCTATCCAACTCCAACTTAGCCTATCACACGCAACATCCAGTCCTCTTGCCTAAAGAAGCTCACCTCACAAAGGTCATAATTATGGACGCTCATGAAAATCTCCTACATATCGGTCCCCGAAGTACTCTATCGTGGCTTAGGCAACGGTTTTGGATTATTAACGGCCGAAACGTCGTTCAACGGTTGTTAGCAAAATGTCCAAAATGCTTTTCCATCAAGCCCCAACCATTTCAGCCTGAAATGGGCCAGCTACCGGCCGAAAGAACTCAAGCAGTGATGCCCTTTCTTCATACTGGTGTGGATTACGGCGGTCCTTTTTCGGTCAGTTTCACAGGTCATCGAGGAACCAAAATTCTTCAGATATACCTCTCAGTTTTTGTTTGTTTTACAACAAGGGCCATTCATCTGGAGCCAGTGATGGACTTGTCAACTGACGGTTTTCTCCTAGCTCTTGAACGATTCATCGGTCGGCGTGGTGTTCCGGCCACAATCTGGTCAGACAATGGTCGAAACTTCCTGGGTGCAGCCAACCTACTTCGACCACTTCGTCAAGTCTTGGACACAGCTGAACATCGTCACGCTGTTATCAACCATACGTCAGCCCGAGGGATTATCTGGAAGTTTATTCCACCACGAGCCCCTCATTTCGGGGGACTCTGGGAAGCTGCAGTAAAATCAGCCAAGCGTCTTCTGAGAGTCACTCTCCTGGGACATACGCCGACATTTCAAACGTTCAACACTCTCATCGTCAGGATAGAAGCCATCCTAAACTCTAGGCCAATGGCAACAGACCTAAGCTCACCCAATGAAGTAAGAGTTATTACTCCTGGCCACTTCCTTGCTCAACGTCCACTTATGGCTCTCCCAGAATCGTCTAATGATGGTCGCCACAGTTTCCTGTCCGCATGGAGATTCGTCCAACAGTCCACTTCTACCTTCTGGAAGAGATGGCAAAGAGAATATTTGCTGGAGCAACAACAGATATTGAAGTGGAATACACCATCTAATGAACCCCGCATAGGTCAGGTCGTACTTGTACTGGAGGACAATGTCCCACCTCTACAGTGGCAGCTGGGAGTAATAGAGGAACTAATCTCAGGACGTGACCGAAAAACGAGAGTTGCCCGCATTCGTACCAACAGTGGCCCCAAACTCCGACCAGTTGTCCGGCTTTGCCCACTCCCGGAGCAACCCATAGCCGAGGAGGATGTTCAGTCCTCATGAACTGAAAGAACCCTCTTTTATTTCCTCCCTTCACATCTACTAAATTCCCCAGCCAGTGCGTAACCAGAGGCGGCGCTAGGTAACCAACTGATGTTCTATCCGCGGTACAGCTGATCGGAGGCTGACCAGCGGATCTTTCACCTGGCAACCGCGGCTTCGCTGTGTCGTCTTTCGCCCTGCACTCGTGACCTTGTAGTCCTTTGTTTGTTCAATATCGGTAAACATGATTGCTCTCGTTTAATGTGAATTCCGTTTAATATAGTTCCAAGTTTTGATCTCTTTTATTTTCTGTTTCTACACGTCATCGATTTTCACCGTAGCCCTAGACCTAGAACTTCACAATTTAAATTTTAAATTTTTATAATTTTAATTTAACTGGTAATACGAATAAATAATTTAAATTAATAATATAAATAATTTTAAAATTTAAATTTTAAGGTTAAAAATGTGTTTAAAAAATGCGTTTTAAAATAATACCTACTCGATTGAAATTTTGCTATCCGAACTCGAAAGTTGTTTATATCGGTCTGTTATTCAATAATAGAACATTGTAATCGCCCAGGAAAATGTTGTGTTTTACGTTTCAAGGCCAAATCCGAATATCCAATTTAAAAAAAAAAAAATTCTGTCCGTCCGCCGTCAACACTTTTTTGAAGAAACTAGAAAAGCTAAATTCATCCAATTTTCACCAAAAATCAATCTTGGTCCGACAATGGCTCAATACGAAATCGCTAAATCAATTTTAAGAGTTTTTTTGGAGGTTTCGAGGAGAAGAAAATTCGTATTTTCCAATGTTTTTCAGAAAAATAGGTATTTGGTATCGATTTCTATAGATTTTTGGACGCTGAACTGAATGAGACCATCGCCGGGTCGATAGCTTAATTGATTCTCGAGTTATCGCAGCTTTTGTTTTGAATTCGGGTGATTTTCAGAAATTCGGCTTAACCCGAGAGTTCTTGGAGCTATAAAAATCCTATACCCGTTGGAATGGTCTTAAACTCTCTTCAACTGTACTGTTAGGCGAAAAAGTTTTATTTCGTTATTCAAGAAAAATAAAAAATGTATAATAAAAAAATTAAAATTGAAAAATGAATTGAATTACAAAGTTGCTGCGGATTTTTCCCATATAGTTTCTCATATTTTCCCTTATAGTTATCAATCTGTTGCTAGGTGGAAACGTTCACAAATGTTTGGAGAAGTTATTATTGCAAATGAACGGTCTTCCGAAATCATTATTGAAGCGATGGAGTAAAAAACTCAGTAAAATCGTTTGCATCGTTTTATTTCTCAAATCTGCCCTTTTGTTTTAAGGTTTCGCCATGAACGACTCGGACAGCGACAATGCATCGTTGGAGCTGACTAGCGAGACCATTTTTGGTAAGGGAATTCCAAATCATCTTAGAGTTAGTTATATGGGGTATTCATGGTCGGTGTCGAGCAAGCCGAGATTGATAAGGTTGCCATGGAAACTAACTCGACCGGACATGGGCTTCATTTTACATCTCGACCAAGAAATCGAATTCGATCCAAAAAATCCTCGAGAAATCCATCAAGACGTCGAGTTTTGCCATTTGTGCCAAATGTCGATATAAACAACAACGCGAAACGACGGCTATTTGACGAATCTTTCCTCAGATTCCGATTTTTATCCGTTATTTAGCCTTCGTGATGTTGATGATTTTCGTGTTACCAAAAACGAATGGAATTGTCACCGAATCGGCAGAAAACCAAATTCATTGGGTTTGTATTCGGCCATGGAGGCCTTAATAGATGAGTCCATTTCTCGATCTCGACACGGGCTTCACTGTGAGGATCTTCATGGGGTCCGGTTAACTGGTCCGCAAGGCGGGAAAAAGGGGAGGACTGGTGCGAACCCCGAGGATAAGTGGTGTGCGAACGCTGTCAAAACTGACCTGGAGAAGTGGTCTGCGAGTGTACAAATGGTCCTTAGAGAAGTGGTCCTCAGGTGACAAATGGACCGCGAGGTTCTGAAGTGGTCCTCGGTCGCAAATCGGCAAAAAAATCATACCTTTCTCAAAGGGGAACATATTTCGTCGGCAGCCCTCCTTTGACCGTTGCTCTTACTTTCGTTTTCACCATCAGGTTCATTGGGTGGATGGTTGTGTTCACCACTCGCCAATATTACTTCCCCAGCGACAACTTTCAGAAACGCGGCACATTTCGTTCGCTGTCTTTTCGCGCATGACCACCTTTCTCCGTCTGACAATTTTCGATGAAGACAAAACTTGAAGTTTTCCCAAAAAATTACGTTCTTTCCCCGTTGTGAGCCACCTGCTACAGTAGTGTGATCCATTTTAATACTGATAACACTCGGTTTTCACTCTCGGTTCTTACTCGGAACAATGATTGACCGTTATACGCTACCGCACAGGAACCTTGACCCACCGTGGTAAGATGTTGACCTACAAACTTGTTTTGAGAAACATCGTCGAGACCGTGCCAGTCCTCCCGGACCACCTATGAATTATTCGTTTTACCCTTACGTGCGGACCACTGCTTACGACGCGCGCCACCTCTTCCGCACACTTTCTCTCCCGCCCTTTTCATTTTTGACACGCTGCGGACCAGTTGGGTGACTCCCATCTTCATGGTATGCGCGGTTCTCGACAACTCGATCTCTCGACACCGACCATGAATACCCTTATAATTTCCGATGAAATTATCACAACCATTCCTGTGATACATGTCTCAAAAATACCCTTGACCCTAGTTTACTTGAATCGATTGGTTAACTCTTATTAATGGTTAACTCTTATTAACTATATCGATTTTCAGGTACTGCTCGGCCCGAAGTGGAAATACACGTAATCGACGAGGAAGAGCTTCTCTCGCGATACTGTTTACAACCGCAGCCGCCATGCGACGATGACATTATCATCTGCCGGCCTGACATTGACGACATTGTGGCTCGGTACAGTTCGAAAGCTGAAGCTGCCGAAGACCTAATCGTCGTATCGCATCCAAACGATGACGATATTGTCAAAAGATACGCCGTTCCGTTTTATCCTAAACAGGAATTCCTACCTGCTTCGCCCGAACAATCGGACAACGTTGATGAACTCGGCTACGATGAAGCCGAGATGAATATGATCGTCGGAATCAACAACGGGCTACTTCATTGCTCCGAATCGGCGACTCCCGGTCAAGACTCGGGAAGCAACGATTCGGGCTATTCCGAAAGCCGACTCCATCTCAGAGGAAATTCCAACATGAAGGCCAAAATTGAAAACGACACGTCCGAACCGAGCGATCCCTTTACGTGCATTTGCGATTCGGACCTGACCGATGACGATGCGATGGGAACGGACGATTCTGACGAGCTGGACTTGGAAGCGAAATGCGTAAACGGCGACGCGGGTTGTTCATCTAGGCATAACCACAATATTACAGTGTACAATCTGTGCTGCGACAAGTCCGCCTTGCCGATTGACGCTTCCGACCGGGAGTTCCTGACATCCAGAAGTTTACTTCTATACAATCCTACAATACCAGGTGAGCAATGTGTGTTGAGATCGGACTGAAAATTTAGCCTGCGGATTATTACGTTCATGAGACCTCAATCGCCATATTTTTGTTCAAGGTGACTCGAGAGGGAAAGCGACAAAATCGAAGAAGACAAAAGGCTCGCGCTTGTTGAAAAAACGTTTCCTCCAAGTGATCAAAGCTTTTGAAACCGCTGCTCACGATATCGACTGCCAATGCATATCTGCCAAAAAAAGGTACGCTTTTAAATATTCTACTAATTACTAATGATCTCGCAAGAGAATAACCTAAGATTTGGGACCCCAAGGTTTCAAATCGCAGGTTTAGAAATTTATTTATTTTATGAAAACAAGCTATTAAAAAAAAAGCCGCAAAAGATTTTACAGTGGATTATTCCTTTGCTTCCATCATGATAGACCGTCAAATTATTGTGCTTAGTCAAAACTCTTACGTTTCCACCTACAAACATACTGGTAACTATAAGCAAAGATCTGAGCAACTACGATTTAAAATATTTTTATTTCTCCCGATCACTTATAATTGCTACTACTTATAATGAGGTAAATTTCATTTTTCCCATTTTGTTCGTACGTGGCAACACTGGGACGAAGACGGTCTCCAGTGTGCAATAAAAGTGAATTTCTTCTACCTGCAACCGTCGTGCTATTCCTTTCGATCCCGTTTTCTTAATTCGATTTTTAGGGTGAAGTTTTCAGTAAGGTATTTCCCAATTTAACTGACTAGCTGGATTTTAAATTTTTATGAAGTGAATTTATTTCACCTTGCAATTTTTGACGTTTTAATTTTTCAGAAAACTAATCCCCCTTCAAAAAAGAACCCAGCTTTGGAATCAATTTGGGAGAAAATCTGTACATAAGTCGATTCCTCTTTTATGTTATTCTATCTCCGAAACTCCTGTTGCTTATTTCTGGCATCTTTTTTTTTCTTTCTCAGTTTAAGGAAAAACGACAGTCCGGCCAACGTTTCCAGAACGGCCAACCTCTTTGTTGACTCGCTGTCGCCCGTTATCAACCAGGAGCACAGTCTGTTGAGGAAAATGAAAACGTATTTGACGCGAAGTTGAATCTAACTGTCATACAAGCTTACCAAATAATGATGTTCAACAGAATATGTGTAGACCCAGTGCTCAGTAAGTGAGCGATTGCAATGCGTTTCGTCGAGGTTTCCCCGGTTCGTATTTTAAGTGCAAACTGGCGAGCCATTTGTCAAATTTGGATGTTTGTGGATGAGAGTAGGTACGTTTAAACGGGTGTTTGCTGTCATTTCAGCGGAAAGACAATATTCGAGCAATGGAGCGATTTTTTCCTCGATAATCTTATTGACACCGTGTTGAGCATAGTTTTACATTTGTTTATTATCGAGCTATTCTGCCCGGTTTCCCATACCTTTTGATCTGTTAAAATCCTGTTCAGCCCCATCGAAAAGTGTTCGAAATATTCTTGCTTCAACCTAAATTAGTAACCTTGAATAATCATCTCAGAAGTCTTTAAGAAGATTTTAGCGGAAGATTGGCAAAAGCTTGAAGATTGATTATCTAGAGAAAACGTCGCTTCATCGCTAAAATGTTGATTGCTGATATCGATAACCTTGAAAGAGGCTCCGAGGTACAATTCTTGTTTTTTTTTTGTGTGCGTAATTTTACAGAAATTACATTCAGTCGCTAATCTCGATTTTTTTTCTTGAGGTGAGAAAATTATTTTCAAGCTTACAGATCAGCTAGAAAATTCCTATTCCATCTATATTTTTTAGTATAAAATCAAGGGAGAACGCAAACCCGAAACGTCTTATTTGCTCCTAGTCTTCAGATCCAAATACGTATTTGCGCACATCGCTTACGAGCATTTTTATCGATAAGGTCGACCGATCTCTGTGCAATCACCAGTTCTGTTTTTTTTTGAGCTTAGCGAATATTTTTTTGTTGTTATTTAGTTAATGTCTGCCCACAGGTGGAGAAATCCCTCGCGAGAAAGTGTTAAAAACACGTTGTTGATTTCGTTACAGGATTATAAGACTAAAAAACTCGTATTATGAGCTTTGGGCTTGAAATTCAAACCATATTAGTTTTTTTATATTCATTTTAATAAGTCTGAAGAGAGCTTATGCAATTATCACCTCTCCCAGGACCTCAAAAGAAGAGTAACATAACATTTGTTTACAATTATCCCCTCAAACTTTTCGAATACGGGGATTTCCAAGTTGTCGGCAGACCTTTTAATCACCATTTGTTGTGTTGTGTCACTTATAGTTTCGGCGTAATTCAATATTGTAGTGCGAACTATCGCTTTCATGTATATAGCTTTTCAAATCTACGACGGACAAGGGGAATATATTTTGATAAAAAATCTTCAAAGACTATAGTTTTCCTTTGATAGCCTTTCCTTATCATTTGGAAATGTTTCTGCAACGGAAAGCCAAAGAATTTCAAATCACCCATTAAATGACTCGTTGAGTAGGGATTTTACTATTGAAACATTTCGATTTGATGAGCTTTTGTATTTGCTAGGATGCAATATAGTGCCTATAACCTTGAATTTTAGTACAAACTAGTTGTAACTAATGTACAATTTATGTTCCGCGTTTTGCACTCGCCGATCGGTGATGGGAATAATTATCGGACATTTCACTTTTGTTCGCTAGTCTAATTCACACCATTTCATGTCCGCATTAATCACATAACCTGAACGCAGTATAAGGTTATAGTTGAGGTCGTAATAAATCCAGCAGCCTTTTGAATAATGTTATCATAACCTAGAAAATTTTATTTTTTTAAATGCGACTTCATATTTAACGTATTTTTCAGAGTGCCCCTCGAGTGATTTATTTTAAAAAAATTTGCGCACCCTTTAAGCTTTCATTTAAACGGAAGAATAAATTTTCAGAATTCTTCTAGTCGCAGAGGATTTGAAAACAACGGCGATTCATCTAGAGCTGAGAATATTCCCATCACTGTCAGGAATCGGCGAGCAAATGCGAAATTTCCAATTTTTTTCCTCGTTGAAAATAATAGCGAACGTTCGGAATAAAAATGTTTCCGGGGCACATTTTATCAATTAAAATATCATCGTTGAATCGCATTATTTCACGACCTTTCGTTCAACAAGCGGACTGAAGGTTCAAAAGGGCTACCGTCCGCGCGATGCAGTTTGCCGTGTTCGGATTGTTGTCGATCCCGAGGCGGAAGACGCTTCTCAACAGGCGCATGCATTTTTCTGAAAAGCGCGTCGAAAATATGGTCAGAGTTGGATTAAAATTATTTGAGTAGAGCTCAGCTGGAGAAGAATACTCAATAAATTCGCCCTAGTCAGTACCTCATTACCATCAACATGCTGCTACAATAGATCTAATTATCTTGCTATTTTGATTTAATTTTTATATTATTTTTGAACATTTTTTTATTACATATATATTTTTAATTATCTCAATTCTTCATTCGAAATTACCTTGAGCGCAGATGATGACTTCGGGGAGTTTTTCTAAAGCTGTATCGACAACTTCGGGGTTACTCGATTCAAGGCAAGCTTGATAGGCGTTGATAGCATCGGCAGCCGCCTTTGGTTGGTGGCGCATGTAGCGCATCACGAGAGTATGAGCCAGGTTGCGCACCGAGGAGTTGCGTTCGGTCAAATGGCTGCAGAGCGCGGCGAATACAGGTTCTATAACAGACGGCTTTCTGCCGCTGCCGTATTCAAAATACGCGAGCAAATTCGGATCTGCAAGGCAACAAAAAAAGGTATTTTGAACCAAAAAAAAGGTGTACAGGTTAAGCGGAGATTACCTATGGAGACATTGAGGTCTTACCTCTTTTGAATGTTTGCATGGCCGTTCTACAAAGATCCCGTTCCATATTGGGATTTATCGGGTTGGGAGGAATGAAACTGCCAGGAAGTACGACGACATCGTAATCGCCTCTCGGATTCTGCACCACGACGCAAAGCGATTTCAAAATGCTGTATTCTTCTTGCAAGTCGCTGAAAACGGGAGATTATTTGAACTACGATTGACAATTCAAAACCTAGCGATAAACGAATAGGAACAAATTCACTCACCTAATGGCCTCGGCTTGTCTCTGGAAGTATTCCTGGGCCTTGCGAGAGTTATGGTGGATGTAGCCGTGCATAAATGTGACGAATTGGTTCATCAGGTTTCCTACAGTGGCGCCACCTTCTCTTCCGTAATTCTGTGGGAGAAAATCGAATGATCATTAGAGAGTTTTTGCTTTATTATTCAGTATTCATCTGCGAATATTATTTCCAAAATAAACTGTCAAAAAATACGAAATATTAAAAACGGTAGAATGAAAAAACTATATATAAATACCTGATAAATAAATGCCTATATAATAAGTACATAACATTAAAATAAATTATATCTATTTTAGATGGTGATAAATAAGTTGAATGCAACAACTAATGGATCCGAATTAAACGCTGTTGAGAGCGGGGAGCAGTCACGTGTCACTGTTTAAGTCAGCAGGAGATCCGTTTGGAGGTTAGCATTATCTTGCTTTTTTCTAGGGTCACGGTCACAGGCTTCAACACCGTGGAAAGCCTAAACTCTATTATGTGTCCAATAAACATGCAATCCTGAGTCATTAGCGTCTGGCAGTCAGAGGAGCCAGTGGCCATCAAGGATGAACTTCCATGCTGACGAAAGGAACCTTGTGGAAGCTGTTGGTAGATTGTTTCGATGACGGTCATCAAGCCTGAAGCAATTGGGTCACGCAGTCAGGGGCCATGAAGGTGAGATATGGGATCACAAAGTCGAGGGCCATGAAGGCGAGTAATGGGGTCGCAAAGTCAAGGAGTCTGGAGTAATGGGGTCCAAAGTCAGGGGCTATGAATCATGGGATGATGAGGCCTCAGGGTCACAAGGACAACGCTCATGGGTTAAAGTTGTGATCATACCTGAAACAGTTCAAGATAGACGTCGAGAATTTTCTGGAGAGGCAAGGAATATTGGTCTTTGAAAATGGTCGGCTGAAGCATCTCAAGCAGGCCTGACACTTCTTGGAATAAGTGGAGGTGGCTGCGGAACTTGAATACGCTCCAGTCGAGATCGACCCGACCTCGCAGGACAGCAGCAATCAGCGGCAGTTGCCTGAGAACAGTAATGCACAGGAATATTCATTTATGAGGAAGAATTTCTGACATAGTGCAACATTTCTGAGGTGTAGGACTATCAGTGGCAAGAAGCTAATTAATCAATGTGTTAAAATACGTGTTGGGATGAGGATCGACCCTCGATATCTGTAAGTCCCCGGGTCGCTGGATTTTCCACTATCAGCGCCAGAAAAGTCCCCTGGATTTCTACATCATCAAGATTATTTAGCAGAATTACCTGAGTATAAGCAGAGGGTGGGAAGAAGCCATTTTTCTGAGACTAAGCTCCAACTCTTGAGCCCTTTTGCTCCAGTCTTTGGTATTCTGACGAGCAGAAAGAGCAGTGATGAGCGTGTGCGTCATGACATCCACGGTACAGCAGCCTCCAACAGATAATTCCGAGTTCTTGAGCAACGAGTTTCTAATGTCGCTTTCTGATAGCCTCGACACAAGCGAGGGAAGCTTCAAGTATAGTTGGATCAACAGTTTGCGGCACATTTGCGACTCTTTCCTGCGAAGAGAGGGATTCATGAAAAACCGGGGTAAAAATGAATTTCCAGGATGAAAAAGCGTCCAGATCATGGTAATTTGAAAGCCTCCAATGTTTCATACCGTGGCGTCAATATGGACGAGCCTCTTTCAATCAGATGCTTTGCAACATCGGAGGCATAGGTTATATTCGTGGAAACAATGCACTGGTGGAGCAATTCCAGCCTTAAGGATAGCTGGTAGTTGAGGTCCTTATTAGCGTCCAGCACCTTCCCTTCTTCAATGTTGACACCTTCGGCGACAATATAATCGGCAAGAATTTTAAGCTGAAACGGGAGAATTGAGTTGAGACGTAAGATTGAGAATGGAGAGAAACGAGGAAATGTGGCAAGAAACAAATACCTGTTCTTGATCCAAGTACAGGACATCTTCCGGCTTGTAATGTTTAGGAGTGTGTTTCTCTCTCCCTTGCCAGAGTTTTGGGTTGCACGTCAGTGCCTTCAGAAAGTCCAGCACTGGAGTCGGCTCGAACCTGGGAGGAATTTGAGACAGAGTGAGTTACGAATAATATCATTTCTCCTCCTTGCAATGTCAAGAGGGCAAAATACTCACTGTGAGACGGCGTCATTCCTCAAGAGGATTTCAACGCAGTTGCTCAGCGTACGCCAGCTGGCATGATGCGTCAGCAGAGTGAGAAGATACGGGCGGCAGTGGAGCGTGCTGACCTCGCTCTTGCAGAATAACATCTTCATCTGGAAAACCAAAGCAATTTTTTCAGGATGAGGATCGTAAATTTCCAACAACACGTTCAGGTTCAGCAATTTGACTCACCTGCAGTTCCATTTCGCTCCCAAGGATTTCCGGCTCGAGTTTGACAAGTTTGTCGACCAAATGTCCCGAACTGGCGGCAGAGCTGACCAACAACTGCTTCATTGTTCGGCTCAAAGAACCCACTACATCGTCGGCATCTTGAAGATCTTGAAACAAAGCAAATCAGCTATAGTCACAGTTTATTCCCAGCAAGAGGACAAATCGGGTCGATCAGGCTGTAACATACTTTTTTCAGGAGCGCTTAGCTCGTATTCCATTTTTTCTTGCTTTTTCAAAAACTGCGTCAATATATCCAACAATGATTTGATCCGCGGTTCGTTGGTTTTCCTTTTGAGAATTTCCTAAAACAACGATTCCCACATCAGCTTGAGCTATGTCATGAATTATTCTTAGGAACTCTAAAAAATTCTAGCAGGAAGAAAAAATGCTCAAGAGCACAGAGGATATTTTTGCAGTATTACCAAAGCGATAAGGGAGAGGCTTGATGAATTCGGAGCGATAGTCGTGAGCAGGCGGAACAAAGGGCAGGAGAACTGCGGCTTTGTCAAGATCGCATTTATAAAATCCGAACTACCAGAGACGACGCGGCTCAAAATATATCCCGTAATGCCTTTCACAAAAGAGCTATTCTTGTTGCTGATTTCATGCACCAGAGTCTGCAACAGAACAGTTGTAGTGGCTATGAGACGAATAATGGAACGACTATTGCACCTCAAGTCGAATACGCACTCGTTGTAAATTGGTGAATAGAGCTCTTTGCTCTTTAGCGATGAAAGAGACGTCTGTCGGGTCGAAAAGCATCTCAATTGCTCGAACGCTCTCCTCCTCAGACATATAGCTTTGCTGTACTCTCTCTTTCCGCTGGAATTTCTTTGTATCTTCTGAAAAAATGAAATGCCAAGTCATTCGCCGAAAAATATTATTTAAATTATTTAACTTTGCTAGGCTATGTCCTGACCTGTCTTGGGCACTATGAACGGTTTGCTCTCCGGAGGATGCGGCTTATGGATGTCCTTGGATGAAAGAGCACTGGTAAAGGTAGACCCGCCGACAGCTCCACGCTTATGTTGCACTTCCACTAGTTGAATCATATACGCCTTGTCGATCACAGCTTTCCCAACAGCTTCTGGGTCCGTCAGCACAGCTTGATCCAACGTTGCTAGCAGTTTACTGCGCAATAGAATTGAGAAGGTTCCAAAAAATAAAAACAACACATTCAATCTCCAGAAATCATATCAAGGCATGTAGAATCCCAATATATAATTAAAATTTTAAGAAGAACTAAGAAAACACACAGAAGACAACTAGAAAACAAAAAGAAAATAAATATAAAAAAGAACAATACAAAAAACCATAACAAACAAAAATAACTTCAATTTTGAAAAAGAAACCCCTTGAAAACAACAATTAAAAAAACAACTTCAATAAATTTAAAAAAAAAAAATATTCTTCTACATACCTCATTGAAGCAATAGGGATGCCGAAGGATTGTATGAACAGTACGAGTTGGGTGTTGTCAAGATCGGTAAGGGCGGCAGTGACAAGGCGAGGCACGTGCGACCTGATCATGCGCAGCTTCAGCCAATCCGGTATCAGAAGAGCTTCCTCCGACGTGTCGACAAGGAAGCCCTGAAAAATCAAGAGATTAAAGCATTACCCTCTATGGTTGAAGTATTTTCCCATACCAGGCCGCTCGATCAAAAATTGTATTTACCTTGGGAGCAATGGCTTGGTCCTCAGGGAACCAAGTGTCCAATAGTGTCTGGTATTGGAGGACATTAGTAACAGCCGATGGTCCGTACGTCAGGAGAATAACCATAGCGTGAATGACGAGGATATGCACAGTGCACGATTCGCCTGATGGCCATTGTACGATCACCTGGTCCTGGCATTCAGACCATGTGTACTTCTCGCGGCGTGGTTCTCTCGCCTGAGAAGAGGAAAAATATTTCACGGCATGTTCACGTTGTGATAACCCATCTCAAGCTGCAGTCTCAAGTCAAGGGTTTCGTATAGAGTCTTAGAGAGCCTAATACCTTGGTCAAGTAGTTGAAGAATATAAGTATGAAGGCGTCCAGGGCGGCGTTGGGCTGAAATTGCGACGGCAGGATCGACGAAGTGATAGTACTCCTTTCTACAATGAGCTGGGCCATGTCCAACACAAGATCGCCCATATCCGAAAGGCTCGTTCCTGAGTAACGAGCGAGGAAACACAGATAAGCTGTCACTAGTTCCGGCTCGTTTTCCACGAGGCACGCTTGCCGCAGGCTTTGCACGATCTATAATAAAAATTAGTTGATGACAAAGTAGATTTTGAGAAAGATTTGCCAATGTAATTTTCAGCTCTTGCCAACAAAGATGCTATTTTATGCTTGTTGGTCTCATCAGTTTTTCAATCTAGTGTCAACATTTGCCTTCCTATCAACTATACGTACTTGAGGTCTTGCAGCATCAAAATGTGGCAACTGGGGTAATTGCTCTGTCAACCAGGAAGGATCATCTTTTACCAGGCTTGCTCCTTTGTCCACGTCCATCACTTCGTCATCGTTTATCGGCGATATGACTAGTTTCAGGCCCTGAAATTTTCAATCGAATGAGGATAATTCAAGCGTGAATTAAGAGAATGAATGAATTCAACGTGACCTCAGACATTCGAAGTGCTGCTGTAATTTAGATTTATGCTTCTAGAAAATACGAACTAACCGTGATCGCAAGGGCTCTGTTGTTGGGAGAGCTAAGTCTCTTCAGGAAATACTCGAGCACTTCGCATGCAAGGGCTGGATCTTGCTTTGGGTCGGTGAGAATGCTCTGAAGATGCTTGAGCAACTGCTGGTACTTGCCTTCCTGCTTGTGATTCGAGCTGAGAAGAAACTCGCACAAACACTGCACCGGGAGATGACTAGAGGGGAAAAAACAAGAGAAAAGAGAATGAGGGAAGAGAAAATGAGGGAGAAATGAAAATCCAGGAGGAATTAAATTACTTGAGAGCTCCTTCCGAATTTAGTACAAGATCGGCAAGCCAGGGCATGCTTTGAGATGAGCCTTGATGTTGTATTATGTCCAGAAGGAAGTCAGGATTGCGCGACCGGCAAAGAAGATGGCCTAGTTTCAGAGGAGAATTGAGCGTTTTGATTTGGTCGATCGTCGCTTGAGGAGGCCGCCTCGGCAATCCCAGAGGTTCCATACCGATAAGCTGGGACAGCAGTAGCGAGCTTTGCTCGGTTATTTCCATCTGAAAAAATCAACAAAAAGTCTTGAATCATTTCGCTAAAGAACATAAAAGGCAGAAGAAATAGTAGGCGAACCTTGGTCGATGCTGCGGCCAGATGCGTTTCGAATTCGAGGATATTCTGCTTCTCGATAGCGTGCATTTGGAGATCTTCAACTCCGGAAGGGAAGACGAAATGGCTCGTTATGCACATTTCCATTAAGACGCGAAGAGTCGGATATTTAGTCCAAGCTAATTGCCCGAGATTGAGCGGATTATGGGCGGCGAGGATTAGCAGGAGCGTCCATCCTTTCCAGTAGAGATTCGTTATGGCTAGCGAAGGCGGCTTGTATTCGGGAGGAAGATTGATATTGTCCGGATGTCTGTATGCGGAAAGGTTGAAAACCAAGTCGAAAATCGACAGTTTGTCCACTGAAATTGAAAGATCTAGATGAGCATGAGAAAGATCCAATTAGGACTCATGAATTGTCAAGGGTATACCTTTCAAAACTGGAATCAGCGGATTTGAAACG
This sequence comes from Tupiocoris notatus, assembly GCA_037159825.1. Classification (NCBI taxonomy): domain Eukaryota; kingdom Metazoa; phylum Arthropoda; class Insecta; order Hemiptera; family Miridae; genus Tupiocoris; species Tupiocoris notatus. Next base: position 81,745 of record JASJUZ010000491.1, read on the forward strand.
GTGGCCGCTCTTTTGACTATCTCTAAAGTCAAGTCCATCGCCTCCGATGCAGAGAGGGGTTGCTCTTTTTTTATTCCCGAAGCCAACAGTGAAACAAGAGCCGTTTCAGAAACCGGGACGTCGCAAGCCATGCGCATGAATAGGACTCGATCCTGTTCCGGCGGCCAGTTGTCGAATTTATAATACTGTTCGGCAGCTTCAAGCAGGAACACCTAACAAAGATGTTCAATGTTATTCTGGTTTTGCAATTGGCGCAGATTAGGAGTTCCATATATTTCCCAGAGCAAAAGCAATTGGCGTTTGTTTTTCTAGCTGAATCCTGGTATAAGAGTCAAGGTATAAAAATCTTTCTCATCTGATCTTGCCAATTATTAACTCACTACCTAAGGACTGAATTCTCACCTTATGAATAGAGTGAACATAGTCGGAAGCAGATGGTTTGAATAGTCTCAAGCCGGTTTCATGTAGCCACAGAACGAATTCGCCTTGAATAGTCGATATTGTTAGCTGCATTTTTTCAATCTGGAAAAAATTAATTTTTTATTATGTGGTTTGAAGATGTAAATCCAATAATTGTGCACGCTCTTGCAGTAATCCCTTGTGCTCTTGAGATTACCTGCGCTGAATCTTCCTGCGCTGAATCTTTTTTATCCGACCGAGCGTGTGGCATTACAGCCAGGAACAAACATAGGGAAATTATGTCGACAGTTGAACTGAATGAACGGCTTGGGTCGACTTCTCTCTGAAGCGGCTCCTTGTGGTCCATCAGCCCGCGGCAAAATGGGTAAAGTTTCAAGTCGTGACGAAGAACACGAGCCAGTTCTCTAAGCAGCGCTCTCAGGGGGCGCAAATAATCATCACGGTTAAGGAGCAGCTCCTGAAAAACGGTCGGAAATAGTTTTCATTGGCAAAGGATCATATTGAAACCATTTCTTCGATTGTCCGGGCCGTGGATACCTTGTAATGGTGCTACGAAGCCCTGATGATGCCCGTAGGGGCGAAAGTGCTTGGCAAGCTAATAAAAAACAGGATAACAAGTAGCCATGTTTTTCTCCCCCTCAATCTCAACAGCGAAGCATTTCTTCGATTGTCGGGGTTCCAAAGTTTCCACAGTACATACCGAACGGAAAAGAAATGGCGACAGAGCGTGTATAATCTTCAGCAATGAATTTAGGCAAGAAAGATTCTACCCAACAATTATTACCAACTTTCAATATTATAATGTTGATGATTGAGAATGAGGCAAGTCAACTTGAGTAACCTCCTCTTTTTGAAGTCAGTTATTAATTATCTGCATCTTCAGTGAGGAATCGGGGCAACAAATAGACTCACCAAAAAGATGTCAGCAAGATGACGCGCTGCGCGGTCGGCGTCGTATTGGAAAATGACCGGAAGCACCGCCAAATTGTTCGGATTTCGAGAAGAGGACAGCTCGTTGTAAATCGTATGCTTGAGAACTGTACCAAGATTCTCCGGATGAGCAGATACCAACTCCCTGAAATGGCGAATCATTAACCACAGAGAATTATAGCTGGCTGTAAATTCACTCAGCATCCGTTTGAAATCCATACGCACTTGATACAGGAGAGATAAAAATTGCTCAGAGCTTTGGTCTTGAGGCGGATCTTTATCAAGCAGCTGATCGCCTCAACGTCTTTTAAAGTGTGGGACGTACAGTTGACGCATAGAGACATGAGGAGTTCTTGCGCCGAACGGACCAGTTTGGGATTTTGAAGCCAGTTTTCCAAACGGCTGGCGACTAAGAGCCGGACCTGAAAATTTGAATTAGTCAAGTGTGGGATATTTTGTTTTATTTTTTTCTGCCCGTAAAGCGGCAGAACGAGGTATGTTGTTTTCCTTACAGTTCCACAATTACAATTAGTGAGCAACAGAAAAAAATTACCTCGCCAACTCCGCACAAGGAGTTTAACATTTTGAGGAAATTCCGATTGATAAGGTCGGTCGATTGACGACGGGTCAACTGGTCCTTGACAGTTTCCAGGACCAAATTCTCGATGGTATCTTTGTTCCAACGGAATCTGCAACAGAATTAGGATTTATTTCAGTTCGAAATTCATCAAAGCATAAGAATATCGCCGATTTGAAATATTACCGATTGGAGGGTGGAGTGACTTCAACAGTATCAGAGTCGGAAAGGCCAGAGCGCAAGTTTTGGATGAGCTCATCTTCAGGTTGATCAGATCTGGGAGATGGCTCAGGAAGGACAACAGTTGACGGTTTAGTGCCCAAGGAATAAATAATATTGTGGACCAAGTTTTTAGCCAGTTCGTGATCAACCCAACATCTCTCTCCGCCGGCGTCTTCGATGTAGATCTGCCGGAGAATCGTTTGGTTAGAAAATAATGTGGTCGGAAAATACGGATGATGCTGCAAACCGCTTACCCTTAAGAGCGAATCAGGCCACCGCTTCACATCTTGAAAAGTTCGCATTAGAATCACAACGGCGAGCAAGGATGAATATAAATAGGCTCGCGGAGGCAAGGGCTTGAAAGTACCCGGGGCTGAGGTTGCCGGTGCTGGCTCGGAGCGTCGAAGAAGCGAACTAAGAGCTGCTACGACAGCTTCATGAGTAAAAAGGCTTTTTCTTATCTTACTCAGATATGCCAAACTAATAAAAAGTACATTGTCTATTTTCGATCTCTGCTGTCTCAGTAATTTTACAGCCCCACAGAGAAGCCCGACCTGCAATAATCAAAACATAGGAAAAATTACAACTTACAATCGATGGTTTGCATAGCTTTTGAAACCAATGGTTTGGTTAAGGTTAGGAAGGTTACGCTTATGAAGGGAATAAATAATTATGAGCAGTAGGAGTTACCACTTTTTCCTGGTCATCAGCTTCGGCTGCTTCCATTACCAAAGCAGTCAGCTGCGCCGGGTCGACCTCGACGGCTAAATTTTCCCAGGAATCATGGGATGGAGCTGCCGCTCCTGATGCGCTTGCTGAGGATGAACCTTTGCTTGGAAGCGATGAGGAGACCGCAGGCAGTTTGCTCTTCTTAGCAGGCACGGCCGATGATGCAGATAAAGCAGAACTTGCATCTCTTTTTCGATCGCGTTCCCCTGAGAGTTACATAATGATATAGGCTCCATAGTATTTCAGTGGATTACATTAAACGTGCAGTCTTCATATATAGCGACCACAGGTGAAGGGACATTTCCTGATTTGATGTCTCAAATCAGAAATCGATATCGCATTTTCAAGTTCTGGCATTCATTTTAAGCTACCCTAGTTTATTACCGGACGATGATGAGCTCATTTTTGGCGTCGGATGGCTAGAGGTCGGCCTCGGCTTCCCTTCATTGCCCGCTTTCGATCCCAAGGCGAAAAGATCGGCAGGAAATTGAGGAGTTTTCGATTTCCCTCCCCGGCCAGAGCCGGCTTTTCCTCTTTCCATGTTTATCTACAAAGTAGGCTGAAAAAAAGACAGTGTTAGTGAAATTTGAATGAATCACTGCGCAGTTGTGGAATTTAGTGCAAAAGCAATAATAATCTCTTTTCTTGATAATAATCTATATTTTCTATACTAATCGATCTTTTCTCTCTCGATAATAATTGATATTTTTATACTTTTTTTGATAATAATAGATATTTTTTACACTAATCGATTTTCTCTTGATTAAAATTGATATTTTTCTCTATATAAACTATATTTTCTTAATACTAATTTGTTTCCATGCTAATGAATTGACAACATAAATTCAATGAGCGGTATGGTATTATAATAATTGACATTTTCCCGATACTTGTATCGCCATTAACACAGAATTAATTGATACCTACTTCGAGCGATATTTTTGTCGTCAAAATGAAGAAAAGCCTTTCATCGCTCACCTGTATAAAAACGCAGTGGAACATTCCTTCGAAGAATCGAATTCAAAATACCATCAATCAGCCATCAGAGTTGATTTCATTTTACTAAACAAACACCAAATAAACCACGCCAAAGGCCAAAAATGCCAAATAGTACGCGGTGATAACACGATAACACCGTACAGGTTTTTTGTTGTTGCTGTCTGAACGGTAGCGTTGACATGCCGTGGAAGACACATAGATGGCATAATGCTAATCTTGATTCTCAAACTTTAAATTTAGTATTTAAAATTTTTAAACTGCTAGTTTAAAATAGTATAATATTATTCAATATATTTCCCATTAGGTTGTCTTCCATTTATTCTGCCCTGACCGCTTGTAGCCATGTCGGGCATTGGCACTGTTTTATATTTTTCTTCCAACTTTGAAGGAAAGGGTATTTGATTATGTGTGTATTAACTTTATGTATGTCATTTTCGTTCAATTATCACTGTTTGAGTCAGATTCGAAGCTATTAGTTTTTAAACTCTTTGGGCGTTGTATTTATTCGTGATTGTGATTTCGCTCCAGTGTTGCCACAAAATCACGAGGCTACACTGGTTCGCCCGTTTCTAACCAAAAACAATGTCCGTCGAAGGCGATTCTCGCATCGGTATATTTATTTCCCTCATTAGTTGACCGGACGGATTTCGAATTTTCTCCGATAATTGTGCAGTGCCTTTGTGCCGATTCGCGGGGTAAAAATGGTCAAAAGAAAGGTCGCTATGCTTTTGGACTCGGACAGTGATAGCGATTCGAGCAATGCATCCGATTTGGACAATGTTAGTAACAAAGGGATTATTTTTCCTATATTCCAATGTATAAAATCGTTCGAAATTTTTATTCTCTTGGGAAAATTCAATTTTTGGGGTGGAGAGTTTTTTCATTGGGGTTTTTTCCACGGCTTGTTTATCCTTCAGAGATCTGCTACGCGAGTTGTTATTTATGCGCAATCAGCTATTTATGTATCTGAACGACGTAGCTAGAGAATCGCTTTTTTCGTAGCTTACTATTGATCTAGGGTAGTTTAAAAATTAATTAATAAATTTATTAATGCTTTTGAATCTCATATTAGTCCTTAGGGACTTTGACAAGCTTAAGCTTCCCTGCAGAGAAATTAATTTCTTTGTGTTACAACCACGCCAATATCTCCCTTAATTTGTCTCATTATTTTGCTTAGAATTCGCAGATTTTTTTCATTTAATGCGTGTATAGATGATGTGCAATATTTTCACATTTTAATTACTATAAACGCTTTTATGTCGCATCAAGTAATAGATTTTGAGGCTAAAAGTGGTACTAATTAATTTAGGCGAAAAATGCAAAACAAGTCGATAAAAATGAATAAATCTACTTGAAATAATTATCAAACGAGCCACTATCAAAATTAATCATATCGATTTACTATCAAAATTAATCCACTATCAAAGCCACTATCAAAATTAATCATATTGAGTCGCCACTATCAAAATTAATCATATAAAAATTAATCATAGCCACTATCAAAATTAATGATATTGATTCGATAAATTTTGATTAAATTGATTTTCCCAAAATTAATCATATCGAGTCGATAAATTTCGATTAAATCGATTTTCCCTTCTGTTCTGATTTTTTTTTAATTTCACTAGTGCTTCCAGCCTTTTTCTTCTTTGTCGAGGAGTAATAAATTGAGCCGAAAAAAAAACTAGTTGATCACTGTGAAAAACTTGTTCAAAATAATCTTTTTTACGAGCCACTATCGAAATTAACCAATATCGAGCCGATAATGAAAAATCGAAAATAATCTACCAATCGAGTCGAATATATTTCGATTAAATCGATTTTCCCTTCCGTTCGATTGTTTTTAATTTCACTACTGCTTCCAGGAGTTTCTTTCTTTGGCGAAGAAAACAAAAACGCGCCCAAAGTAGAAGAGGAAATACCGGTTAGCAAAAAGCCGACAAGCGCCTATTCGGATTCGGACACGTCCTCCGGATCTGACGGCGATTGGGATGCGAAGGGGTCGAAAAAGAAAAAGAAACCGTCCAAGAAGTCGAATGTCGGCGCTAAAAAGGTGTCGAAATCGGCCTCGTCGTCCGATTCGAGCAGCGGCGAAGAGGAGGCGAAAATCGAAACCAAAGCTGCCACCTCTGAGCTTGAAGAAGGTATGGTTAGATTTAGAGAATGATAAATGGAAGAGAATTATCGGTATGAAAGCGAGCTCATAATTGTGATATCACAGGTGAAGTGTCAGATTCGGGAGGCAGCAGCGACGACGATTCGTCGGACTTCAGTCAACAAGAGTTTAACGATGGCTATGACGACAATCTAATGGGGGACGAAGAGGATCAAGCCCGCCTGGCGCAGATGACTGAAAAGGAAAGGGAACAAGAGATCTTCAAACGTGTCGAACAGAGAGAAGTGATGAAAACCAGGTAAATACGAGAATTTTCGAGAGACGAATAATGTGCAATTTTGAACCGCTCAACCATCCGAGTTTTTTCACTGCCAACGTTGAATCGCAGGTTTGAAATAGAGAAGAAGCTTCGCCTTGCGAAAAAGCAAGAGAAGAAGAAGGAGAAGAAGAAAGGGACGGGGAAAAAAGTGGACAAAATGGACGTGAAAGAGAGGAGCAAAGAGCGGAAGAAGACCGTCGAAGAGAACCGGGGAAAGATGGACAAGAAAGCTCAAGCGATGAACCTTTTGAAGGCGCGACGACAAGAGAAACAGGAAAGAGGTAATAATCCTAGTCTAGTGTTTTATAACTGAAGTTAATTTTGGGTGATGCTACCTTTTTATACATATTTTATTTTATCTTTATCTTGTGAAAATCTCTATGTCGTCCGATTAAATTTTCTTTTGTTGCCCATGACGAAATTCCTATTTTTGTCTTTCCCCTTACTCTCATGGCAATGGTAGAACGACAAAGTGGTAGCAGAGCGTGTTTTGGTTAAATACCTAGTTTTCAAATTGTACGATTTAGGTCCTCTGCTACCAATTTGTCGCTCTCCCCTTGCTGTGAAAGTAAGGGGAAAGACAAAAACAAGAATTTCGTCGTTGACAACAAAAGAAAAATGTATTTGATCCGAATCGATCGTCTCGTGTCCCACGTGTACGCGTACTATCCCAGTAGGACTCCAACGCACCTGGTATTTTGAGGATCATCTTCAGTCGACCAAGTGAGAGTAAGCATATTATGTGCAGTGGTGAACTTTTTCGGCGTCTCAACATTTCCGTCTTACGTGTGAACGGACAATATAGCGCCGTTCCGCTAGCGACCGTTTAGAATTTTGGTTTTATTTATTTCCAAGAAGGTTTCATATTTTTGGTCATTTGTTGATTCATTTGTTACATTTGGTCTGATATGTTTGAAATTACAGCCAGTAAAACCAAGAGCCTTTTTATTTTTCATAAAATCCGTGGTTGGATAGCAAGATTTTAATTTATTTGAATCCCTATCCCCGCACAACATTTAGAACTCGTGTTTGTATTAATTCAATCGCCTTCCAGTCGAAGAGAAAGAAAAACAGAAAGCGGAACAGGAGAAGAAGAAAGAGGAAGAGGGCGGAAAGAGAAAAGATGGCGATTCGGATGATGATGAAGAAGTAGAAAAGGAGAAATCCTCGTCGAAGTCGACTAAGCTGAAAGCGAGCGATATCTACAGCGATGATAGTGGGTCGGACAGCGATGACGACAAGCCGGCTGTTGCTAAAACGACATCGAAACGCGCGTCGAGCTCTTCATCGTCTAGAAGTTCTTCAGACTCCGATTCCGATTCAAGGTTAGTGAAATTTTTTTGAAGCTTCTAAGCAAGTACCAGTCGCCGAATTCGGTTGGCATTGCGGGCAAATCGTCGTTTAGCAATTGTGAACAACAGTTAGAAATTCGTGGGCGAGGATTGGTTGGGGGCTTCTAAGAATTTCAAATCAAAAGAAAAAAATCAATAAAAAATTGATTTTTGAAGGAAAAAAATTTTGATTAAAAAAAAATTATTCCTTTAAAAATCGATTCGGTTCTATCGATTATCTCTATTACACCTCCCTCGAAAATATCGATTTTCCCCCATCAATCGGTTCTTATCCTTAATTTATTGACTTTTCTCAATCAACCATGTATTCTACAGTTTCCCATCAATTTCAAAACTGCCACTGTAATATTACGATTTTTCTACGCATGTACACTCTTTCAAACTATCGTAGACAATCGCACAAATACGTTAGTGCAAGCTATGTTACCGCATGCCAGCACATAAGTGACATTTCTTTGCCGTTTCAAAGTTTCTAGCATCGGCTAGATTTATAGAACTGAGCAAATCTTTTATCCCGGCTCCAATTTCCCCATGAACTCTCTCCTTGTCCAATAATAGAACCTACTGTATCCAAATTGCAACAATTCTACAATTTTTTATCATTCAATTCACAAAAATATTTAGCCTATTCCAGCTAATATTTTGTCGACGAAGCTTAAAAAAAAATTCCTCCATTTAAACACTTATTTGGTACCAAGTTGAAAGTTGACTTTTTTCTCAATTTTTTTTCTTCTGTCATAGTCCGATCCTTACGATTTTCCTCACGTTTGATATAGCTCTATTGAACAACCCGTGTCAGAAACGGTATCGGAACAAGTCAAACCGACCGAAGAGCATGCCAGGTAAATATTACCGAATGACGTCACGTACGAGTTTAGTTCGCACATCACCGACCGTTTGCACAATTTAGGTCGTGAAAAAAAAACGCGTGTGTGAAAGCCGCTCACGACTAGGCTCCATTTTGAAATTAACGTGTAGGTACCTAAAGCGGATAAGACAGCTTGATTTAAGCCTGAAGAAATGCTCGCCTTTTTTCGATTAATCGCAGTGGTTTTGCAATGGTTTGTAGTGCGATGTATTTCTAATTTCTTAGCTCAAATAGAGTTATGGTAAAATTAATGCTTCACGCCTCGTGGCCGAGTGAATTATTTAAAGCATGTCTCTCTTATCAATATTATCATCCGCTCTTATCTTTTTTTCAGACAGCTAGTGCATGTTGAATCTGCTTCCAATCAAGAAGCGCAGTAAGTTTTCGCTGTTATTTTGGGAAATGCGTGAAAATGTGATTTTTGCCGTTGGACGTTGTTTTCCGTCCCTTGTTGCCAAATGTTTGAAAAAGTTTGAGCTGTTTATTCTCAATTATTTTATTATCAGTGTGACGTTCCTTTTCCCCCAAATGGTAATTGACCTCATTAAATATATAATTAATCATTAAATTGAATATAAATGAAATAATAATTTATATTATTAAATAAAATTTATAATGATCCGTTTACGTTGAAACGTGAATTTTTCAGTTGGAAATTGTCGATTAATTGTGGAAAATTTCAAATTTCTATTGCCAACTTCGGATTTAATTGAACATTTTTTCATTTGAATGATTTTGATTTTTAAAATTATCGACTTTTTAGTTGATAATTTTGAGTTGAGAAACGTCGTCGTATTTTCTGTTGAAAAAAATTATTCTTGAGTTGAATTTTTTCATGTAAAAGACTCAGATTGTTAATTAAAAATTTTCAGTCTTATGTTGAATTTCCTCATTTGGAAAAAAATAATGGAGACAATTTTCATTCGAGAACGTCGATTTTTGGGTGAAAATTTTCAGTCGAAAAAAAATTTATCTTATGTTCAATTTTTTCTTTTGATAAAAATTTTTTTTTTTTTTTAATTTCCATTTTGAATAATAGTTGAAAATGTTGAAAACTTAGTTACAAGGCTAATTTAATTGAAAATCTCTAGTTTCAACCTTTTCAATTAACCTTTCAATTTCCGCCTCAGCAAGAGCAAGAATTAGCCTCGTCTATAACATTAACCAACTGCAGTTGATTGCCTGTTAAATGTAAATTGATTCTAGTGAGCTTTCTTCAATAACTCCAATCCAACGGAACTTAGAACTCCTTCGCTTTTGCATAAAACTGACTGCATGATTTTTCAAGTCGCTTTGGGCTTCACTTTTTTGTATTGCATTACCTAATTTTTTCTTCCCTTTTTTTCTGCGGTGGTGATTAATTTTATTAGCATTTACACCTTCTGATGTGGACAATTTTTTCTGCCAACAGGTCGGTTACGAGTTCGACGAAACAGAAAAAAGTGCAGTACATTACGTCGAGAGAGGAAATCAATAAAATTCGCCTGTCCCGACATAAAATGGAAAGGTAAGCCCTCTTGTTTTCCCTAGACGAGCTAAAATTCACTTGCAATATCTGACTCTTCTATTTCAACCATCAGATTTGTCCATATGCCAATATTCAACAAGACAGTCAACGGATGTTATGTTCGAATCGGTATCGGCAATCACAACGGAAAGCCGGTTTATCGTGTAAGTTGAGCTGACAATTTACAAGAACGCCTAGTTATCATTTAGTATAGTTAGTGTTACCTGTAGTATATACAATATTATGTACAATTTTATATTACATTATATATATATTTTTTTTTTAATCGCAGGTTGCTCAAATTAGCGAAGTTGTCGAAACGGCGAAAATTTACCAGCTCGGCAATACGAGGACGAACAAAGGCCTTAAACTCCGCCACGGCACGCAAGAGCGCGTTTTCAGGCTTGAGTTTATCTCGAACCAAGAATTCACCGAGTCGGAGTTCCTCAAATGGAAAGACACTTGCGACAAGCAAGGCGTCTTCCTTCCTACGGTGGACCATGTTGAAGCTAAAGTTAAAGATATTAAGGAAGCAATGATCTATCAGTATAAGGAAGAAGATATTGAAAAGGTATTCTTCTTCTGTGATTTAAGAAGTGACAGGTTTTTTTGCTCACAATTCCTATTGAAACAATGGTGAAACTTTTTTTCAGATGCTCAGGGAAAAAGAGAGGTTCAAAGTTAACCCTTACAATTACGCGATGAAGAAAACCGAACTGATGAAGGACCGCGATATGGCCACGCAGCAGTATGTTCTTTTTTCATTCCGTTTTACTCCGCTATATTCCATTTTAGCTCTTGCAGAGCTGTCACACTTTCGTGACAATACTGTTGCTCTCACGTGACCTATTTGTCCCTGAACACAACACGATGCAACATCAACGTGCTCAAAATTAGTGAAATTAATGACCGCTCTGTCACCAAAATCAAAAAGAGATTTTTACCACACTTGCAAAATCGTAACATGATTTTTACGTTTTTCCCACTTTCGTGACAATACTTTTGCACTTCCCGATAACGCTCTTATAATACTCTTCTGTCCCGATAACGCAACACGTCACCAACATGTTCAAAATTAGAGCAATCGATGACCGCACTTTCCTGAAATCGTAATCTTTTTTTAATTCGTCGCGCTCTTTTCACAATATTTTTGCTCTTAAGCAACATTTTTGACCCGCTGACGTAATCGGGACCTACAAATGGAGACCGTCGGTCAAATGATTCAGCATTGGGCCTAAGCCTGACCTGTCTGTAAAACGAAAGCCACGCAAACTTGCAGAAGTGTCTGTGTTTTCATGAAAGAATTTAAACCAGCAATGTAACTTGGTTTGAATGGCAAAAATTATAATTATTTAAGGTCTTAACGACATTGTTAATGTGTTAATGTAACTCTATGTGTTAATGTAACTGGGTGCACTTTATATTTATTTTATTTATATTTATTATTTATTTTATTTGTATTTATTATTTATAATTATTTATTTTATTTATATTTATTATTTATTTTATTTATATTTTTATTTATATTTTTTATTTATTTTATTTGTATTTATTATTTATTTTATTTATATTTATTTTATTTATATTTATTATTTATTTTATTTATATTTATTATTATTAAATGGATGGCGTTTCTACTGAACTAAATAATTAATTGATTGTTGATAGAAAAGGGGAACGTTGTTTTCTAATATTTCGAAAAATCGTGGTCATTTTATTACTATTTTTTTGTTATTCTCATTTGCAGAGGAGAACTAGAAGAGGCGAGGCGGCTCGAAGTGAAGATCCAAGAGCTCGAAGAAAGGGCGAGCGCTCTTGATAAAATGCGAACCTCCACGATATCTAGTATTAGTTACATAAATAACCGCAACCGTCGGAAGAACGTTGAAGAAGCTGAGAAAGCGATTATGGTATTAAATTCAACCCTTGTGTGTTGAATCGCATTGTTGCGTTTTAGTATTCGCGTTTTTAGCGCTTTGAAAAAATTATCTGATAAGTTACGAGATGATTGTTCAAAGATAATATTTTTTTTTGTCCGGTAATATTGTCGTTTTTTCTAATCGATGAACCACGTTCGCATTCCAGGAAGAATTCAAAGCTAACAAGGGCAAAAAGATCGACGATCCGTTCACCCGGAGAAGCACGAAGCCGACGATGAAGTTTACCAAAGAAGATTCAATACCTGACGCGCCGGCAATTTTAGTAAGCCATTGACAGTTTGAGAGTGAGAATTATTGCGACGTTGAAGTCGGTTTTTTTTTTTTTTTTTTTTTTTTAAATAACAAATCGGTGTAATAAAAAAAAAAAATCCAAACTCCCTCAAATTTAGATGTTTCACGTTTCAAGGCGTGTAGGACTCGGTTTACGAAAATAATATCTGTGGCGCTTCACAGCTTTCCTGAAATTTTCAGATTTTAATCTGTAATAAAAGACAAGTAAAGAATCGTTCACCGATCGTTTAAAAAAAATTGCAGGTTTACTCATTGGACATACCAACTTAGGAGTTTTCCAAGATTTTTAACTTGCACAGTGGATAACTTTAACAAAAAATCGTCGATTCGGATGTTTGAATGTACCACAAGCTAGGTAATTTAACTGTCCACATTTTCCCCATGTAATGTACCTATCCATTTTTCAACCGTTTATGCGTTATTCGACAGTATTGCTGGAATAAACGGGCAAATATCACATTTTTCAACTTCGAACATTATTTTCACCAATTTACTGCCAAAGAAACGAAGAATGGAGCATATATTATTGATATACACATCATCAACTATCATTATGCCGAATTTGAGCGAAATCGAAGTCAAAAAAATTTTCACAAAAAATCCAAGGGGTCCCCCTGCGATTTTCTTTAAACAATCAGTTGACGATTTTTTACTCGTCTCCAAATACAGATAAAAATCTGAAATTTTCAGGAAAGTTGTACCTTACCACGATGTATTTTTGTGATTTTTTTCAATTCTCGGAAAAATCTGCAAATGGTCCAAAAAAATCAGTTCTTGAACTCTCAAAAATCGACCTTTAAACGCGATTTTCGGGGTCAAAATTCATCCGAATCAATTGTTTTATTATGCAGGAGTCTTCATTTAGACGCCTTACACACGTGCATAGCAAAAAGTTTGGTGAAAAACATTTAAACAGCGCCACAGAAATTATTTTCCGTAAACCGAGCTCCTGACCGGCCGATATTTCAAGCTCCGCAAGGGTGAAAAATTAAACTTTTGTTTTTAAGCGATTTTGAAACCTATTCTTACAGGAAATTTAACGCTGAATCCGAATTTGACGTCAAAACAACGAAAATATGACGCCAACTATAGGTTTTTCCCATTTTTAGTATTATGTCACGCTTTTATTTTTCAACTTTGAAAATTCGTTGCAAATACTTACAGGAGTGTTCAATTTACTCATTCTTGAAGGAAATTAGACTTAGAATTCGAATTTGAAGTGGAAAATATCAAAATTCCAACAACTAATAAATGTTCCGGTTTTTCACACATTTGAAGTTAACTTTTCGCCACGTTTGTAAAATTGAAAAAAATAGGTTTTGTGGAAGTAATTTGAGAAAATTTAATTTAGAATCAATTAAAAATAAAAAAACGTCACTGAATGTTTTTGTTTTCGAGATATTTTTTTCTTTTTGGTAAAAAACGTGTTTATGTTTTCCTTCGAGTGACACAACGTAAATAATATTGAAATATACCAAATTGTAGGATTTTGATGGCTCTTTTTTGCCTTGGAGCAATCTATCAAAAAGTGGTCGGTTCAAAAGTTATTTGGGAAATACAGGCCGAAATTCCAAAAAAACGGAATAATAAAAATTTTATGTGCAATAAAACTTGAATGTAGGCCTAATAAAAAAATACTTTTCCAGCTGATAAAGTTGTCTCTATTTTAAGAATACTTCTTTTCCTTGTCGTCGCATTTCTTGATGTCCAGGTGACTCATTCTCTGATTCTGGCTCCACGTCGCCAGAATAACTTACAATAATTATATAAAAATAATAACTTACAATACTTACGTTACCGTTTGACTGGCCTTTTAGATTTAAATGAGAGCGTCAAAATATTTTCCTCTCCCGAAGTGTAAAAAGCGTTACGATCGCTGTATTTAAATTTTTCTATCAACGGCCATTTGTAATTTGACGGATTTTCACAGGAAACGCAAAAAGTCCTAACTCCTGCGAATAAAGACGACCCGAAAAAGGAGCGGATCAGTTTGAACAAAACGGACGACCTTTTCTCGGCGCATGATTTCGACATCAAAATCGACCTGGCTGTGCCAATTCCGAGTAAGCTATTTGAATATGTCTCAGTTCCTTAATCAGATGCTGCTAAGGGCCGGTTTCTTGAATCACTTTAGATCACAGTGTCACCCGTTGTAAAATCCAATTGATGGAGGATCAACAAAAAGTGTTTGGCTCAGGAGTTGCTAACCACGCCGTCAAGCTGTTGTTATCGTGCGTACGATAAAATTCATACAGTTTTGCCAAACAGTGCTGCCAAGTTTCCCTTTTTTCTTCACACCTTCGACCCAACCGAATCGGCTTTTAAAAACTTTCACTTTTGCATCCGAGAAACGATGTAACATCGTACAATACTTTTATAATGAAAATACCACGTAACTTTCAAGATATGTATTTGGTTCTTGGCTGAAAAATCCTTTTTGGCAAGGCTCATTCTTTGTTCAGCCAGAGGTAATGCTGCATGATTATTTTTAAATTTATTATATTATTTCATTAATTTACTCTTTTCATTTTTTTATTGTTAACTTAAAACCTGCGCAATTTAGCGAAAAGCTTATTATGAAGCAAATTGAAGAAGACTAAATTCCAAGTCGAATTATGTCCCGAAATTCGGTCGGTTTACGCTTGGAGTCGTGTTGTGCTTGCTCGAGCGATGTCAATAAATTTTTCCCTTGATTTCCTTCAATTCGTCTCATATTAAGCATTTTCTTGTGTCATCTGTTCTGAAATTATAGACAAAAAAATAGTGGAAATCACGAAGCTTAGCATACCTGCGATGGTGCTCTAAGGTAACATTTACTCACCTCCGATGAAGAGAATTAAGATTATTTCCTGCTCAGCTAATACTTCGGAAATTATGACATTTTTTCAGGCAACACGATGAGCATAACTCCCAAGACCGTCTCAGCCAAAGACACGGGGCCCCGGCGCTCGCTTAATTTGGAGGACTACAAGAAAAAGCGAGGCCTAATTTGAACTATCGATTATATAGGGAAGACGCCATTTGTTCTATTCATGTTCCGTTTAATTTATGGCAGTGTATAGAATCATTCTATCGTACGTTTAATACAATTTTTCCCCCCTTTTAGTTTTTTTAACTATCGATGCTGAATTGTAGACGCGTGAAAATCCTCTTGTGGAATCAGGTATTCATATAGTTATAATTTAACTAGAATTTCGTCTCGTGTACAAAAATTGTAAATAGATTCTTTTTTTTTAACCAAGACGCTCGGCAATCGCCGGTGATTTTCCGATTCGTCGAACTTGAACATATTTATTTCCTCCAGCCCCTTTCGTGATAATTTTGTTTGGATTGTTTTTCCGAGTTTAAGGGGTTTTTCTTTCATCATAGTAAATCAAGCGTTGTATTAAGGTCATTCCATTGCGATCCTGATATTCAACATTGTTGGAAACGATGGATTTAAAATTTTATAATAGCGACAAATATAAGTGGAACAAGCAGTTTAAAAAAAATTTATTGATCCTGGGTGCACTTGTTTGACTTTGCTAGGTTGGAAATGCAACATTCATAGAGTAATTGTTGGTCGATTTATCTGATCTGAGCTCAGATTACAGAAAAATGGCCTCCCTTGGAAAAGAATTGGTGGCAGAGCGTAACCTTGTAGCACTCCTTTTTTACTCGGGCTTATCTTAATTCAATGTCATGGGATCGCTTGGTCAGACATAGTCAAATCTACCCAACTCTGGACCGCAAATGAACCTTTTTTCATTCTTGAGCTATCCTAAAGATTGGAGACTGGTTTATTATCGGCCTCTTGAATAAAGAGTATCTCGGTGTCATTTGGGAACGCTACTTTTCCTGTACTCGTATCAAAGCAATGGTCGACAAAAATGCTCCCTTTTACTCCCAAATTTATCATGCGTGATGCCTTTTTTCTTCATCTTAACTTCAAAAAGTGATGATAGAAATCCTCATATAAGTTTTTCTCATCATGTACAAAAATATCCACGAACACTTGTGCATAAGTATCCGGTACTGCCGGTTTTTTCATGTCCGAATATCTTTGAGCGATGGTGTTTCAAGGATTTCACTTCTGACAAAATACTATGCTTAAGTGGAAATTCGCTCAATAAATCATGGCTAACAGAGTGCAAATTCTTCAACCTTTCTTTCCTTTTCCAAGGTGTGTACAGAAAAAAAAAAAACTTGAATTTGTATAAACATTCTTTGTTTCACATACAATAAAATCGGAAAGAATTAGGCGTTTTGACTAGAATGAAAATATACAGGGCATATTCTATGGTTTCCTTTGACTAATAATATCAAGACTCGATCTCGGCTCGTGCGTTTGCAAACGAGATCCGCCGAAACATTTACGATTACGTCATCATAATAATAATTGCACATTTTGTCGCCAATTTACAACAATTTGGAAAAGAGTTTGGTAAAATTACGTAACTACACACTCGCGAATGGCCGTCTACGGCGTTGGACATTTGCAAATACATTTCACTCGGAGGGGGGATATTACAACGAATCGTTTCCTTGCGGACGTTTTAAAAATCTTTCAAAAAATGTCTACATGAGAATTAGCATACGATTGGGAATCACTGTCGTGAATAATGAGTCGCTTTTTTAACAGTCTTTTTTCTGTATGAATTTTTTTAGTATCACTGGATCGAAGAATTTTTTTCAGACGAATCTCCCCTTTTGTCGTTGCGATAGAAGACTGGATCCTTATATTTTGTCATGATAGAGTAAAGCCTCTGCTGATTAGCGTATCAGTTTATCAGGAGTAGCCCTCATAAGCAATCGTACTTGCTTAAACTTATCTTTGACGTTGAATGATGCCACAGGATGTTCATCATGCGTTTTGAGGGAGCCGTACATGGCAAATAATTCTGTTTTATTCTTTCCTGCCCGAGTTTTCGCCCTTTCTAACATCCTCAGCGTGCTGAAGCCTTAGGTCTTTAAGAATTCTCCAAGACACCTCTTCAAGGCGTCCCTGAGATGCCACAACGAAGCATTTTGGTGAGGATGGATGCCTTGGACGTCACAGAGATGAAAATTTATTGTAGTGACATCTGCAAGAAGAAGCGTCTTGAGACCACTCTTGAAAAGGCTCTAGGATTGTCTTGAAGAGGCACCTTAAAGACGTTTTGCAAAAACAACTCCAAGAAGTCTAGCAAATGTCTCCTACAGAGGCCTCTCCAAGCCAAAGCATCTCAGAGAAGTCATGGCATTCCAGAAGCATCGTGAATGAGTTATATACGTTTTGATGAAGCACCTCTGAATCGGCTTAATGAGGTATTGCTCAGGTGTCTCCAGGAAGTGTCTTGGACACATCTTGGCTAAGAATATCAGAAACGTCCTGAAGAGCAGTCTCTATGCCTTGATGGGGTTTTTTTAGAGAGGCCTTGATAGGACATCTTGAAGTGGCTTCAGTCAAACGCCGCAACAATCTATTGTTCTATTGCTCGAAGGATGCCTGAAGGAGTGAAAGCCAGTAAAGCAGCAGCATGATGAAGCAGTTGCCTCCCTTTCATCGGCGAAACCTTGCAACGACCAGACGAAAAAAGTTACTATAACTTTCATCTAGCATCCAAGTTTTCCAAGCATGATCTTGGATCCAAATTTGTCGAAGAATTGCTTCGCCTATTTTCCTTCGGGCACTTCAGCCTGGTTCGTATTATTCTTGAGGCATCAGATCTGTGGCCTCATACTCTTCAATTGTGATTCATCAATGAACTGCAAAGACTGTCATTCAGACGCTCTTGGCCGCTCCGTCCCGACCCCTAGTAGGCGTCTTTGTCGGCGTCGAGTCGCCGTTGATAAGCCTTCATCCTGTAGGACTGGCGGGGGCGGGAATATTGCCATCTGAGGCGGCCGCAGGAGTTGCGGCTGTGCCGATGGCGGTAGAGGCAATCAGTATCGCGGTGGAACCGAATCGCCAAGCCAAGAATCGGGGCTCGGAGGGAAATCTGGGTATCCGTGAGTGCTGCTTCCGTCGCTCATATCTGACGGACCTACGCTCTGGCCTGGAACAGAGGTTAAACTGTTACATTTATTGTCAAGGTATAAACTTGTGAGAAATAGGGTTACTATTTGTTGATGGTAGATTCTATTGGCTCTTACCTAGGGCATTAAATGGTTCATGCGGAGGGTGAGGCCCGGAGCCAGCTCTGTAGATTGGTGACGCCATGTAATGGTGAGGCGACGAAGAGCTTTGGTGGTATCTACCTGGAGAACTCCCTCCTTCTTGGTCCAGACCGCCCAGTGTCCCGTAGCTATCGTTGCTCTCCAGATCTGAAACCGCATGATATATTAATACTGCAGGGAGTAAATTATATAGTATTATTGGTGGACCTTTGTCTCCCGCTAACCGATTGAGAAGCTTGCTATCGGCTGTGGCTCAATATTGGCTGCCTCTGGTGTCAAAAATCAGCGTGGGGATTATAGTTCCAAGCAGCCTGGGTGAGAAGTCTTTTATCACTCTGACACCAATTGCTTGGTACTCGTTACAAGGGCCAGGACCATTAAATCTCTAATCCAACGATCCATATTAATCTTGAGAAAGAGGAAAATTCTCATCGCCAAATTTACTACTAATTAATTGTCTCAAGTCTACTATTTCGCTTTTGAGTAAAGAAAAGGCTCTTAAATCGGCTTTTCAATCTCTTATGCCCTCGTTGAACATCTCATCTCCCTTTCCTTTGGTTAAAAGCATAATGATCGCATCGATGTCAAGTCAATGGGCATAAAGGGCCAACAAACCGTGTCAACTGTGATACTAGGGTGACTGAGGCGCCATATGGAAGAGGCGAGCTCCGGCCAACTGTCGTTTTCCAAGTGTTTACTTGCACGGATCTGAAGAACTCTAATCTGACATCGCCCAGCCTATAATTCCACCGGCTTTGTATACTGGGCGAAATTGTATTCAGGTTGTGTATCGTAGTGACTGAGAGAGACTTTTATTTGCCGTCGCACAGATTGCATAGCAATGGTCATAAAACTGGACACAAAATTGGCAGAAAATTAAACCTTCAGTGAGAGGGCAAGTGCATCTGAGGGCCAAGCACTTGCCCGGTCCCCCCAGGCCCAACCCACCATTGAGGGCCCCCAGCCATGAAAAAGGTAGACTAAAACCTCCTTTCCCCCGGCAGCCGTGCAAAGAAATAGAAATAAATAAAATTTAAAAAATCAAATAAATGACTGCATATACGGTTGAGAATATTCCGAACATATTTATTACCTAACGCTCTATCTTTGCAAGGAAACCCTCTTTAATACTCAAGGTTTTGGCTATTTCCCCGTCTCCAGCTAACTTACCGTGAGCCGAATGTGAAAAGTTGGACGAGTCCAGGTCGACTTTGATCTGTTCATCTTTGGAATCAGTACGTGGCGACGAGCCGCCCTTCATCGTCCGGAAATATTGCGACCACCTTGTCCTTCCTGCGTCTTTCTTCAACCGCTTTTCCTTCGCTCTCCTGACAACCATAATTCCAATTCAACAACGGCGAAAATTTCATCACCTCATAGTCCAAGAAAGAACCTTTATCACTTATATCTTCGATCTTCATTTTGGATTACCTGTTTTGAAACCAAACTTGCACAACGCGCATGTCGAGGCCGGTATCTTGACTTAGCTGCTCGCGCACGTGTCGCGCCGGCTTTGGCGAATTGTTGTACGCCATTTTCAACGTTTCCAACTGCTTGGCAGTTATTGTCGTCCTCGGCCGTTTGTTCGGCTGGTCGCCCTCTATACAGCTTCCTTCTGCAAGAAATATAATTCTTATGGTAGGTACCAAAAAGCGCGAGCATTCAGATTATGCATCATAAAGGAATTGGATAGTTCAAAATCAAGGATGGTGACTCCTTTTATGCCTTCCATCAACGTCCAACGCCTTTGTACTAATTTATACAGGCTTCATAGACTTATTGGCAAGTTAATTTTTTTTGTTCCTTAATCAGTCCTTTTATTAGCGAAAAAAATACCAGGGTTGAACTATAGTAATTAATATTGCCCTTGCATTCAGGTTATGGATCATAAAGGCATTGGGTAGCTTACAATTAAAGACAGCGGCTCTCCTTATTCTTTCTAACAACGTCCAACGCCTTTTTGCTAATTTATACAAGCTTCATAGACGATCAATTGGCAAGTTAATATTTTTTCATCCCTTAGTCCTTTTATCAGCAAAAAAAAAAAAAAAAAAAAAAATCATAAAAAACATTATAAAGGCATTGGGTAGCTTACAAATAAATAAAAGCAGCGGCTCTTCTTATTCTCTCAATCAAAGTCCAAAGCCCCTGTGATAACAAATACGGGCTTGATAGATGATCAGTTGGTAGTGAATATTTTTTCATCCCTTAATCAGTCCTTTTATGAGCGAAAAAATACCAGGATTGAACTTTAGCCATTTATATTGCCCTTGCATTCAGGTTATGGATCATAAAGGCATGGGGTAGCTTACAAGATTAAAGATGGTGCGCCTGGTAAGCCTCAAGGTGACCTTGGGTATGCCTTCCATCAACTTCCAAGGCCTCTATGATTACTTGATCGAGGCTCATTGACATTCAAATTGGTAAGTTATTATTTATCATCCTTAATCAGTCCTTTTATGAGCCAAAAATACCGTTTGAACTATAGTCATATATAGAACCAATTCCTCCTTTAAAACGCCTCGAATTATCTCCTAGCATTCTTCAATTCTTAATAGGTCAGCTGTTTTTTCATTTGCCCGCTATCGCTTTTGATCTCTCGCGTGCGAGAAGCATGTGTTACATTTCCGGCCACTTGTCAAACAGAATGACTTCTATGATGAACTTGATGATCCCAGGTACTATTGTTTGAGATTTCGAGAGTGATTATCGTGCATGTCAAAGTGATATGATGAATTGGCCGTTCCAACGAGAGCAATAACCAGTGAAAATATATTTAACTCACCTTTCGACTTAGCAGCTTCGTAGTCAGCTTTGCACACTAGTTTACGGTCTTCCATGAGGTAAAACTCGTCACCTGAATTGCAACACAAACATTAGCAATTGTTGTTTTTAACGGTATAAATTGTATTCTTTCTCCGCCCATTTACATGTATTGAAACCCTTTTCGCTTCCCATTCTCATTCTTACTGTATTACATTCGCAAATATTTTTCATTTTAAGTTCTTCATCATTCACATCACATTCATTTTCCATTCCTTTCACTTTCTATTTTCAACCACTCCCAGTTCCATTCAATTTCTTTTTTGTCACACTCCCCCCCACCCCCCCCCCGAACACAAGCCCAAATTCATTCAGCCTTTTGATTTCCAATCACACTCAATTTTATTTGCTTGCATTTTTTATCACTTTTTAATTTTCAATCAATTCCTTTTTTCAATAGCTTTTACTTTTAACTTTCACTCACTGAAAATACCTTTCACATTTTCTATCACTTTCAATTCCTTTCACTTTCAATGTTGTATCACATCCGATTTCATTTTCCAATCACACTCAATCCCTTGCGCTTTCAATTTTTCAAAACACATTCAATTACTTTCGCATTAAGTTTTCAACAAAATACGCGATTCCTTCCGTTTTTATTTTTCATCCTTTCCCTACCCTACGCCTTTCACTTTAATTTCACGTCCGCTCACATTCTATTCCTATGCGATTCCGCCTGCGTTCAATTTAAATTCCTCGCGCATCGCTTGGTCATACCTGTGTTCAACTGTCTTCCGCAAAGGACGCAGGAGAAACATTGTAAATGGTAGACGTAATCTTGAGCCCGCCGCACAACCTGCGTCGGCGGGATTCCGAGTTCGCAGCCGGCACACTTGGTCCCGTACCTTCTGCCGGCACAAAATCAACACGCACCCGTTAGAAAAAGAAACAAATAATAGTTTTTAGAAAAATCTTAATTTTTTTTTTTTTTTTTTTTTTTTTTTTTTTTTTTTTTTTTTAACGGGAAAAAGTGATTACTTGAAAAAATCGTCTTTGCAGAAAACCATGCCGTTCCTTGCGAAGCATTTGTCGGTCAATTGGCTTCCGCATTCGGTGCATTTTAGGCAGCGAGCGTGCCAAGTTCGTTCGAGGACTTTCAGTATAAACCGGTCGAGAATGATTTCGTGGCATCCTCCGCATTTGGGTAAGCTCGCTGCAAAAAAAGTTTAAAAAATTCCCGAATAATAAAAAAAATCGACTATTCTCGGATTAATTGATAGCGGAAATATATGACATTTTCAGGAAAAATTTAATCGATATTTGGTTTATTATAATAAGAAAGAATTGTATTAAAAATACTCGGAAAATCCAACCATGTAAAAAAGAAAGAATTAGTATAATAATAGGGGTAAAATAATCAATTAGACGCAAGGGGGTAAGTCTGCTTCTTAAAAAAAACGCTGCAAATGATTGAACAGTGGTTTATTATTCCTTCGCTTCAATATTGATTTATGAAGACTATCCATTTGTGATAGTAACTATTCCGAACATTAGTGAATGTTCTCACCAAAAAACAGATGGTAACTATAGAGGAAAAATCCGTAGCAACTATTGTAATTTTAATCAATTTTATTTTTCTTAATTTTCTAATTGAAAGCTAAATTTTTGGCCTTACCCTACAGCTGGAGAGAGTGTTTGACGACCATTCCAATGAGTATAGAACGATTTTTATAGCTCCAAGAACTCTCGAGTTATACCCTCATGTCAAATTTCTAAAAATCTTCCAAATTCGGCACAAAAGCTGCGATAACTCGAGAACCATAAAAGCTATCGACCCGGCGATGGTCTCATTCGATTCAGCGTCCAAAAATCTATATAATTTGATTCCACGTACACATTTTTCTGAAAAACCGTGGAAAATATGAATTTTCTCCCCCTCAAAACCCCCCAAAAATACCCTTAAAATTGAGCTAGCAAGTTGGTTCAAGAACTGTGCCGTCGTAGGACCGAGATTGATTTTTGGTGAAAATTTCAAGAATTTCGCTATTATGGTTTGGCCGGAAAACTGCTAACGGCGTACGGCGTACGGCGTACGGCGGACAGACAGAATTTTTTTTATTGGATATTCGGATTCTACATGCCTTGAAACGTAAAACATCAAATTTTGAGGGGGGGTTATAAATTTTTTTTTCTTGGGCGATTACAATGGTTTATTATTGAATAATAAACCAATATTATTGAATAATAAACCAAAAGCTTAATAGCATCAGAAAAAGGTTGAATATCGTAATTGGATATATCCTAAAACCCTTCGTTCAAGTAAAGTCAAAAAAGCTACTGAAACAAACACAAAAACGTAAGGATAAAAAATTAAGCATAAAAATTACTGTCTATAATGAAATCGCCCCAAGAAAAAAATGTCTAAACCTCCTCAAAATTTGAAGTTTTACGTTTCGAAGCATGTTGAATCTGAATATCCAATTAAAAAAAATCTGCCCGTCCGCCGTCAACACTTTCTGACAAAACTATATTAGCTAAATTCTTGAAATTTTTACCAAAAATCAATCTTGTTTTAACAATGGCTAAATTCTTTAGCCAAATAAATAATATAATTTATATATAAAATTAAAATGATTTTAACATTAGTTTAATATTTGAAATTAAAATGATTTTAACATTAGTTTAATATTTGAAATTAAAATGATTTTAACATTAGTTTAATATTTAACATTAAAACTATTTTAACATAAGTTTAATATTTAAAATTAAAATTAGTTTAATTATTTTAACATTAGTTTAGTATTTAAAATTAAAATTATTTTACCATTAGTTTAATATCTAAAATTAAAGTTATTTTAACATTAGTTTAATATTTAAAATTAAAATTATTTTAACATTAGTTTAATATTTAAAATTAAAATTATATTAACATTAGTTCAATATTCAAAATTAAAATTATTTTAATCTTAGTTCAAGTATTTAAATTAATAGTTGCTACTGAACTTTCCCTTCTAGTTACCAATCTGTTTGGTGGAACATTTGCAAATATTCGGAATAATTACTATCACAAATCGATGTTCCTCTTAGATCATTATCATAGGAATAATAAACACTGTAAAATCATTTGCAGCGTTTCTTTTCTTTTCTTTTATTTTTTTGTTTTTGTCTTGATGACCTTTTAAATTTGACTCTGGCCAAATCTTCGGGCCAATCAGCGAAGGAAGTAGTTCGGCTCGTCAAATGATGGTAAGAGCTATGCATTCTTTAAACCTATCCCAAGGGGTTGGTGGAGTTTGCGGTTGCATAGGCGGTCATGCATTAGTAAGGAGCTGTAGTGATTGGTCAACCTGCTCCCTCCTATTCACAGCTATGGCCGCCACTCGTACTTCGAATGACACGTTTACCTTCAAGACATAAACCCTTGAAAGCAGTTCATATTTTTCGAACAATAGTTGAGCATTGGAAGCGATCGAAATTTAAATTTTTATTTTATTATTCGGATTTTTGTATTCGATAGTAAATTTGCAATTGAATTTTGTCGTTCTCTCCTTTCATGATAATTTTCAAATTAACTAAAATATTGTGTTTTCTCCTATAAAACGAATTTCAACCAGAAAACCGACTATACTGTTAGAAAGCCAAGGTTTTGGCGCATTTTGTACTTTCTTTGGGTTTCGGAAAACTATTTTTCATTATTATCAATTTCCGTTCAAGAACTGTCAAGATTTTTCAACTTGAGTGAGTTTTGATTTTGATTTTTTCTCATAGCTTGATTTTGAAAAAGGTGAGGAATCTATCCGATTGAACATTTAATGCTTTTGCTAACGATGAACTCAGATTTGATATTTATCCTAAAATTGAGAGTGTAATGGTATTTTAGTGCCATCATTGAAGCCGTAAAAATTTTAAAACTGAAAAAAATTATTGTACATTGGTTTATTATTTTGCTGCAATAATAATGTAAGAAGTCCATCCATTTGTGATATAATTCCGAACTATAACGTAACTATAAGGGAAAACTCCGCAATAACTGTTGTAATTTTAATCATTTTTATTTTTCTTACTTTTCAAATAGAATGCTAAATTCTTCGCCTAAAGTTACATCTTTGAGAGACTGTTTGACGATCATTCAGACGTGTAAAGAACGATTTAATAGCTACAAAAATCCTTGAGTTACCCTAATGCCGAATTCTAATTAAAAAATCTATAGCAATTGATACTAAATGCACTTTCGTCTAAAAGGTTGGATAATATGAATTTTCCCCTAAATCCCGCAAAAATACCCTTAAAATTGAGGTAGCGACTTAGACAAAGAATTGAGCCATTGTCAGACCAAGATTGGTTTTTGGTGAAAATTTCAAGAGAAGAGAGATTTTTCTCAGATTTTTTTTCCGTTTTTATAGTTTCGTCCGAACAGTGTTGACGGCGGACCGAGGTAATTTTGATATTCGGATTCTATACATGCCATGAAACGAAAAATATCAAATTAATTATAATTTTGGGGTTAACCAAAATTCAAGAAATAAACGGACAGAAAAAAAGCTATCATACTCGATCGGAAATTGAATTCAGGTGAGGTTTTTTTTATTTTTACCCGTATGGCTATATTTTTACATTTTTGAAAGACATTCGATAATTTTTTAATATTACTCACATATCAATTGCGACGGATATCGCGACAGGAGGTAGTCCAAATCGGGATTTTGATGTTGCTCCGGTCTAAACATCAACATGTTTCTCATGTTACCAGTTCAGTGAGCCGAACTCACCCGCGCCGCGGTAACTCGATTCACTTTCGGCCACCGGCAACCGGACGCAGTTCATCCCAAATTCGACCCCGCGTCCTCCTAATTTCCACCAATCGCAATCCCTTGTCTACGAAATAATAATTCCGACGAGGTAAAAATATAGGAAATTAATTTCTCGGAGAATTATTTTTTCTCCTTCGACTAGAAAAAAAAAAATCAATTCCGAAGTGCGGGAAGAAAACAAGGACGCACAGGGTAGGAAGGTGGTTCGAGTTCGACCGGGGACTGATCGCTGAGACCACCCCCGCCCTCATGGATCGATCTCGTTTCCTATCGCGGCCTCCCATTGGTTGAAATTCGGCTCCGCCCTTAAATCCCTACTTCGTATAATCTACCCCTTCTCTGCCCTTCTTCCGGAAACCTTTTTGAGATGGAAAAAACAATTTCTGGCCCAACATATTGTCAAGATGAGGTCGTCGGTTGCCAAATCGGGGGGCGAAATTAAAGAGAAAAATCCATATAGTCGAATTTCTACGAATTTATTCGTTTATATGCGATTGAAAATTGTCGTACCCCCGTAAAAAAAGAATAAAATTAAATCGATTTTTGAGAGGAAAAAAATCCAAAATTTGATTTTTCAAAATGTGGAATTTTTGAAAATAGATTAAAAAATGTAATAAAAAATAAATTGAAAAATTAATTATTTTTTTTCAAAATGTGATTAAAATGTGAAATTGGCCGAAATTCTCGATATCACACAGTACTTACGTTCTATAGACGTTCGAAGTATTTCTTTCTATTCCGGTTCAGAAGTGTTTATTATAGCGGATGAATAATGGCTGATTTTATTATCAAGGCCACGCACCGTATTTCCTTGCCATTCGTTAATTTTTTTCTTCTATTTTCCGGTCCCTTGGCGATAGACAATTTAACTGCTTCGTAAATCTCTAAATAAAATGAAAATAAATAAAATTTCTAAAAATGTTTAAAAAAAAAAAAATCAACTTCAGAATTGAGCCACTCAGTTTCGAGTTGAGGTAGGTAAGATAAAAACAACGACTATTTTTTCATAATTTTTCTTCCACTTTTGAGTACAGGACATTGTCGGGAGTTAAGTCCAAATTTATGGAGCGTACGTCACGAAGCCAGAAGATGCCCGAAACGGCGAAAGCAGGTATCCTGAGTGGGAAAAATTGAAGTTTGTTCGAAGACTGATCAAGTTACTAATTTTAATTTATCCGAATCGAAATAAGTTTTCGTCCCAAGTCGTTAATAAGAATTCGAGTTGATAATGTTGAAATTGAAATTTACGCCCTATCCTCATAGGAATCATGCATATGTCAGAGGGTAGGATGACCGATGATCGAATAGCAAATCACACCCGGGAGAGACTGACCTTTCCACCCTTCACAACTGTCTGTAAAGTTGTCAGGGCCTCAGGAGAGCTAAAACGCCCGGGCACACCCGATGCCAGAAGGGGCGAAAGTGCTAAATGGAGCGCCTAAAAGTGAGGGGATATTGAACTGGAAGAAGAGTTGATTAAAAAGTGGACCAAGTAATTAAGTTCCGTTGATAAATTGGCTCCGCTTCGTTGAAAGCATCATTTTTTAACTTATTTTGTTATTATTTTTTTATATTTAATATATATACTTTTATCATTTTTATTATTGTATTATTTGTTTCAATTATTATTTTAATTTTAATTAAATATTTATTTTATTTATATTGTATTATTTATTTTATTTTTTATTTATTATTTTATTGATTATTTATTTTTTTAATATTTTTTTTGTTGGTTTTTTAGTAGGAACTGAATTTTACAGTAATTTTACAGAATACTTCATTTCCAGCGTAGACACCTTGAAAAAACGGCAGTCTCGAAGGAAATTAGTTTTTCCAACTGTCGACTCTAAATTATTGACAAGTTCTCTCTTGTGACGATTAAATCAGAACAAATCGAACCAAAGGTGTGAACCATTAATGAGCGCGGTTCCGTTCGAGCGATCGCGGCTCTTCAAACAATAGAAAAGCGCCAGATGGCGCCAAGCTTCGCTGGCTCCCTTGCAATCGGGATGTCGACGGCGAGGAAATGAAAATGATTTCGAAAAAAGCAAGGTATGAAACAGCCGTAAAAAATAAAATGTACAAAAAAGGATAAAAAAAATAAAAAATTAAATACGAGATACGTGCAAATATAAAAAATGAAATTTTGCGTAGGAAAAATTATTCAACGCTGGACGCGTTAAAAATATCGACTTTTTATAACAACATCTTTATCACTAGTATGTTCTACAAAATCTATTTTAAAAAACGCTGCAAATGATTGTACAGTGGTTTATTATTCCTTCGATTCAATAATGATCTTAGAAGACTAATTATTTGTGATAGTAATTATTCCTAACATTTGTGAACGTTCCCGCCGAAAAACAGATTGGTAACTATCGGAAAAAATTCCGTAGCAACTATTGTAATTTTGATAATTTTTATTTTTCTTAATTTCCTAATTAAAAGCTAAATTTTTTGCCTAGATACAGTTGAGAGTGTTTGACGACCATTCGAGAGTCTAGAACGATTTTTATTGCTTCAAGAACTCTCGAGTTATTTCTGGAAATCTCCCAAATTCGACACAAAAGCTGCGATAACTCGAGAACCAATAAAGTGAAAAAAGCGAAAGTCTCATTCGATTCAGCGTCCAAAAATCTATAGAAATTAATACCAAATAATACAAATTTTTCTGAAAAACCTTGGAAAATATTAATTTTCTCCCCCTCAAAATCCCCCAAAAATACCCTTAAAATTCAGCTAGCAATGTGGTTCGAGAATTGGGCCTTCGTAGGACCGAGATTGATTTTTGGTGAAATTTTCAAGAATTCTGCTATTATAGTTTGGCCGGAAAAGTGTTGATAGCGTACGGCGCACGGCGGACAGACAGATTTTTTTTAAATTGGATATTCGGATTCTACATGGCATGAAACGTAAAACATCTAATTTTGAAGGGGGTTAGAAATTTTTTTCTTGGGCGATTACAATGGTATTATTGAATAATAAACCAAAAAGCCCTCGAACATGAAAGACAAGGTATAAAATAAAATGTACAAAAAAGGATAAATAAATTAAAGAGTTACGTATAAATAAAAAAATATGAAATTTCGTGTGGGAAAAATTATTCAACGTTAAAAAATATCGACTTTTTAAAACAACTATCTTTATCACTAGTACCTATGTTCTACAAATTTTTTTTTTTTTTAATTGTACGGGCGTTGGCGAGCCTCTCGAATGAAATATCTCGGTTATCCAGAAGCTGATCCACTATGATCTTCCAGTATAGCAGATGCGTCTCAGCGGGTGTCCCCCGTATAGGGGACTTCGATAATTGGACCGATACGGAGAATTTATCACACTCAAATGGTCCTATGGTGTATAAAACTTCAAGCCACAACAAATAATAACAACGGCAAGTGCGCTTTTGTGCTGGCTTAGTAATTTTCCGATAGCAAAATCGGATATTCATAAAAATCATTACGCGTAATCGTCATGAAAAATACGGAAAATGAGTTTTCGTCAGGTGAAAATCAACTGGAATTTTTTCCGTTTCATTATCGTCTTTCTAAAGCTCCATTTTGTCCAAATAAGCCTCCTTTTCTTATTTTTTCTCCGCTACAATTTTATTTATTTATTTTTTTGTTGTTTCAATTTATTCAGCGACTTGCCAAAAACTGTAATTTATTCCGCCATTAATGCGATGGCTATTAGTCCTCGGAAATGAATGGTCGTTTTATGGGAGAAATGGTCATCGTTCATATGCCCATTTCTTTCGTTATATCTCTCGGGAAAGTCCCGGCCTTCAGGTCGGCTTCCATTTTCTCTATCCACGCGTTAGGGCACAATGTCTTGTAGCATTTTTCGAACATTTTGCAAAAACCGTGAGAAGGGCCGAAATAGTGCGAGCATCTGTAATAAATCGATACCAATTTTTTCATTTGGTTGTGCGATTTTTAAAAAGTCAATTCAATATTGAAAAAATTTATGAAAATTTATACAAAAAATCGATTCACCTATACGAATTTTACCTGTAAAAATCGACGAACATGTTATAGCACCATTTGGTTTTATTTTGTTGCTGGAACCTCGGGTCCGGTGGGCATGTATCAACGTCATCGTATTCCTTCTCATCCTTCTCTTTCTTCTTCTCATCCTCGTCGATCCTCTCGCATATCATGCCATCGATTTCGAATTTCACCATCTTCCTGCTTTGTGTGACTACTTTTCTGAATATTTCGGCGCGGGACGGAGAAAAAAATGCTCTCGAAACAATGTCACCCCCGAAATGAACGCGTTTTTATTTCTCGGTGGCGACCGATCCATGGATATTGAAATGCTGAGCAACTTATTAGGTGCAGTACGTTAAAAAAAAAAAAAAAAAAAAAAAAAAAAAAAAAAAAAAAAAAAAAAAAAAAAAAAAAAAAAGTTAAAATAAATCTACAGTTTTATAAAAAAAGGTTTAATGTTTTAATCAAAGCTTTGAAATCAATTCCACTCGAACTACAATTCTTTAGAAGTCGAACAGCCTTCAATTAAATTAACTTCCATTTTCACTACTCTGCTCCCACCAATCTACTCTTCCTACTCTGCTCCCACTTTTACTACTATATATGCTCCCGCTACACCTTTCTTACTTTAGACTTACTCTACTACACTTTTATCGATCTTTTATATACTTATCGATGTATAAATTTTCTCGCTTGAATGATCTCTCTACGAAATAAAGAGATAATACTTTATTAGTTGATGGACTGCAGGTGGACTCAGTTGACCCAATGCTTGACCGTTTCTCAGGTCGTGAGCATCATCGCTCAGAACGGAGGAAAATCATCTAAATGGCCGTCATGTCCCCCATTTCTTGCTCGCCCTATATGAGCGATAATTTCAGTACGACCTGGCAACGACTCGCAAGGGAGCCCTTAGTCAAAGACAATTCTTACTTCCCTCGCCAGTTACTAACATTAGGTACGTAATTGTAATAACATAATGGCTTTCATAATTGTACCTGGTAAGTTCAACTTACGATTTACGGATGATTTTGCCGTGCAAAATTCGAGGCCAATAATTTGTTGAGGAAAATCCAAATTCGGCCAATTTTTTTTTTTTTTTTTTAAAGCAAAAAACCATTACCTAATTTAGTTAGGACGTTCGCTATATTTCGTCTGCACGGTCTATTTCCGATTCGCAAAGGAAACGCAGCCAAACTTATCGGACCATTAACTGGTTTTCCGAAAAGAGCGCAATCAAGTAAACATCTGCGAGTATTTTCCAAGAATGGCTCATATGGCGAATCGTCATAACGATTCATTTGCAAACCGAATGCATACGATGAGAGGGATTTCTACAGCGTTGTCCCTTTATTTCGACAAGCACGAACGAACAGGGGTGGTATTGAAATTATGAGTAGGGACCTTTTTGGGCAGATGAAATCATACGAAATGGTGGCTAATTTATTGTACGAACTGGTATCTATGATAACATCGCATTATCTATTTAAAAAACCCTCGTTTACCTGCCATTAAAAATTGAAAAACTTATAAAAATCAATTCCAGAAAACATTGACATTTTTCCTCATTGTTTAATTCATCTCGCTCTCTGACGCAAATTATTCATTCGAGTTATAATTCCGCCATGCGATTTCGTATCTGTGTAACTTATCAGCCTTGCAATTTGAGAAGGCCTACCTAAAGCTGTCTTGCTTCATATAAGCCTGGAATGAGTCACCTCACCCGGCTAGGCCGCCGACCGCACCGGCACTCCTGTATCGGTCGGCTTACTCCGACGCAATCATCTAATTGAAAACTATCTTTATGGGCCTCGAGGGCTCGCTCCCTCTCCATCCTTGGACTCACCGATCGAATCGCTTTGAACGATGGTTCTCCCCAAGCCCTCGGTTTTACCCTTGACATTCTCAAGTGCAGCACCCTAGGGACAAGAGTTTCCTGTCGGAGTAAATACTTCCATGCATAGTGGTTCGAATTTGCGCAAGACGGTTCGTCGCATAAATATCGCTCATCGTTGCTATTGGAAACTTCTCGTTTTTCAACTTTTTAATAATCTATATTAGGTACTAATTTTTAATAATAGGATATGATTTTTCGGTGCGATAATATTGGTAACAAAAATGGCTAAATGGGTAAAGAAACTTTATATATTCAGTGCTTCGATTCGTCATCTTTCCTCCATTCTTATCACCGCCACTTTCATTCGAACCTTACTTCAAGGATCTTCCAGTATTCCATATTAGCCAAATCTAAAATAATTCGTTCGACACGCTACCACCATCACATTCCACTCATTCACACCGTTTCCTTTGCTTGCTCCATTCGCTTGTACTCGCTCGAGTCGCTTTTACTCACTCTGTAAGCTCTTTCACTCACTCCATACTCGTTCACTATCTTTTCACATTCGCTTACTTCATTTCGTTACACTCAATCAATCCATCCTCTCTCAGTCACTCACCCCATCACTTTCTCTCACTCCATTCCCTATACCTAATTCCAAGCCCTTTCACTTACTTTATTGCACTCCACTCGTTCCATTTTCTTCCACTTACTTCATTCTCTCACACTCCGATCCCTTTCACTCATTCCATTCCCTGTCACTCACCCCATAGCATTCCATTCTCTTTTACTCACTCCATTCTAGTTGCTCATTCCATTCCCTTTCATTACCCAATCTCTTTCACTTACTTTCACATTCACTAACTTCGTTCCCTTCACTCATTCTCTCCATTCCTTCTCAATCACTCACTCGTTCTCTTTTTCTCACTCAATCCCCTTTACCTCACTCCATTCCCTTTCACTCACTCCACTCCCTTTACCTATGCTAATCCCTTTCACTTACATCATTGACTTTCACTCACTTCAGCGCCTTTCACTTACTTTTCTCATTCCCTCACTTCATTCCTTTTCACTCACGTCATTCTTTTTCACTCACTTCATTACTTTTCACTCACTCTCTCCACTCTCAATCACTCACTCTTTTCCCTTTCTCTCATTCTAATCCCTTTCACTTACTTCATTGCCTTTCACTCACTCAATTGTCACATTCAATTCAAAGCACTTTCACTTCATTCCTTCCCGAGGCTACGTTATCGCTATTTTGTATACCTTCTTCCAAAATCTTATCTCGATTCTCTCTTATCTTTTTTACATTCAAATGTTTCTCAATTTCTAAAACTGTCGGAATCTCTGTATTTTTTTATTTATTATTTATAATTTTTCCGATAGTGCACCTGCATATCAACCCTTTTGTAAACACGGCGATGCACAAAGGGCGGATATGTGAAGATATTTGCCTACTGATTGATGATAGGGAGAGCTTGGGGTCGTGATCCCCGAGGAATAGGTCAGCCCTGGAAGTACGCATGCCCGAGCTCGTACTACGTGCAAACAATGTGCCAAAGCGCCGCAGCTGAATCTCCTACCCGAGGGCTGCACTGGCAGTTCTCCTAATTAGGTTTGCGGGTATCACTTCCCTCCAATCCACAGCCTCTCTTCCGACCCGGAGAACCTGTTGTTTAATTCAATTTTATTTGAACAGCGCAACCGAAGTGGAGCGAGCGGATGATAAAAAAATAAAGTCAAATAAAGGGCGGAAAAGGGCGAGCCTGAGAGATGATTCGGTATTTGTTCGCCGGGTCGGAGGAATAAATTTCGAAAAACTCGACCAATCTACATTTTCGTAGGATGGACTTGATTTTAACCGAACGAATACGGAGAACGCGTTCATTCAGAAGGGAGTAAAATAATTCTAGAGCGACTATTGTGCTAAAGTTGGACGAATTTGAATATTGTAGTGACATGAAAAGGCGAATTTAATTGTACTTAAGTAGTTACTATTCAAAATTTGCAGAAAAAGTGGTCGAAAATGTGATGTGCAACGTTCCCATCCACTCACCTCAAGCATTCAGTCTCACAGATCAGTCTGTATCATCACATTCACTTCCTCATAATTTTTCAACAATTTGTATAAATGAAGCTTTATTTATTGATTTTATGCAATTAACTTATCAATTTCACGTTCCCGATAATTTTCTCTTCTTATTCCTCCCACTCTGCTCATTCCACTTAGTTTTCCCTCTCCACTCACTTATCTCGCTACACTCACTTATCTCGGTACACTCACTTATCTCGCTACACTCACTTATCTCGCTACACTCACTTATCTCGCTACACTCACTTATCTCGCTACACTCACTTATCTTGCTACACTCACTTATCTCGCTCTTCTCACTTCTCACTCACTCATACTTTAGTCCTAACTCACTTTTCTCGCTCCACTCATTTCTCTTGCTCCACTTACTGTTTTCTCTCCACTCACTTCTTTTGCTCCACTTAGGTACTCTTTTTTCACTCCACTCACTTCTTTTGCTCTCCTCATTTCTCACGCTCAACTCATTTCTCTCTCTCTCTACTTATTTCTCTCGCTCCTTTCACTTCTCACGCTTCTATCATGCTCATATCTTCCTCATAATTTACTTCTCTCACTCCACTCAGTTCTCTCATTCCACTCACTTTCACGCTCCACTCATATCTTATGCCTGACGCACTTCTCTTACTCCACTCAATTCTCCTGTTCCACTCTCATCTCTCGCTCCACTCACTTCCACACCGCCCAATCTTCCTGTTCATTGATCTTCTCTCTCACTTTACGCCCTCCTTTCAATCACATCCAACTCCCGCATTTTCGTTTTTTCAAAATTCGTACTACACTCGTCGTTACAAATTCTTTCGGTAAACGAGATACAAATCTGCAAACCTCGCAATTTCCGCCCGTGGGTCCTACAAGAGAGTTCATACGAGGGGAGCATTTGAGAAGCGCTGCGTTCGGCGTGTGACCATGGGGAAATAATCAGTTTGTAAATAGATTTTTGGAATAACAACCGCGTCGGGTAACCGGATAGTTATGGGAAGCAACATTGAAACCGAGGACCTAGGGGTGAAATAGTCGAGGGTTTGAAGCGTGTGTCCGGCGAAAAAACAACGGCCGCCCGGCTTCTAAAAGCAGTAATCACGTTTATACACAATGGAATAAAGAGTTGATAAACAACCGGATAAAAAACGCCTTCGGTTTCACGCAGCATTTCTGCGAAATTTTCGCCAACCGTCGCGATTCAACTTCGGGACGTTGTTTTCCTCTGAATTTTCCGGATAATCTCGAAACTGTTTTCTTCATCCGGGAGTTATCTGGGAGTTATTCTCCCGGTTCTATGTAAAGGGAAGATTAGAACTGGGAGGAGTGGAAGGTCCGTGTAAAGGCGTGGGATTCGGAGAGGAAAAGCTGAACTCATCAGAGACACAGGAAAACCAGCAAGTTGCACGCCCACTGCGCCCGAACTGTGCGTTTCATTAGACCAGGCTTCCCCCTTCCTTGTCAGCCCTATTTATTCCTCCCAGGGACTCCATGTTTCATCCCCTCGTTCGAAGATTTCGCTCCTCTCTACGGAAAACCTGATTGAGCCTAGTGAAAATATCGACTCTCGCCCCTCTGCGGTTGGAAACGTCCCAAACTTCATCGCGATGCTTGGAATATGGAAAATTTTCGGCGTTCACGAAATAATAGCTCAGCAACAAATCTAGCGTTGGCAGGCTTGCCGAATCAAAGCTGGATGGATTTTTAGAGGTAATTTAGAGCTTTAGAGTCGAAAGAGAATCTTCCTTGGCTTTATGATGAAAATTCAACCTCCTTCGAACTTCTGTTTGAAACAAGTGCGCAACGCTTTCCCACGCTCGTTGCAGTCATTTTGTCGTGGATGACATCGATGATAATCGCGAAGGCGGGAGACGTCCCTGAGGACCTAGAACGCAAGGCAAGGGACGTCCCTGTTGTACGGCGACATCAAGCTCATTGTCATCCCCTTTATGGGACTAGTTGACGTCGCAAATAAACCGACGAACAGTGACCTTTCATTCAGATAATAATATAGTACGGCGAGCATCATCGCAAGTTTCCCACGCGCCCCAGCACGGCTCATATGTCACTATAAAGTCTGTGTGTGCGAGGGAGCACATAATACGGCACCTGACTCCGCGCCCTTTTGTTGTGTAAATAGCGGGCAAAAAGTTTCAACCGCTGTAAAGCCAAAGCGTAATGTAGAAAAATAAAGCTAGAAATTTTACGTTTATGGCTCAAAAAGCGTGAAGCTGGAATGTTTCCCTGAATGGGAATTTTAGCAGATTTTCTGACCTGTACATTCGGCATTATCGTAACGATGTATCGTTAAATAATTTTTCTTTTATTTAACGAGACAATGATTCAGTTTTAAATTAATGATCTGAATATGGTTCACCACATGTTCTTCAAAGTTGCTGCTAATTATTTTCCTCCGTTCGAAACCTCTCGTGCTCGTAGCGGATTTTCTGCCATCTTATTCGAAAATCTGGTAACTTATTATAGATCGAAAAATATCCACATCAAGTAGCGATCCTGTTCCGAAGTTGACGCCGCTGTTTTTTCACCGTCGCAGGAATGAGATGGCATCGGAAGATGATTAAGTGTGGATCCCTTTTACGGGCCACATGACTCCCTCTTCCTGAGGTCACCACCTCACGTGACCACCACTCGACAACGCGTGTCCTTCCATCCCTTTTCTCGGTCCAATCAAAGAGAAAGAGAGTGAATTGACTGCCGAGGTTCTCCGGCTTCCGACGAGGGCGATGCAGTCGGTGATGAAGGGGCGGGTAACACGCGACTCCCCATTGTTACCAAATGCTCTGTACCACCTGGCCTCTGTGCCTTATGTACACGCTGGCACAAGGCTCCCGAGGACCAGGAGCATTGCTAGTCAATCCTGAGCCATCACCAGCTGCCTTACCTCTACCCTAACCGGCGACCCTCGCCTTCTTCCGACGATTTTCATCCCTTTAAAAGCGATGCGGTACCTACCGTGTAATTATTCTAATACTGAGGGGAGCCTCTGGTCCACGGATGATTCTTTCGACCCTCGTCGAATCAAAACAAATCATTTCTACCTAGGAAGACCAATCTATTTCTAATCATAGTGTATGACTTCTGCCAGAGAGGCCAAGTGGCTTATGTAGGTTGGCTTGCCCTAGAAGCCAAATATGAGCAATGAGGAACGAAAGCCGACTTCATCGAGCTTAAAGAAATAATACGTCGTTTTTAATACAAAATTAGCACAAATGGAACTCCTCTTTGATCGAACAGTTCTCTAACCGAACGACTCTCCAATCAAATGCTACTCAAACCAGACGAATCTCTAAAAAAAAAACCTCTCTAAAACTCCTCTTTGATGGCTTACTAACAATACGAATCTCTAACCGAAGGACTCTTTAATCAAAACCCTCCTTAACTAAACAATCCTCTAATCTACTGACTCTCTAATCAATGCCTCTCTAACCAAGCAATTCTCTAACCAAACGCATCTCTAACTAAGAAACTCATTAATCAAACGCCTCTTTGACCGAACAGCTCTAACGGAATAACTCTCTACTCAATTGCTCTAACCAACCGCTCTAACCAAACGTATCTCCAGTTGAACGCCTCTCTAACCAAACGCCTCTTCGAACAAATGATTCTCCAATCTGCTGCCTCTATAATAGCTCTCCAATCGACGCCTCTAACCAAACGCATCTAAACTGAGTGGCTCTCTAATTGAACACCTCTAACTGAATGACTCTCTATTCTAACACCTCTCTAACCAGACGATTAATTAATCAAACCACCCTTGATCAAACAATTCTCCAATCTACCGCCTCTTTAATGTATCTCTAATTGATGCCTCTCTAACCAAGCAATTCTCAAACCTAACGCATCTCTAACCAATACAAACTCATTAATCAAACGCCTCTTTGACTGAACAGCTCTAACAGAATAACATCAATAATGTTGTTAATGGCTTGGAAAATAATGATACATTTATGCGTAGATTAGTCGTCAAAAATGTGGAGAATTTGACTGTCCCTTTTTCATACATATAATCATTGAATATTTAATTTTTTTACTTTGATGGAACCAGCAAAATTGTGATTTCTTCCATTTTTAATCTTTCACCTTTTTGAAATCTTTTTAATTTAATTAGATTTTTTAAAGATAGAACCAGTAAAATTGTGATTATTGCGTTGCTTTCGTTTCCCATAATTCAACTTTTTAAATTTTTTTAGTTCAATTAATTTTTTTTTAGTTAAATTAATTTTTTTTTTTAGTTCAATTAATTTTTTTTTAGTTCAATTTTTTTTTTTTTGTGATGGAACCAGCTAAATCATGATTTCCGTTTTTATTCTCCTACACGCTCTCAACTGCAGCTCAACATAGCGCAGTGATTTGGCAGTATTTCCGTTCCGCTAAGCGACCTATCCGGGACTCGTGTCACCGCTTCCGGTTCAACGTACGCCGCCTCTTTTGCCCACGTGTTGGTTGCTTTCATCCCCAAATGCACCTTTGATTCGATACAGTCTGTTAGCTACGGGAACAGGTGGTAAGGTATTTGACAGCCTTGCTGACAGAAACTTAACTGACGAAAGAAATAGAGGAATTTTCGCTACAGCGGAGAAATCGAGCAGAAATTATTATTATTAGGATAATAAACCTCGAACTAAGCGATTGTTTTTTGATTTTAAAAAATCTTAGCGCTAGAATTCATCCAACATTTTTTATTTGTTTATTATTCAATATAATAAAGTTATTAAATTCATTTGTAATCAACTATTGTGATCGCTCAAGAAAAAAATTCTATCCATCCTCAAAATTCGATGGTTTACGTGTCAAGGCATGTAGAATCCGAATATCCAATTAAAAAATTCCGTCTGTCCGCCATCTTCGCTTCTCTGACTAAACAATGAAAGCTAAATTCGTGAAATTTTCACCTAAAACCAATTTTGGTCTGACAATTCTTTAACCAAATCGCTACCTCAATTGTAAGGGTATTTTTGAGGTTACGAAGGGGAGAAAATTATTCAATAATTTTTAAACAAAAGTGTATTTGGTATCAATTCCTATCGATTTTTGGTCGCTGAATCGAAACCATAGCGCGGTCGATAGCTTTAATAATTCTCGAGTTATTGCAGCTTTCGTGTAGAATTAACGTTTTCAGAAATTCGGCCTGAGATTCGAGAATTTTTGAAGCTGAAAATTAAAAAAAAAATCGTAGTAGCGCTATAATCACATTTACATTTTTTTCTCTCTCTAAGGTAGTTATAAAGTTGTTTTTATCGCGCCATTATTCCTTCGATGTTCAATCTGCGGTCGCAAAGTTTAATAGGATATTGCGCGCTTTAAAGCCATTCGACCCCCTGGTCGTCACGAATTCGAACCCAATTAGCCGGGAAGAAAGTGCGTGAAATCACTTCATTTAACGTCATTAAGCTCTTATGTAAGGAGCCACCTGGTGTTAGGCATCTTAGGTCTTGAAGCTATGGGGTGGCGAACGACACTAGTTGGCTCCTGAAGCCCCTTGTTCTCCATGAATATTCTAGTTGCCCGTACACTTGGGGTGAAACTGAATCTAGCACCTGAGATCCTTTTCACAAGGATAAGAGACGAAGAGATTGTAAAGAAATTTAAATCTGTATAAAAATTGGGAACGCAATAAATGTAAGGCACCGGCTGAAAAACGTCTAGTGTTTCCATTTTCGTCCTTAAAAATTTGAAAAAATTCGAAACGTATCGAAAAACGTCGTTTTTCGGAAAAGTCGGTTTTCAGGTTTTCTGTGTTTGCGGCGCTCTAAATAAAGAACGAGTGGGTTTGGCATATACTAAACGCATTACAAAGTTGTAGCCAGATACATTTTGAACATTTTCGTCATTTGCATCGGTACGATTACTCTCACCTCCGCCGAGCTAGAGCCCTCTCAAGTCGTAACTTGAAAAATCCGATACAAAAAAACGCGCTCGACTCGATTTTCACAACACTTTAAAATGTTACTAGAGATACTTGTAAATTAATAAATTCTTTAAACGAAAAAGTACAGGAATTTTTTCGTAGGTTGATTTTTACCGCAGCTAGAGCAGCTCAAAGTTAAAGCCGAAAAATCGTGGGTATACGAGTGATTGAGAGGCATGCCCCAGTCTGCAGTAAACAAATTTTGATAATATAGTCGTAAAATAGAGACAAACTCATCGGGTGGAAAAAAATCGTATTTTTTTATTAGAGCTTCATTTTAGTTTTATTGCATTTCAATATTTTATGGCCCCTTTTTTCTTTTTTTTTTTTAATAACTTTTGAATCGACCAATTTTGATTTTAACCGGAGCTAGCATGGCTTGAAGCGAACAACTTTCACATAAGTATATTATTCTGAGGCGAGAAAGAGCTATCAAAATCCTACAATTTGGTATATGTAATATATATTTATGTTATATCCCCGCGGACGTATCAGCGTTCGAAGAAGACCCAAACACGTTTTTTACCAGAGTGGAATATGTATCTCGAAAAAATAATCCTTGACGTTTTTCATTTTTAATCGATGCTAAATTAAATTTTTTCCAATTGCTTCTACAAAACCTATTCTTCCAAAATTCACGAACGCAATAAAAAAATTCCCAATTTATGAAAATCAAAAAATTTATTGAAAAAAAAAAATTATTGAAAAAAAATTTATTGTTAAGAAGTGTGGATCTATGTTCCCAACATCATCAAAGAAAAATGGAGATCCTGGATATTAACCGAAGAAATTTATTGAAGAACATAAAATGCGTGCAAGTTGCCATTTTTCTCGTTAAATTCACATTTCACGTTCAATTCCCTGTAAGAATGAGTAATAAAATAATATCGAACAGAAAGTATTTGCAATAAAGTTGAAAAGTAAAAGAGCGACGTATACTAAAAATAAGAAAAACTCATAGTTATCGTCAAATTTCCATTGTTTTGACGTCAAATTCGGATTCAGCGTTAAATTTCCTAATAGAAAAGCTTTCAAAATCGCTTAAAAACAAACATTTAATTTTTCACCCTTTCCGATGCTCGAAATATTGGCCGGTCAGGAGCTCGGTTTACGGAAAATAATTTCTGTGGCGCTGTTTAAATGTTTTTCACCAAACTTTTTGCTATATACGTGTGTAAGGCGTTCAAATGAAGACTCCTGCATAATAAAACAATTGATTCTCACGAATTTTGACCCCGAAAAACACGGTTAAAGGTCGATTTTTGAGAGTTCAAGAACTGATTTTTTTGGACCATTTGCAAATTTTTCCGAGAATTGAAAAAAATCACAAAAATACATCGTGGCAAGATACAACTTTCCTGAAAATTTCAGATTTTTATCTGTATTTGGAGACGAGTAAAAAATCGTCAACTGATTGTTTAAAGAAAATCGCAGGGGGACCCCTTGGATTTTTTGTGAAAATTTTTTTGACTTCGATTTCGCTCAAATTCGGCATAATGATAGTTGATGATGTGTATATCAATAATATATGCTCCATTCTTCGTTTATTTTGCAGTAAATTGGTGAAAATAATGTTTGAAGTTGAAAAATGTGATATTTGCGCGTTTATTCCAGCAATACTGTCGAATAACGCATAAACGGTTGAAAAATGGATAGGTACATTACATGGGGAAAATGTGGACAGTTAAATTACCTAACTTTTGATATATTCAAACATCTGAATTGACGACTTTTTGTTAAACTTATCCACTGTGCAAGTGAAAAATATTGAAAAATCCTTAAGTTTGGATCTACTTCGGCTAAAACCAGTTAAGTTGAAATGCCAATACTTTATATAACATAGAATCTATCAATAAACTTGTTCATTGACGCTTGGAGTATAGAAAAAAATCAAACTCCCGTGTTTACACATGTTCGCTCCACATGATTCATCCTTTGACGTTCCGCTCTTCAGTTCCGAGAGTCTATCCCTCGGCCTGATAAGTCACACTTCGCGCTCACCCGAGGACATCTTCCACTCAAGTTGAACCTAACTGCCTTCATCACAACAGATGTCTCATTTTAAGGCCAAACCAACACGACTGACTCCCCTATCGCTGTTTTCATCCAGCAAAGTGTTTTCCCCTCTAAATCGAACCCCGGTTAAATCAGCCTCATAAATAAATTTTCGAAGTATCGCCGCCGATGAATTGAATTAGCTTTCCCCGTGCCATTTACATCTGATCGGTATTCATAGCCGCAACTAGCCGATTCTTCAACAACTGCGATAAATCCCTCCAATAAATTACCACGTAGTTCTTACCGATACTTATTCTGAGGCAGCATTCAAATTTTGATATTTGAATATTAGAATTATTTATAGACCTTCAAAATCATTTTCGGCTTTCACCTTCGACTTTCTTCTAAAACATTCACCTTTGAAATTCCCCTTCAACTTTCACTCACGACTTTCACCTTTGACTTTTACCCACAACTTTCACCGTTGAACTACACCTTTGACATTCACCTTCAACTTTCACCATCGACTTTCACCTTGAACTTCACCTTCAACTTCACCTTCAACTTCCACCTACGATTTTCACTTTCATCAGTAAGCTTCGACTTTCACTTTTGAACGTCACTGTCATATTCACCTTCAACTTTCACCTTTGACTTTCACCTTCGACATGCGCCAACTATTTTCAACGTCGTCATTCGGTTTCGACTTTCACCTTCTACTTTCACTCACGATTTTCACCTTCAAATTTCACCTTTGACTTGCGCCAACTATTTACAACGTCTTCATTCAGTTTCGACTTTCACTGTCGACTTTCACCTTCTACTTTCACTCACGATTTTCATCTTCAACTTTCACTGCCATGTTTGACATTCACTTTCGACTTTCACCTTCTACTTGCTCCTTCCCTTTCTCGGTTATAAACTTATTAATGTTTTAATATGAACCTAACACGATAATGACCTATAGATGACTTCAAAGCCACTTTATATAAATTCATCGACTTATTTGCAGCAAATTAGCGCACCTTTTTTGTTGTATAGAGGGTTGCTCGACAATAAAAGCTCATGAGCTCTAAAGAGGATGACAAAATCGGACAAGAAGGGTTTCGGGGTGTTCGGATATTATCAAAGCAGAGACATCAGGCCGAGTGTGCTAATGGACGGGTATTTAGAGCGAGTTGGCAGTACTATGGTGATAATCCCGAACAGTGCATTGATCCTCATGAATAGAAGCCCCGATTCGGTCGGCGTAAAGGGCGCACACGGGGCGAGTCTAGGCCGATCATTCGGACCACATGTCGTTTTCGTCGATTCAACAACACTACTGCGAGGATTGGATGTTGTGACCTGACTGCGGAGAAAAATAGTATAGGGAATGTAACCCTTCCCTTTGACAATTTAGGTTCTAGAAATTCCGTAGCTATTTTCATTATGTTCCAATATTCTTCTAAATGAATTCTGTTTTTTCGAACGGTTTATCTAGTCCCGTATTGGAATTTATATTAGAGGCTATTATGAATGTAACTCTTTATTTCTATGTGGAACATCACGAATTCCGTCAGCTGGGCTAGAGATGGCCAAGGTGCGTGGACATCCATTAAGTCCTTTGAGGGTGAGCTATGCTCCCAGCTGCTGGCCAGCTCTTGGTTCAGCCCTCGGGGCACAATTACTCTAATGTCAGATAATCGCGAGCAGTTCGTGTCCGTTCTGAAACGACCGATGACTCAAGAGTTAGGGTGGACCTCCACTGGAAGCGTTTTGACGCGATGAAGCGACGACGCGATTACGTCCGTTTCGAGCGACAGATCCCATCGTGAAGAAGTGAATTGGGAGTCCTCCACTGCTCGCGATTTGAAGCGTCAGTTTGGCGCGAAACGAAGCGACGGGCGACGGATCCCATTTCGATGGGATCCGTCGCTCGTTTACGCGCGATGAGCCCCCCGCTCTCCCGTCACCACCATCCTTTCGGTGCGCACCTAGCAATCGCTGTTCACTGTTCCTGTTCGCAATTCCTGTTCTCACATTTTTGCAGTAGTTGTCTCTATCGACTCCGTTTTTTTTCTTTTTGTCTCTGTCGACGTTTTTTTTTCTTTTTGTCTCTATCGACGTTTTTTTTTCTTTTCCTCGCCAAAAATGGATGTGGAAATTTTGATTGAGGCAGTAAGAGAACGTAGGTCATTGTGGGACATGAGAGACCCGAGGTACCACCATCGGGACGTACAAAGAAAACTTTGG
This sequence comes from Tupiocoris notatus, assembly GCA_037159825.1. Lineage (NCBI taxonomy): Eukaryota > Metazoa > Arthropoda > Insecta > Hemiptera > Miridae > Tupiocoris > Tupiocoris notatus. The sequence goes on from JASJUZ010000491.1 coordinate 125,786, forward strand.
GCTCAAGTTGCTCAACATATGAATGAAGAAGATTACGCGCGACTAAACGCCTCCAATGGAGGACCCTCCGTCGCCTCGTAACGCCTGCCTCGCCGCTTGTCGTCGCGCCTCTCATCGCGTCGCATCAAAACGCTTCCAGTGGAGGTTCAGGCTTAGTTGTACCTTAATACAACAGTAGGTCAGAGTGTTCTCAGCTTCTAATGAGGTTGCCATTGCTTAAATTTTTCGATTTGCTACTACTCTTCGAAAGAAAATTCGTATTCGGTCGTACTCAAGGACGACAAATTTGACCTTTACCTTCAACCTTTACCTTTGACTTTCACTTTCAACTTTTACCTTCAGCTTTCACATTCGGCTTTCACCTTTAGCTTTCACCATCGGCTTTAACCTTTTGCTTTCACTTTAAGCTTTAATTTTAGTTTGACCTTCGGATTTGCCATTCGCTTTCCCCTTCGGCTTTGTCTTTTGATTTTCACCTTCGACTTTCACCATTTACTTTCACCTTCGGCTTCCACCATTTACCTTTCACTTTCCCCTTCGGCTTTCTCTTTTGATTTTCACCTTCGACTTTCACCATTTACTTTCACCTTCGACTTTCACCATTTACTTTCACCTTCGGCTTTCACCTTTTACTTTCACATTCTGCTTTCACTTTTTTCCTTCACCTTTCGCCTTTTTTGCATTCACCTTTGATTTTCCCACAAGGCAATCACCTTCGACCTTTACCTTTGACTTTCACCTTCAACTTCTACCTTCACCTTTCACATTTGAGTTCTACCTTCGGCTCTAACCTTTGATTTTCGCAAATCACTTTCAACCGTCACCTTTGCCTTTCACCTTCCTTTTTGCCCTTCACCTTCGACGTCCACTTTGACTTTCACCTTCACATTTAACTTTCACTTTCGACTTTTACCTTCAACTTTCACATTCAGCTTTCGCATTCAATTTCAACCTTCTCATTCTATCTTCCACCTCAAATTCCCACTTCTATCCTCAATTTCGACTTTTCTGGCTGAATAACGAACTCGTCTGCCTCACTCCGCTTTGTATTTCAGAAGGAAAAAACGCATTCGCTCGTCTCTCGACTTTATATTTTCCGGCGAAATTGATATTTACGACGAGACGCGGAGTGTAAGGTTTATTAAAGGAAAAAAGATTTTAACGCCCCCGCTTCACCGCTTGCCGCCCTAATGAGAAGACGTAGCTTTCGAGCGAGGGTTCATTTCCCCAGGGGCAGGTGCCCCCTCCATGAAGCCTTGATGGCTCCCCGCCCGCCGGCATCGTATAAAATATTCAACTCGCCCAACCTTCTAATATAATTTCGTCTTTACAGTTTTGTATAATCCGGTTAGAAGGACATCCAAGTAGCTAGTTGAAACTGAATGTGTGCAGAAGGGCAGCCGGGTTGTCTTGGGGTATCAATGTTAAATGAGGTTTCCAAAGTCTGCGCTTAACTTGGCTTTACAACATTGAGCGTTTAACGTTTATGATGGCTCTGTTCAAAGAAATATTTCGCGATATTGGATTTTTCCAATCTCGTTCATTTCCATTTGAAATTTTCATGTATAAAATGCGGATTAAATTTTGAAACGACGGCTCGAAATATCGGCAGCCATTTGGCATTTTATGCGGAAGAATATGCAATTTGAATTTTATTTTGCATTTTTTCCTATCTATCGTGAGCTCTGATTTTCCCGCACACAGCCTGATTATCCATGAGGAAAAATTAAGCTCCAAGCGAGCACGAACGATGCATTTTCAAGGTTTCGTAACCATCCCGTCCTTTGGCACGCTTCAATTATTTCGCCAGACGAATCCTCCTTCTGAGCGCGTGTTGAAAAGCCGGCTGCCAAGTTTTATCAGTCAATTATCACAGCTTTGCTCAGATGCTTCTTTTCTAGGGCTTTACGCGGAAGCCGTAGTACAAAGATTACAAAGGAGTCCCGGTCGAACTGACAGCTCTTCATATCGAATTCGTTCACACCAATGCTACTGCTTAGCAACAAAAAAAAAAAAAATAATAATATTAAAATTAAATAATAAAAAAAAAAATAATAATAAAACTATCTTTGGTGTGCACTTGAACCTTGTTTTAAATTAAAAACGCCGCAGATGATTGTACAGTGGTTTATTATTCATTTGCTTCAATAATAATCTAAGAAGATTATCCATTTGAGATTGTGAATATTTCGAACATTTGTGAACTTTCCCACCGAAAACAGATTGGTGACTATAAAAGAAAAATCGGCGGCATCTACTGTAATTTTAACCATTTTTATTTTCCTCAATTTTCAAATTAAAAGCTAAATTTTTTACCTAACGGTACAGCTGAAGAGAGTGTTTGACGGCCATTCCAATGAGTTTAGAACGATTTTTATAGCTCCAATTACCCTCATGCTAAATTTCTGAAACTCTCCCATATTCAACACAAAAGCTGCGATAACTTGAGAACAAATCAAGCTATCGACCCCGCGACGGCCTCATTCGATTCTGTGTCCAAAGATCTATAGAAATTGATACAAAATACACATTTTTCTGAAAAACCTTGGAAAATATGAATTTTCTAACCATCAAAATCTCCCAAAAATACCCTTAAAATTGAGGTAGCGATTCGGTTAAATAATTGAGCCATTGTCGGGCCAAGATTTTTGTTGACAATTTTGTTAATTTTAGCTTTTTTAGTTCCGCTAGTGTTGACGGCGGACGGACCGAATTCTATTATTGGATATTCGGATTCAACCTGCCTTGAAACAAAAAACATCCAATTTTGAGGGAGTTAGGAACTTTTTTTCTCAGTGGTTACAATAGTTTATTTTTTAATAATAAACCAAAAGCATTTGCTACTAAATTGATTGCTAAAAACTAATTGACCCTTTTCCTTTCACAAGAAATATACTACCTATTTTGAAGTTCCCACTCGTCCCACTCATTCGTCCCACTTACTTGCCTTACTCGCCATATTCACTCCTCTTACTCACTCGCTTCACTCCCTCCCCTAACTCACTCGTTCCACTCACTTGCCTCACTCACTCATCCCGCTCACTTGCTTCACTTCCTCCCCTTACTCACTCGCCTTACCCACTTCTGTTACTCACTCGTCTCTCTCACTAGCCTCACTCACTTCCTTTACTCACTGGCCCCCCTACCCACTCGCCTCACTCATTCGCCCCGCTCACCGCCTCATTCACTCCCCTTACTCACTCGCTTCACTCCCTCCCCTAACTCACTCGTCTCACTCACTTCCCTCACTCACTTCCTTTACCCACTCGCCTCACCCACTTCCCTCACTCCACTTGTCTCACTCATTCGTCCCACTCACTTGTCTCACTCACTCGTCCCACTCACTCGCTCACACACTTCTGTTACTCACTCGTCTCTCTCACTAGCCTCACTTCCTCGTCTCACCCTCTATGTTTTGTCTACAATTTTTTCTGCTCTATATCGGACGTCAAAACCCAACCTCACAATGTCGTCAAATACTATCGCTATTCGTTGGCTCGCAAGTACGTGAAACGACCTCGTAATAAATCACCAGAGATTAGCGAGGCCATTGGATTAAGTGGAGTACCGAAGCTCCCTTTCCGAGATGCGGCTACGAGCACCAGCAACGGCCGACGATTTCAATAAATGGAAAGCGTATGAAAGACGGGGAATGATAGAAATAGGAAAGGACATCTGGAGAGACCGAGGGGAAGCGAGAACATTTGGCGAGTCAACCCTTGAATAGTCGGAGAGCTCTGTGTTGATGCGGGTATGCGAGCGTAATCTACAATCGTAAAAAGCGACGTACGTATGGGCCTTCGCCTTGAAAGAGACTTCGGGAATTTTTTTCATTGTATTCGCCATCTCGGCAGAAAAGTGGGGAAGAAAGGGAGCGGATCTTTGAATGTGAAATTTCAAAAGGGGCGTACTCATTGCTTGAACTAACAGCCCCGGGGATAAATCTCGACGACAGGAATGATGGGGTGAGTGACGTAGGAGGCAAAGGACGTTGTTTTCCTCGAATGGTAAAGTTTATTTGTTTATAAATTATACAGAAATGAAATGATGACGCTATAAATTCATGATCGTCGTTCAAGTTTAACAAAAAGTCGTCAATTCAGATGTTTGAATACATCAAAAGTTAGGTAATTTAACTGTCCACATTTTCCCCATGCAATGTACCTATCCGTTTTTCAACCGTTTATGCGTTATTCGACAGTATTGCTGGAATAAACGCGCAAATATCACATTTTTCAACTTCGAACATTATTTTCACCAATTCACTGCGAAAGAAACGAAGAATGGAGCATATATTATTGATATACACATCATCAACTATCATTATGCCGAATTTGAGCGAAATCGAAGTCAAAAAAATTTTCACAAAAAATCCAAGGGGTCCCCCTGCGATTTTTTTTAACCGATCAGTTAACGATTTTTTACTCCTCTCCCAATACAGATAAAAATCTGAAATTTTCAGGAAAGTTGTACCTTACCACGATGTATTTTTGTGATTTTTTTCAATTCTCGGAAAAATTTGCAAATGGTCCAAAAAAATCAGTTCTTGAACTCTCAAAAATCGACCTTTAACCGTGTTTTTCGGGGTCAAAATTCGTGTGAATCAATTGTTTTATTATGCAGGAGTCTTCATTTGAACGCCTTACACACGTATATAGCAAAAAGTTTGGTGAAAAACATTTAAACAGCGCCACAGAAATTATTTTCCGTAAACCGAGCTCCTGACCGGCCGATATTTCGAGCATCGGAAAGGCTGAAAAATTAAATGTTTGTTTTTAAGCGATTTTGAAAGCTTTTCTTTTAGGAAATTTAACGCTGAATCCGAATTTGACGTCAAAACAACGGAAATTTGACGATAACTATCAGTTTTTCTTATTTTTAGTATACGTCGCTCTTTTACTTTTCAACTTCATTGCAAATACTTACTGTTCGATATTATTTTATTACTCATTCTTACAGGGAATTGAACGTGAAATGTGAATTTAAGGAGAAAATGGCAAATTGCACGCATTTTATGTTCTTCAATAAATTTTTTCGATTTTCATAAATTGGGAATTTTTTTCACCACGTTTGTCAATCATGAAAAATTAGGTTTTGTAGAAGCAATTGGAAAAACCTCAAGGATTAATTTTTTTCGAGATATATATTCCACTCTGGTAAAAAACGTGTTTTGACTTTTCTTCGAGCGCGAATAGCTCCTCGGGGACATAACATAAAAATATAATAAAATACGTCAAATTGTAGGATTTTGGTAGCTCTTTCTCGCCTCTGAGTAATATACCTATGCAAAAGTAATCGGTTCAAAAGTTATCGTGGAAAAACAGGCAAAAACAACGAAAAAGAGGGTATTAATATTTTAAAGTGCAATAAAACTTTAACGAAGGCCTAATAAAGAAGATTTTCAATCCGATGAAGTTGTCTCTATTTTACGACTCTATGATTTAAAATTTTTATTACATTCCCCAGATTCTCAATCAATTGTATTCGGTTTTTTGGGTGTTCGCTTCAAGCCTCTCCAGCTCAACCAAAATTGGTTAAATTCAACCAACGAACAAATTCTCGCACTTTTTCGTTTAAAGAATTCACCCACGAACAAAATGCTCTCATAAAACTTCCGCATGGTGAGAATTTTTCGAGAAAATCGCGATCAACTGCGGAAAAACGTGGTTTTTAGCACTAAAACTATTGTTGAATTAACGCGGAATTCGACACAAGGAAAAATGTAAATAATTTAATTACCGTTCTTTCGATGGTTAGGCTATTCGAATTGAGCGTATTTTATTGAATTAATCTAACTTGCGAACTTGACTCCGCCTAGGAAAGCAGCGGATGTGTTAAGAATGGCTACCTTTTGAAAACAGTCGAGGGGTGAAAAGTTGTTGGGAATGGGGAAGTTTTCGGGCGTCGGGTCGAAACCTTTTATTCTGATGAGTCTGGCTCAACGACGAGGACGTTCGATCGGCATCAGTCAAACAACAGGTGCGGGAAAGAAGGTTATCTAGTTTTTTACTAGTAAAACACCAGGCGTTTTCTTCAGGCAAACAAGTGGAACAGCGACTGAAATTCTTCCAGCTTGCGATTCATCGTCGATTCTAACGCGAAAGTTGGCAAGCAACTCTAGTCGACATTCTCAAGGTTCCTAAGATCGAAACGATCCCATTGAAACGCGATAGGTAAACATAATTTCGGCTCCGAACGATGAAAAATTCTTCCGATGACGTGACCGCCGGAGCGGACGACGAGCACCGAATTTCTCCGCCGACTTCGGCGCGGAGAAGTCGAGATATTGTTTTGGAAACGTTCTTCTACGAGTTGACCGGAGCGATAGACAATTTCAAAAATTTGGCCAACCGAAATTTGAAAGTGTTCACCGTCATAGGGCAGCCGGTCACCAGTTTGGACGGCATCGGAGACTTGAAGCATCTGACGGAGTTATGGGTATGCGAGGGGCAAGTGGAGGACGCTTCGGCTGTCATTTACTGCACCGAATTGAGGAAACTTTATTTGTATTCGAACCGTCTAACGTCTGCTCCGAAAACGACCGGGCTGACAAAGCTGACGACATTGTCTTTGGCGTGCAACCAGATAAAGGAGCTGGAGCTTTGCTTTTCGGAGTCGATAAGAGAAATCAACTTAGCCGATAATGGGATTACGGATATCCAAAATCTAGCTATGTGCAGACAAGCGGAAATCGTGAACTTGTCGGGGAACAATTTGTCAACGCTGAAGTCGCTGGGGCCGTTGCAGAAGCTTCCGAAGCTGAGGCAGTTAAGCTTTCTCGATCCGATGTACGGGACAAGTCTGGTTGCCAACCTCGCGAACTACCGAAGCTACGTCGTACACACGTTGCGAGAGTTGAACTGCCTCGACGGTGCAACCGTCGAAACCAAAGAGCGCGACAACGCTCGAATTTTCATGGAGAAGAATTTCAGATACTACCGAGTCCTTTACAATAATTTCGTCAACGCTTGCTTCACCGAACATGCGAGACAGCTCGAGCGCAGTTTCACCGATTTGGCCGACCTCCGCAACGCGATGATCAACACGATGGTGACTCTTTCGAAGTCGGAAAGTTCGACTATGGAAAAGGACTGCAGGAAAAAACAGAGGAAATACGAAGTCGTGCAGTTTCGTTGGGAGCGGCAGCACCGGAGTTGGCTCCCGCTTCTGAAGGCCTTCCTCGACGTCAAGTGTTTCCTTGTCGAACTGGAAATGCTCCACTTCGGCAACGTTAATTTCGTCCACCATACGGAAGAAGGCCACAGCAGCGTGAAGTACCGCATCGGCTGTATAGTGCAGAGTTTCATATGCCCCTACATGAAGAGGAATGTCAAACTTTCGACAATCACAGTAAACAGGGTGGTCCAAGTGATCAACATTCAGCACCATTGTTTCGACAGGTTCAAAGGTGTCAAAGACGTCATGGGAATCGGCATCAGCGACAGCCAATACTTCATAGTCAGCCAGCCGTCGAAAATCTCCAACGCCAAGCACTGGCTTCGAACTTTCCTCAAGCGATACGTCGACTTGGACCGCCCCAATATGAGTTGCCTCGTGACCAACAGTCTGGCCATAGCTGACCACGAATGGCTTGAGAAGAATTGTCCGTCAAACCAAAGGTCGTCCGGATTAGACGATTCCGACTCTGCAAGGGTCCTCGTGCTTGGATACGTGATTTCTGACGAGCTCATGGGCAGCTTCACCAGGCACGCGACGGCGACTATGCATTTGAAAATAAAAGAGGAGCCCACCGAGCATTGCCACCACTGTGCGGTTTATTCGAGCGTCATTTCCGCCAACGTCGTGCCAGCTTTCGTCGTCGAGTACAGCTATAATTTCAAAGACGCCGACGAAGCCGACGTCGAAGACGAGTACGCTATTCCTGAAAAAGAAGTCTGCCCCATAAAACTATCTGTTGCGACGAGCAAATTCAGCGTCGCCTCTTGGCAAAACCTTACAAGCCTCAATGTTTCCAAAACTATGCTATCTAGTTTCGGAACGGTGCCCTCATTGGAAGGAATTACGGATCTAGACGTATCTTACAACCGTATCACTTCTTTGCAAGAGATTGCCAAGATATTTCCAAAACTGGTCAAACTCGATGCCAGCTACAACGAAATTTCAGTCGCCAATTTCGGCAAAGAAATGGACACCGTTATCAGCGTGGATCTTAAATACAATTGCATAGCTAAGTTCACCCAGAGCCTCCAGTGGCTTAAGAAATACTGCAAATCATTGGAGAAACTTGATCTGGCGTTCAATCCCGTTGCAGATGTTCACTGTCTCTCGCACATTAAATACCTTGCAATCTACTTCATTCCCAAACTGAAGACGCTCGATGACGATTGGCTAGTGAGCGTCAAGGGAGAGCCCATCGTGTACAAATTCGCTCTCAAAGATTTCCATTCATCTTCCACAGTCACGATCGAAGAACAAGAAGCGATCCAGAGCCGGCCCAAACTTCGTTACTGCGGCGAGTCCTGCTTGAGCCACGAAGAAGATGGAAGTGTGACGCCGTCGCATTTCGCCGTCAACGAACTCGGCGACCTGATCTGCGTCTATTTCGACGAATGGCAAAAATTCCAAAGGCTCGAGATCACCATGAAAACTCACACGGTCAAATGGCTGACCATCAAGAACAATCTGCTCGGGAGTATCAACTTCGTCGAGGAATTCCCGTCGCTCGAAGAGCTCGATCTCTCGAACAATCTAATCCACCAATGCTCGCCGAGCGCGTTCAAAACGACCAAGCATCTCGTCAAACTGAACTTATCTTTCAATTATCTGAGAGATCTAGACAACTTCGCCAACTTCACTCTCGATAGCCTCAAAGTCCTGAACGTGTCGTACAATTTCATCAGAAAGTTGGACCCGCTGAAGAATCAGATTCACCTGGAAGAACTCTACGCTGCCGGGAATTCGATCAAGAAATGCGAGCCGGTGCAATTCATCAAAGAATGGAAAGAGCTGAAGATCATTGATTTGTCGGAGAATCCGATCGAAGACCCGTCAATGTGCAAGCGGCTCTTGATCTACCACGGGACGCATTTGGAATACGTCAACGGCCTCGCCATCACGTGCGAAGAAATCGCCGACGCCAACGACACGCTAAGCGGCACATTGAATAAAAGCTATTTGTCCAAACTTTACAAGCCGGGGCAGATGAAATCGCTTACGGAGCTGACGATGAAGAAAAGCGGCATTCGCAAAGTGAACCTGCGAGAAGCCGATTTGCAGAACTTGACCAGCGTCAATTTGGAAGGAAACGCGATTACAACTATAGGCGCTCTCGGGTATTTGAAAATGTTGAAACACCTTTGCCTGAGCAGGAACAAAATCGCCAGCTTCGGAGACGTAAAACGGACCTTCGAGAGCTTGGAACGGCTGCATTTGGACTTCAACGGCATCACCGATTTGAGGCCGCTCGAATTCGAAAGGTTCCCAAGGCTGACGGCGCTGTTCCTTCAAGACAATAATTTGTCCACCGTCGAAGGAATAAAAGAACTCAGAAGGCTCCAGTATCTCGTGATTGACAGGAATAAAATCACCGTAATCAAACCCAACGATTTGGTCATCGATTCGCTGAAAGAGCTCTACTTGGAGTTCAACCTTCTGAAAGATATTTCTTTCCTCAGGTGCTTGCGCAATTTGAGCAAGCTCTTCCTCGCGTATAATAAAATCCAAGATAAAACGTCGCTCGAAGTTTTGGCGAGCTTGAAGAAACTCAGCGACTTGACTGTGATCGGGAACCCTGTCAGCCGTCAGGGCAATCATTACATGCTTATACTGAGCCTCCTGCCCAAGCTCGCTCTACTCGATGGGCACACAGTTAATATCGAATAGCGAAGAAATATATAGAACCTTTCGGGAACAGATGACACGGGTTTCTTCGGTCGATTGGTGAAAGGCAAGCGGTTAATTCGAGATAAGTAAAATAACTGGAATAAAATAACGAGACATTCGTATTCTCGCTGCCGAATCAGGTTAGTTTTAAAAGCTAGACGACAACATAATGGAGAGGTTATTAGAGAACATTTGGAATAAGCTATTTCGATCAGTCACTTATCGATTCAGAGATAGTTCAACCATTCACGAATCCATCCGGTTATTAATTAATCTAATTTTTCGTTTAATAAGTATTTAATTAGTTTCACCATTTATTCAGTCAGTTAGTAAATTGTGCATTCGATTAGCAAATCTTTCGGCCATTTGATCATCCATTTAGTAATTATTTCATTCGTTTGACCATTTATTCAATAGGTGACATTAATTTATTTAATATTTCTTGTATCAGTCATTTGTTAATTTATTAATGCATGCAGTCGTCAATTCGTTCAGGTATTTTTTTAATTTTATTTAATAATTTGGCAATATAAAAATATGGCAATTATTTGCCAGTTTATTAATTTAGTCATAATTTTCATTAATTATTTTTGTCTTCTATTTAAATTCAAACTCAATTTGTCCAAATATTTCATTCGTTCAAATATTTATTCGTCCATTCTGCAAGTTGTAATTCAATCGGTCGTTCGATCCTTCATTTGCATGGAAGAAACTAATTCAAGCAGTTTCTATTTCATACGTGATTTTTTTGTTTTATTATTCAAATTATCAATTGGTTTATTATCAATAATAAACCATTGAAATCGCCCAAGATTTTTTCACACTTACCAACTGCAAAATTTACCTCGTTGAATTAATTCAAGAATGAAAACGGCGCCGGGGCTTTTTTTGAAAGGAAATGACAAAACTCGATTTTCGTTCAGAATCAAAATTGTTGTAGTAATAATACATTGTAGAATTAATATTTATTTATTTAGCTGTCTGTCTAATTATATAGTGCTAATGTTGGTAGCACTGGTGTACCAATGATATATATATAAGGACGGGTGTGCGCCATGTCTCTCTCTCTCATGTATCCAGCACGTCATGTAATACAAAGTGAATACTTATTCAGATTATATCAGTCGTCATCGGATTCGTTTATTATATTTTTATTCCGGCACCCAACACAACAAGGTGTCAGAAGTGCGTTGATTTAATCGGTTTTGGATTTAGTTTCGGTACTTTCGAATGACAGATACCAAACGGCAAAAACCGCGCACCGGCTCGTCGACCTCCTCGTGCAGTGAATCCGAAGAAACCCTTCAATCGCTATTTTCCGAGGGCATCATCGAAGACAGCACGTCCATAAAAACGGAGGTAAAAATGGCAAAAAACGTCCTACAACCGAATATCGGTCCTTTGGAAGTGGAATCCAGTTCAACTAACCAGGCACACAACTGGTCAACGTGGTATAAAAATTTCAAATTATACCTCGTGGCGGCTGATTTGGATGGCGAAAAGGACAGGCGAAAAGTGGCCCTTCTACTTTCCCTAATCGGACCGCAGGGAATGGTCATATTCAACTCGTTCGACGTCGAGGAAGACTCCGTCACCTTTGTCGATTTGGTCAAAAGGTTTGAAAAACATTTCACTCCTAAAAAGAATGTAACCTACGAACGGCATAAGTTTTTCACCCGTCGGCAAAAAGGGGATGAAACGATCGACGACTACGTGACTGAACTAAAAAATTTGAGTCTATCGTGTGAATTCGGCTCTTTGCGCGACGAACTCGTCAGAGATTTGTTAATCGTCGGCCTCAATAAATCGTCCAGCAATTTGAAGGAACGTCTATTGCAAGAATCGAACCTCAAACTCGAAAAAGCCGTCGAAATTTGCAAAACTCACGAATTGACTCATAGTAGGGTGATGGATATGCAAAACCCGAACGACCCACCAAACCAGCAGGTTTACTCGCTAAATCGATCGAAATTTGATGCAACACAATCGCATTCTGCACGGGGTCGTGCAGAGTTCGCATCAAATCATTCGCATGATCGAGGACGCTCGTTATCAAGATCAAGTCAGTATAGCGGTGGACATTCGGCCAGTTCGCGTCCGAATTCGAATGGTTACAGAAATCGCAGTAAATCTCGGTCCGAGTGCAATAAATGCGGTCAAATACATCGTTTCCGATGTCCGGCAGAAGGCAGGAGGTGTAGCAAATGCCTCAAATTCGACCACTACGCGAAAATGTGCAAAAATCGTCAATCAGTTCGTGTAGTTCGGATGTCAACGTTAAGTGATCAATCGTCAGACTACGACAATGGAAACGACGACTACGCAGAGTACTTCGTGTGCAAAATTTCGAGCACAGAATCTGACGTCGACGCGTGGACTGTCGATCTCATTACAAAAGGTCAGAGATTTAAGTGCTATTTAGATACAGGGGCTCAATTAAATTGTATGTCTCTAGAACAATTTTCGTCACTTGGTTTGAAACGTAATTTAGTAAAACCGTCGAGAGTCAAAATCACGTCATTTTGTGGGTCAGAAGTACCTAATTTGGGTGTTTGTGATTTGAAATGTCAATTGAATGGTTCGTCAGTTACGATAACGTTTAATATTATCGGCTCTACATGTCCCACGGTTTTGGGATTAAGATCGTGTCATGACCTAGGCTTGGTTAAAAAAATTAATTCAATCATTCGTAACGGCAATTACGATCAATTATTGGCTGAATTTAGATCGGTTTTCGAAGGCTTAGGCTGTTTATCACGTCCGTGCAAATTGGTGTTGAAACCGAATGCAGTTCCGATTATAGATCCGCCAAGGAAGCTACCATTCAAGCTTCACGACAAAGTCAGACAGGAATTAGATCGCATGGAGTCCGAGGGTGTCATAGAAAAGGTAAGGGAGCCTTCAGAATGGGTTAGTTCGATAGTTGTCACAGAGCGAAGGTCGGGGGCATTGAGAATTTGTTTAGATCCTCGTAATCTAAACAACGCTCTCATGCGTTCGCATTACCCGTTACCTACCTTATCTGAATTACGATCCGAATTGTCGGGATCTGAAATTTTTTCTACTCTCGATGCCAATTCCGGTTTTTGGATTATTCCCGTCGATAATGAAAGTTCGAAATTGCTTACTTTCAACACTCCTTTTGGGAGATGGAAATTTAAGCGTCTTCCTTTCGGAATTTCTCCCGCTCCTGAATTATTTCACCGAGTAATGGTTGAATCATTTGGAGATATTCCAGGTGTTAAAATATTTTTGGACGATCTGTTAATTCATGCTCCTAATAAAAGTAAACATGATGCGTCATTAAGAGAGGTACTTAACAGGGCTGTTAAATTAAATGTAAAATTTAATCGATCAAAATGTGTTTTCGGCGCTTCCGAAGTGAAGTACATGGGTCATATTTTTTCTAAAAATGGCTTGAAACCTGATGAGTCTAAAATACGCGCTATTCGCGAAATGCCAATACCGTGTGACAAAAAGGCTCTTCAAAGATTCTTAGGAATGATTAATTATTTAGGCAGTTTTATTCCTAATTTGGCTGAGGAAACAGCTCCTCTACGTGACTTAATTAAACACGATTCGTCTTGGCAATGGTATCCCGATCATGAGAAAGCATTTAACAGGCTAAAGGATTTGATAACAACGGCTCCTGTCTTGGCACATTTCGATTCGGAATTAAAATCGGTCGTAACAGTTGACGCTTCACAAAAGGCTGTCGGCGCAGCTTTGTTACAAAATGGTAGGCCAGTAGCGTATGCATCGAAAACTTTAACGGCTACGCAACAAGGGTATGCGCAGATAGAAAAGGAGATGTATGCATTAGTATTTGGGTGCACAAAATTTCGCCAATATATTTATGGTCAAAAAACTATTATTGAAACGGATCATTCTCCGTTAGTTACTATTTGTAAAAAATCATTGGCTGATGTACCGGCACGTCTTCAACGTATGCTTTTACAATTACAAAGCTACGATTTAGAGGTAGTTTACAAACCAGGTAAACACATGTATGTATCGGATACATTGTCTCGTGCAGCATTACCGGACATTGATGATTTTCTTGATAATGATATTACTGTGCACGTCAATATGGTAAAATCTTCGTTCTCTATTCGGCCAGAAACTTTGAATAGGATGCGAGAGGCTACGAACTTTGATCAAGATTTACAAATTTTGAAAAATTATTGTGTAACTGGCTGGCCAAATTCTAAAACACAAATGCCGCCAGGTGTTAGGCATTACTGGGGATTTCAAGAAGATATCAATGTTATTGATGGTTTAATTTGTAGAAATTTCAGCGTAATTGTACCTGCCAGCTTGAAAAAAGAAATTTTGAAAATTATCCACTCAGGTCATATGGGTTTGGATAGGACTTTGAGTATGATTCGAGGAATCCTGTATTGGCCTGGCATTTCGGCCGACATCAAACAGGAAATCGAAAAATGTCTCACTTGTGTTCAGCATAAACCAAACAATCGTAAAGAACCTCTGATTCCGCATAATATTCCAGATATTCCGTGGCAAAAGTTAGCAGCTGATTTTTTGGATTTTGACGGAAAAAAGTATTTAGTTTTGGTAGACTATTATTCAAAATTTATCGAAATTGCTCAAATTGCAAATAATAAGGCCACTACTGTCATTTCTGTTCTGAAATCAAAATTTTCAAGTTTTGGAATACCATCTGAATTTGTGTCGGATGGAGGCCCGCCTTTTTCTTCTTATGAATTTAAAAATTTCATGATGTCTTGGGACATTAAACACGTCACAAGCAGTCCATTTCACCCACGTTCAAATGGTATGGCGGAAAGTGCAGTAAAAATCGCGAAAAATATTTTGAGCAAATGTAAGCAGTCGGGAGATGACCCGTTTCTGGCATTTTTACATTATCGCAACACACCGAAAGGTGATATGCCGTCTCCTGCACAGCTGCTCATGTCGCGTCGATTGTCTTGCACGTTGCCTATCTGCAAAGAACTGTTGAAACCTAAGGTAGTAAATTTTAGGGAACACAAACAGAACTTGGAAAAACACCAAGCCAAGTACAAAACGTACTTTGATAAAACTGCTCATTCCATGTCACAACTTAAACTAGGCGAGCAAGTTCATTTCAAGCATACTCCGAATAGTCATTGGGTTCCTGGCGTTATTGTCAAAGTATTAAGTCAAAGGTCATATATTGTTAGAAGTCCGGAAGGAGGAGAATATCGTAGGAACCGGCTTCATTTGTTGAGTTCGCCTAGCTCGATTATCAAAGGTAAAAGGGAGGATAAATATAGGAAAAAATCACACCTGCAATTTCCAGTAGAAGCTTATAGGTCAAAAAATGATACTTTCACTGAGAAGCCTTTATCTTCTCCGGAGTTAGAAAATGAAGAAATAACGGAGACTTCTGAGGAAACGTCCTGTGTGACAAAAAGTGGAAGAGTGGTAAAACCCACACAGCGTTTTACGTTTTCAGATTTTGAATAATTTGAAAGAAATTATGAAATGTGCAATAACTATAATTTGAATGTGTAAAAACTTTAATATGAATATTTTGTGTAATAATTTATGGCACTTTGGAAATTGAATAGAACTTAAAAAAAAAAAAAAAAAAAAAAAAAAAAAAAAAAAAAAGCGTGTTGTAGTAATAATACATTGTAGAATTAATATTTATTTATTTAGCTGTCTGTCTAATTATATAGTGCTAATGTTGGTAGCACTGGTGTACCAATGATATATATATAAGGACGGGTGTGCGCCATGTCTCTCTCTCTCATGTATCCAGCACGTCATGTAATACAAAGTGAATACTTATTCAGATTATATCAGTCGTCATCGGATTCGTTTATTATATTTTTATTCCGGCACCCAACACAACAAAAATGTTGACGGAGATTTCCCGCTAGATTTCTTTAGCTTATTTTCCAATCCGAAGCCTGTCCTCCCATTATCCCCTGTCAAATTTTAATACCGACCTGCACCTCTTTTTTCGAGTAAATTAAAAAAACTACACCAAACTTGAAATCAAACCTTCGATCGACCGCGAACGAGGGCAAAAAACCGACGGCACGGTTGAGATGGAAACAAGGACACGAGGCAGAGCTCATCTTCTTGCCTGTAGTGTTTCCACGTTCTGATCAATAACCGGCCACGCCCTTAAGCGCGTCAGCCAACCAGAATCCGCGTTACATTCCGACTCTGGTGCTCCTTCGCCATCATTCCTCCCTAACCCTCGATAATACTCTCTTCACGCTCTGCGACCATTTACAACTTTTTGTTACCTTTCCTCTCATCCGAGCGTTCAAAGGTTTTTGATGAAACATTATTCCCGATAATGGCGAAAATATCAATATTTTTTGGCTCGCAGGAAATGGAAAAAATGGAAATGGAAAAATCCAAGGCAGGAAACTAATAGATAAGACCAACTTATTTTATCCATTTTCGCATAAATATCCCTGTTACTAGGATATTTCTTTTTATTAGATTCTACAGACGGTTTTACTTTAGTATCCATTATTAAATCATACCAGGTCAAAGGAATTATACTCTCAAATATGTAAAGAGCAAATTGTAACGAATTTTATTTGAAGATAAAATTCAACTTAGGCGAATCAAACGTTAGCAACAGTAGGCTTAACGTAGATAACAGAATCCGATGTTTCGTCCACGTATAGATCGTCGTCGTCGACGTCTTCGCTTGAATCCCCTCGAGAACCAGCACCGATCACATTCCGACGAGGCGCCAACCCTCCAGGTATACTCTCGGAGCCATCAGCGTTTTGCTCCTAGAAAAACATGATGTATTGATTAAAATTCACATCTCAATTGTTAAAAGTGGAAAAAGGGATAACGATTTCATTCCACTTCCTACCGCTTCACTTAATACATTCTCAACTTCCGACCAAGCTGAAAAGAAGATTGTTTCATGCAAGACAAAGTTTTATGCAAGTTTCAAAAGGAAGCAAAGAATTCCCGCATGCAGTTGCATCCTCTACACTCCTATTTCACTTCCGCTTAACTACTAAATCCATTCAACTTCACTTTCAATTCACGTCTACATCACTTCCACTCAAGTACTACGTCCATTCTACCTCACTTTCACTTAACTTTACTTCTACATCACTTCAACTTCCACTCCTCTTTCAATTCACGAGTACCTAATTTCCCTTCCCACATCCTCAATTTTGGAACAAACCGAAAAGAACATTGTTTTACGCAGAAGAGTCAAAGGGAAGGAAAGAATACCGGCATGCGGTTTCATCCTCTACACACCTAGTTCACTTCCGCTGCACTTCCACTTGAATACTAAGTCCACTTTACTCAACTTCACTTTCACATCACTTTTGCTTACTTTCGCTGCACCTTCGCTTCACTTTTGCCTTCCCCTTCGCCTTCCCTTTCCCTTTCACTTTCACGTTCACGTTCGCTTCCACTTTCCTTTCGCTTTCCCTTTCCCTTCCGCTTTCCCTTTCCCTTTCACTTTCCTTTCGCTTTGCTTTCGCTTTGCTTTCGCTTCCGCTTCCGCTTCCCTTTCGCTTTTCCTTTCGCTTTCCCTTTCGCTTTCCCTTTCCCTTCCGCTTTCCCTTTCCCTATCACTTTCCTTTCGGTTTCGCTTTGCTTTCGCTTCCGCTTCCGCTTCCCTTTCGCTTTTCCTTTCGCTTTCACTTTCGCTTTCGCTTTCGCTTCCGCTTCCCTTTCGCTTTTCCTTTCGCTTTCGCTTTCGCTTTCGCTTTCCCTTTCCCTTTCCCTTTCCCTTTCCCTTTCCCGTTCCCGTTCCCGTTCCCGTTCACGTTCACTTTCACTTTCACTTTCACGTTCACGTTCACGTTCACGTTCACGTTCACGTTCACGTTCACGTTCACGTTCACGTTCACGTTCACGTTCACGTTCACGTTCACGTTCACTTTCACTTTCACTTTCACTTTCACTTTCACTTTCACTTTCACTTTCACTTTCACTTTCACTTTCACTTTCACTTTCACTTTCACTTTCACTTTCACTTTCACTTTCACTTTCACTTTCACTTTCACTTTCACTTTCACTTTCACTTTCACTTTCACTTTCACTTTCACTTTCACTTTCACTTTCACTTTCACTTTCACTTTCACTTTCACTTTCACTTTCACTTTCACTTTCACTTTCACTTTCACTTTCACTTTCACTTTCACTTTCACTTTCACTTTCACTTTCACTTTCACTTTCACTTTCACTTTCACTTTCACTTTCACTTTCACTTTCACTTTCACTTTCACTTTCACTTTCACTTTCACTTTCACTTTCACTTTCACTTTCACTTTCACTTTCACTTTCACTTTCACTTTCACTTTCACTTTCACTTTCACTTTCACTTTCACTTTCACTTTCACTTTCACTTTCACTTTCACTTTCACTTTCACTTTCACTTTCACTTTCACTTTCACTTTCACTTTCACTTTCACTTTCACTTTCACTTTCACTTTCACTTTCACTTTCACTTTCACTTTCACTTTCACTTTCACTTTCACTTTCACTTTCACTTTCACTTTCACTTTCACTTTCACTTTCACTTTCACTTTCACTTTCACTTTCACTTTCACTTTCACTTTCACTTTCACTTTCACTTTCACTTTCACTTTCACTTTTACTTTTACTTTTACTTTTACTTTTACTTTCACTTTTACTTTTACTTTTACTTTTACTTTTACTTTTACTTTTACTTTTACTTTTACTTTCACCTTCACTTTCACTTATACAGCTCCACCTACCGAAGAGATTCCCGTAATCCGTTTTGACGATTCGGCCGACTGTGAGGTTTCAGTGACGCGTGAATTAGACTCAGCGACGGCTTCTGAATCTCCAACGTCTTCCTGGCCAGACGAATGAGGGATTCCTCCGCCTACTCCGCATCCGAGTCGACAGTGATTCTGCACCACGTCCAATCGTACTGCTACGTTAGGCCGGCTCAAAACGCTTTTGAACGCCTAAAAAAAAAAATTCGCTGTGATTTGCTATTCAAAACATCAATTTGAGATGATGTAGCCTGAAATACCTGGCAATCGGCTTCCACATTTAGCTCAGCGACAGCTCGCGCTGCCTCGGTTATGCTTCCGATCGCTCCGGCGTGGAAAGCGAGCTCGGCCTTGAGGTAATCGTGTAGTATTCGCTTTACATCGTCGAGCCGCGTTTTTTCGAACGCAAGCGCATATTCCTCGAGTGCACTTTGCATGCGAGCGACTCTCGACGCTGCTTCCACTAGATCCGCTTCGGCTTTCATCTATTCGCGAGTTGAGGATTTCAAAAACGGATAACGTTCTAAAGTAAGTTGAGAGAAGAAAAATTGCGTCGAATGTTGTGCGGATAAGGATACAATGATTTTCACATTCTGCGGAAACCTTTGTCGAATTTTCGTCAACTGGCGCCGCTTCGAAACTTCGCGTTCTTTGGCGGCAGCGATTTCCTTGATTTGCGCCTGCGATTTCCGGCTCAAATTCGCGTACTGCGTCAGCGAAGTCATCACTTCGTCCTCCAAGAATTCCGTCGAATGATCTCTAGGCGAAAAGAGGATTTTATAAGAAGGCGATGTAAGTGTAATTCGATCGACTTCTAAAATCGGCTGACTAACCTGTGGTCGCCCATTTGTGCCATGGATTCGGCGAAACATTCCATGCATTTTTTCAAAGACAAATTTATCTGCTCTTTGGTCGCATATTTGTGCGCAGTCGTCGCTATCTGGTCAGTCGAGTCTCTATACCTAATATAAAAAATATTTTATTTTTGAATTTATTGGAAGTAATAAAAAATATGCATTGGACTTTTGGCCAGTGCGAAATGATGGAATAAATGGAATTAATTTTGCGCATCCTTGACCTTAAAAAATAGTCATGTTAATGAGACTTTTCTCCTATTTCTTCTTTTTTTTTAAATAAATTGATGCCATTTTTTATTTATTTTATTTGATAAGCATTTACAATATTCCGCTACGATTTACTAATGTCATACACTCTAAACTTCCGTTGCCAGATAAATTTTCCTAACTCACTTGGCCGATCTTTTGCAGAATTCGCTAAAAGCCGAACACATAGCTGCCATCTCGTCTTCGGCCTCGTCGAACCGTTGTTTCACGAATTTCAATTGTTTCTCGCTGGAATTAAACACAATTCGAAAACTATCGAAATTCGATTTTTTCGCTGCTTTGCAAATAAATTAATATTCAACTTACAGGATTAGATCCTCCGCCTGTTTTGGTACGAAATTCATCTCGACTAGAGAGAAATTGCGTTCGTCGAACCGGTCGATTGTTTTGAAATGAGGTTTTGAACAAGAGTGAAACCGTTGAAGTAAGCATAACAGATTATTGATTGTTTGCCGGTTGCTAGGGGTATTCGGTGTGCAAACGGGGCGTTCTTGAAACAGCTAACGCTTTCTAACGGTTGGGAAGCGTATTAAAAATTCCAGGTGATGCCCGATTTTCTCCACTTCGCAAGAAGAATGAGCGTTTCGCTTAATAATCCAATAAATCCGCTTTCAATAGGAGGAGAAAAACGGTTTAAAAACTTTTCATTTAATTTTAGTTGGCCAAATGTTAACAATTGCATTCTTTTTTAGGTAAAAAAGGAGAGAAAGGTAGGAAAGGGAGTTAGAGGTCTTGGAGGATTAGGTGGAGGTGTTGAGAACTGAAGGGGACGTGGAAAGAGCAAGAGAAGAGAAATAAGCGGAGGAGGAGTGAGAGGTAAGGGGTAGGCTAAGCAAGAGGTAGGAGAGGAAGAGGATCACAATATATCGTGAGGAGGAAGCACAAGGAAGAAGGGAAAAGGGAGAGGAGGAGACTGAAATTTATTTATTTAACAGATGAGGTTAGGACCAGTGGTCCTCTCTTACGCTAATTTTGTACCCTTATGCACTTACAGTCGAGTAACTGAATGTAAATAAAATAAAATAATCTTCTGAAGGTTAAAAAAAATGAAAATTACCTTATGAAAAAAAAATTCATTGAGCTTCTGTACACAAATATAAATGTAGTCAATATTCAACAACTTTTGCTTATAATTCCTCTTTAACGTTTTGACTGTTTCTGACGGATAAAAAATTCGTGGGCCCTTATTAGGAGCGAGAGATAGTACAAGAAAAGGATGAAGAGTTAGTCGAGGAAGAGAAGGCAGTGGAATTGGAGGAGAAATAGGAGAGTAGGAGAAAGAAGGGGACGTAGAAAAGGAGCAAGAGGATTAGAATAAATAAGGCGAGGGAAGTGAGAGTTAGTAAAGGAAAAGGGGAGGGAGGGGAATAAAAGTAGAGGAGAAATAGAGGGAAGAGAATGAGGACTAATGGGGAAAGAAGGGGGAGAGAAGAAGAGTGAAAACCAATGAAGATGAGAGGTGAAAGATGAAAGAAAAACAAAATATATAAAATAAGAGGAGTAGGGGAAAGAAGGGGAAGAGGATAATAAGGAGAAGGGAAGGAGAAGAGTGAAAACTTAAGTTACAGTTAAAAAGTTGAAACTAGGTTATAATTTGTTTTATATTTAGTAGTAACAAAGGCAGAAATGAAAAGAACAAAATATTATACATAAAATGAAGCTAAGAATTTTTAATCGTCATCGTCATTGGCCGGTTTCAAACTCCCGAACACCGCATCAGGAATAATCTGCTTTTGAACAGGTAGGTCGTCTGGAAAAAAATTGTTTTATGAATGAAAAATATTTCGACACAGTATATGGAATAATTTTTCACACGATTATAAATTTAAAAACCTTCAGCATCTCCTGTTT
This sequence comes from Tupiocoris notatus, assembly GCA_037159825.1. Classification (NCBI taxonomy): domain Eukaryota; kingdom Metazoa; phylum Arthropoda; class Insecta; order Hemiptera; family Miridae; genus Tupiocoris; species Tupiocoris notatus. The sequence continues at coordinate 147,354 of JASJUZ010000491.1, forward strand.
CATCTTCTTCATCGCTCGACGCAAGAGCCGCGTCCAAGTTAACCTCGTTCGGGTTGGTAGCTTCAGGTGCGTCCTTGCTTGTGACGAGGCCATCCTTAGTAACCTGTTGAGTCTCACCTCGGACGAACATAATGCCCGAACTGAGGTTTGAAGGTTGTCCTGAAACAGGATAAAATTAGATGGATAAAATGTGAGGAGATAGAATATAAAATAACAGAATAATTGCTAATATTGAGGCACGAGGTGTTTTAGAACACATAAGAGGCAAAAGAGTAACAAATTGCGACCATTGAGGAACTACAGCCTGAATTTATCTCTATTAAACTACTATATGATCAAAATTTGTTTAAATTGCCCCAGATTTTTTACTTTCTCTTCAAACCGCTCTAGCTCCGGTATAAAACTACCAAATTAAAAATCCAGTACTTTTTCGTTTAAAGAATATGAACGAAATGCTGTAGTAAAATTCTATTGTTCAGTGATGATGTTCCGAGAGAACAGCGAAAACTGCGGAAAAAACGTGGTTTCGGAAAAGGTCAAAATTTTACAAAAAACTCTCGTTCACGAAAAACCAAAGGCCAGAATAAAAAAAGGAGGGAAACGGTGTCAGGAATTTCGACTAAATTCAAGCGTCAAATAATTTTTATTTGATTATTTTTATTTTTTATTTTTTTTTCATCTCAATCGATCGTTTCAACTTCGAAAAATCATTTCGCAATATTCGAGGTTTTTGAGAAATAGTTTCCGTGATGAAAATTGTGGTAAATGTAATGTACAAGCAAATCAAAACAATAAATTAACAAAAACAACTGATTGTTTTTGGTTTTTAATCCAATTTTTTTCTTCTTTTAAATTTTTGGTTTAATTGCTAGTTTAGTTAAATTTTTTATTAAAATTACTCGAGTTTTTAGATTAACTTCCAATTCTTATCCTTATTTACAATTGGAAAAAGAAAATAACGGATTGTTTTTGAGTTTTCGGCATTTAACGGCTAATCGTGAAAAACGTTTTCTCGCGTCTCTCAATACGCAAATATTATCGTGGCAATAACACATTTAGTTTTAGCTATGATTACACCAAAATGTGAGATAATCAGAACAGATCGTACACAGTGTACCTGCCCGATCGCGTTAATGCGTTTAATTCATTTAATCGGACGAGCTTATACGCTGCGAATAGTGGGAGAGAGGAAAAGAAAATTCTATCAAAGGACAAGACAGTTTTTGATGCGAGTTTTTTGCATGACCATCCTACAAAAAATCCAACGTTCATCCTATCAGTGCGTTTCGTATGACTATCCAATTAGGAAACGTTATAAGGGTTCAATAAATAAATAAATTACTAGGCGAAGTCGTATGGCACAGACGTAAGGAGATACGATCAAGGGCTAGCTAACAACGAGTCAAGCTAGTCACAGACTACTCAGAAGACCCTGTTCGAAAATGTGGCCACAAGAAAAAATAATCAAAAGTAACGAAGCGAATTACCTCTTTGAACCGTTGACATTTCGACAGCTTTAGCTTCCAAAAGGCGCATGTCGTCTTTGGCACCCGGCGCTAAATCTGACACAGTGCCAGCGATGCTGCTTGCAGCTGATAGCATCTGAGCTGACATCATATTCACCTGAAAGCAATTTCAATTTTTGGCCTTTTTTTCCCAAATTGCAAAAGCAAACCCGCATATCTGTGGGTTAGCTTCTGCGGTAGTTCTATGATTAAGACTTAATCAGAATGGTAGTCTTTTGCCTATTCTTCAGATTACCAGTAACTCAAACCTCAGTCCACGGTGGTGAAATTCACCATGAGGGTGATTATTATTGACAAACCTGAGTATTATAAGTGGCTTGGACGCTTCTCTTAATCCGCAGCATTTCCCTCATCGTGTCTTCGTTGCCGTGACGAACCTCAAAGTCTTTCCAAGTCTGCCAGAACACGGCAGTCACCTAAAACTCGAAAAATTAGAATACTTCCAGAACAAAATTGATATCAGTTTAACTGCTAGTAATTAAATACACACCCTCGGGTCGCACATTTGGCTGCAATGAGCGTATATCGCTCGTGCTCTATCGATCTCGCCGAGTTTTGTTTCCATTTCCGCGAACCTGAGGCACATTTCTCTCGAATTGAGCTCGTTGAGGACGCTGATAGCTTTTTCGTAGATTTGTCTCGTCTTGGGGATGCCGTAAATTTCCGCTGCCTTCTTAATGTAAATGTTGAATACCTGGAAAACGAGGCAAACGTGAAAAAATGCGCTTAAAGTTGAAAAAAAAAAAAAAAAAACTTGTTATTTTACACGGAACGTACTTCAAACATTTCCTCTGGCAAGACGGCAGAAGTGGCCCTTTCGTAGACTGCCATCGCATGTCTTGCAAGGCCGTGTTCTTCTTCCAATTTCGCATACAGAAGGTAGAGACTTTTGGCAAATTTGGCAGGACAATTTTCCAAACACTGCTCAAAAAGGTCGCGGGTCCTTTCGAGTTTCGTGCCCCCGTAGCGTTTAAGGAATTTTGTCAAATAGGTGTTCCAAATGTCGAAAACGTTGGGCCACTTGAACAGAGCTATGCCCTTTTCGTAAGCCTGGAAAAATTGTCAAAATGTCAGAAATGTTGTAAAAATATTTTGACTATGTAAAATTTTCAACAAAAGAAAAACAATCGCTCACCCGAAACGCTTCTTCGAAATAATTATGCTCCTCTAGGAACAGGCCGTAGTTGATGATAATTTGCGGCGTAGCTATTTTCAAATCGATAATCCTGTCGTAGACCGCTTTGCACGACTGTAACAATTATTCAGTATTAAAAATACGACAAAATGAACTCCGCTTGATTCCCAACGCGCAATAAGAACTTCACATAAACTGATCGAATGAATTGTAGACCTCCTATAACATTGAGTGCGAAATTGAATGAATTAAAAAACTATACAGGCTGCGAACCTTAAACGATCCGAAACTCTCTTCCAAATCTGCATACATGGACCAGAGCTTCAATGATTTGTACAGTCTCATCTGAACGGTTTCCGAATCATCGTGATAGTCGACTTTCCTCGACGGCATAACGGTCGCCCTTTGCAAAAGCCGCAACGCTTCTTCGTAGTTCCTAGAAATAGCCAGAATTTCGATCAGAAAAATATTTTCACAAGCGCCAACTCGATAAGGTTTGAAAAATACTCACTCGTTCCTGATTTCCATTTCGGCCCACTCGCACCAAACGGAGGCCAAATCGTCGACCTTCATATAGGCGACGTGGGTGCCTTTTTCCATAACAATTCGAGCATCTTCGATCTGGTCGTTTTCTTCATAGAATTTTGCAAAACTCACCCAAAGCATGTGAGGCTTGCCGACCGCTTGTTTCGGGTCGACAGTTTGTACAGCTTCGGTATACGTGTTGATAATCTGAACAGAAAAATAAAATGTCATACTAAACGAGAAGAATGATTGAATGCGAGTCATAAAAATAATTCACTTACGTCATGCGGCTTTCCTTCGAACAGTTGAACCCTTTTTAACCACTCGTGAACGTTGTGAGGGTTTTGACGCAGCAGGACTGAATTCAAAAGCAATAGCCGCCGCTCGATGAGGTCCTCAAATCGGGCCATCCTCAGCTCGATTTCAATGTCGTCTAGAAGAGGGAAAATGTCCATTAATTACATCAATTTGAGAAAATACACCCTGAGAGCGAGAAAAAGCTATCTTGAATTATCTGCAGACTGTACGATTATCAACAAATCGCTTGAACTTTCTGTGTCACTAAAATATGAGAAAATTCTCAACAATAACGATTGTTGGCGAACATTTTGAACACGTTCATCAGTGTTCTAACTAGTTTCATGAGTGAAGTAGCGGCGTACGGACAGAATAATACAAAGCTACTAATCCGCAACAATCAATCGTCAATTTTTATATACAGATCCAAAAATATATTTTCACGAGGGAATATGCCTTTTACAATTTCATCTGTGACCCTCGAATTTCAATCTTTCATAAGTTGGAAAACATTGGAAGAAATTGGGAAACACAATACGATAATCCTGGAACCACGAACACCAAGTAAAATCAGAAAAGTTTTATCAGCGACCCGCGAATTGAATTCCTCAGAAAATCGGCAAACACTATGAGAAATTGTAGACGCTGTTGTAGACGTTGAAATGCCAACAAATATGGCCACTGATAACACTATTTTCGTGGTATCACTGTGATTCTAGCGTGGCGATAGAATGTGTTGTATTTCTAGCGAAGAACAAGAATGTTTTTGCAAAACGGTATTATAAAGGATGCATTGGCTACTTCACTAGGATTATGAGGTTGTATTGCAGATAGTGCCAGAATCGCCTACCACGCCAAACCCGCTAAGGACACAGATTTAGTGAATAAAAGTCGTCAAAACTGTCCGCTTTATTGCGACACCCGTTCGAACTTTACTATGAAAATTCTCATCTTTGGTAGGAATTATTGCACGAATAATTACCATCGTCAGAGGGTGAAGGTTTGTTTGAGACTTCTTCCATTTTTTTGCTCAACGACAACTCTTCAAATTGAGCGTAGGCGTCAAATACTTGCGTAAAATCCCGTACGGTCGTCACAGTTTGTATGGCTTCCTCGTAAATGTCCCTCGCCTGTGAAAGAAAATTCGTGAGCATTATATTTCATAAAAATCAAGCAACCAAATAAACGGTTACTGCAATAATTGACCACTATAATAACCAGTTACTTTAATTGCAGTTATTGCAATTATTGGTCATTTATAGTTACTGCAATAACTAGTTATTGCATTACCGGCTACATCAATAACCAGTTACTGCAATTACCACAGTGACCAGTTATAAAAGTAACCAAATCATCTTGAATGTCTTTTTCAGAAGCACAAAAAGAAATAAATACAATTTCAGACCCCCAATAAAATATTACAGCAACACCGAATGAGAAAAGGAAGACATACTTTCTCAAAAAGGCCGCTCCGAATGTAGTAGTCGGCCAAAGAATTCCACAGCCTTCCGAGCTGGTCAGTATATTTTTTGAGTCCACTCCGAATGATAGCGTCAACATTGAGCGTCCTGAATAGATGAGAAAACGCCAGTTAACATCATAAAATATCCTTAAATAATTATCTGTACATATATTATAGTCATATGATTGCTGTAAGGGACTGGTTAATTCCATTTTGTGATATTTTTTTGAAGAACTCTCGCCTCTTTGAACATCCTCAGAGCTAGAACAATCAAGTATCTACATTTTCATGAAATCTGGTAGCAGAAACCATATATATTGAGAGATCTATAAACCTAAAGAAGGCCAAAGAGGTGGAAATTGTTCAGCAAAATATCAAATCGAGAGTTATCAGGAATTTTTACTGCCAAAATGAGAAAAACGCAGTGGAACAAAAACGAACTTATTTTTATTATTAAAAACAACTCACTTCATGTCTTGCGGATTTTTCGATATCAGCTCGCACAGCTCGGTCCACAATTGGTGGTTGGATTTGCCATGTTTTGACACAAATTCGTCGCTGTTGACGATATCAGCCAATCTAACAGACGCTTCGTCCAATCGATTGACAGAAATGAGATAATCAATGTATTCCTCCGCGTCTTCGGGGCAAAGCTGAAAAAACGCGTGGGTAAATTTAAAAGAAGCAAAAATATCAAGAGCCGAATTGAAATTCGGGGAACGGCAGCAAAATGGCAACACTGTTCCGTGTTCCAATTATCTGGGTCAAGAGTTCCAAATAAATTAGAGATAGCTCTACTAGAATTTTGAACCTTTCCAGCCGATTTACCGTTGAAAAGCTCTATTTTCTTAAAAAATCGTATAACTACCTTGAGGTAGCGGCGGAAGACTCGTACAGCCGTTTCGGGTATGTTGTGCTTTTTGAGGAATTTGATATATATCGGCCAAATCCTCCGGTGTTGCGTTATCGGCAGCGCGCGAAGGGCACGGTCGAAAACTTGGCGCGACCTTGTGATTTTGCATTGGCTAACTATAAACTGGCAATAATCCATCCATATTCTCGGCATCTAGAACCAAGCGTCGCTTTAGAGAGATTCCACAGATAAAAAATGGTTTTAAAATTAATTATCTATCATTCGAAACTAAGAAAAACCTTGTTCATGTATACGAGTCCTCTTTCAAAAGTGTTGTTCAAATGTTCGAAACCAGGATCTGTTATGCAGCGGCCTTTGATTTGTTTTTTCCTCAGCTTCAGATAATTGTACCATAATTTGTAGCTGTAAGTAGAAAGCGAATCGTTACGAGAGTGGTAAACATGAAGTTGAATTATTAGTACGAGGAAGGGCGAAATTTTAATGGGTATATATAATTACCTTCCAGGCAGCTCCTTGAGCGCTCTCTCATAAATAATGTTCACACCGTGCTTCGGAGCGTCCTTTTTGAATTCGATGTAGCGAAGCCAATGTTTAATCGAATAGGGGTTCCTAAGGATTTCTTCCTCGTACGGAACATCCTCCTCGCTCTGGAATGGAAACAACAAGGAAATAAGTACCTTCGGTCGAGCAAATTGACTAAATCATAATTACGGTTTTTCTAAAATACTCTTTTTTCTAAATCGAAATTTTCTCAAGAAAATCAATCTACCCGCGAAAATGTGATACTGATAACAAGAAATTTTCATTGAAATTCTGAACAACGGTTCATGAACTGCACTGTTCAAAACTCACATTATTTGCAATTGATTTCCTATCAGAACAATGTCAAGTAACAAAATTACTCACCAAACAGATCCGCAATTTCTTCTCGCTCATGACCGGCATTTTAACGGGAGTCTATCGCTGATATTCGGATATAAATATCTTACAAAATATAAAAATGGCGTAAAATAATCGTCACCGCATCGCTCACTGATCGGCAGAATCGTTAAAAACAAAATTGCAAACCGATCGGCTAAAGAAATTCAACCCAAATTGCAGAAGACTGACCCGTCGAAACTGTTGTTGCTGTAGCGTCAAACTGACTCTTGTCATGGTAGACAAAATACTTACTTTGCTCTTACATTTTTATGGATAAGGTTATGATAACGATTTCGCTAATGTTTACTATTTATCCTGCGCGGGGTGGCCCTGTATTTAAGTAAATTTTGAATCGGAATTGCCCACTTGCGTAGGAAAAACAGGAAATATAATAATGTTTAGTTGAGTAAGTATTTCAATTTTCCAGCTACAGACGTTCTTTTATGAAGGGTAACTATGTACAAATTTATGCTACGCCTGTACAAAGGATAACATACATTTTTATGTAATAAATTAATTTTTCTTCACGTTTGAGTTTAATGAAAATGAGCATTTTCCAGCTACTGACGTTCTTTTATGAAGGGTAACTAGCAGCATAATTTCTTTTCAGAAGAATGCCAAGATGATCGAGAATGAAATGAATTCGAAGGAACCCCCTGGAACAGCCCGCTTTGGTAATTTCATTTCCTACTACAATTTCCACCCACCGGAAGAGCGAACGGGACTGGTCCCTTTTGAAACTCTCGTCCATCTGAGTTGCTCCGCTTTGGAACAGCACGAAAACTTGGCGATGTTGGACGTCGGGTGCAATACTGGGGTGAGATCTCGCACAATCTGGCTGAAATTCGTTGACACTACATTTGTTTACTTTTACTGAAAGGTTACAGCAGAAGAGTCAGGTTAAAAATGCTAAAAAATGTCTGCTAGTTGTAATATAGATGCTATCTATAGTCTACACTATGATCGACTTTGTTCCGCTGTTGACAGGATTTGACCAGAGCAATACATAGGTCAATTGAGAAAAAATCCAACCGCACTTGTCGCACACTGGCTGTTGATGTTGATCCAATACTAATCCAAAGAGCCCGCGAAGCGGACGACCTAACCGGCATCAGCTATGAGACTGCCGACGTCATGAGTCCACTGTTCCAAACAGCTGTTGAACACTTCCTACATCAATCGGGCAAACTTCAGTTCGATATTTCGTTCCTCTTCTCGGTGACTATGTGGATCCATTTAAACGCAGGGGACCTTGGGTTGCAAAAATTTTTGACGGATATAGCCAGCAAATCTCGGATTTTAGTCGTTGAGCCGCAGCCTTGGAAATGCTACAGGGCAGCAGCTCGACGTTTAAGACGCAACAATGCAAAACCGTTTGAGAATTTCGATAAGCTCAAATGGCGATCAGATGTGGAAAGCTGGATTGAGCGAATTTTAATCAAATCATGCGGGTTTGAAAAATTGATAGAATCTCAACCCACGGGTTGGGGAAGAAAGCTGTCGATTTTTTTCCGATCAACCTCTTTGTAGTTGAAAAATGTGATAAATTGTGAAAAAATCATGTGAAATGTGTATTTTTTTTCCAAAATGGAAAATATTTATTTTTGTCACCCCCTTGATAGAAATTTACATTTGCCAGCGGCAGTAGCATTGAAGAACATTTTGCTATTATACACCTGTTAATAATTATAACAGTGATAGTACAGCTGAAGATTTATACTGCTCCCTCTCTTGAAATTAGCACTATTTTACCAAAATTCCTTCCGTTACAACTTTGAACGAGCTATAGACAGAAAATATTTTTATTGAATAATCCAATTCAAGAAGCACGTTGAAGGAACAGTAAGAACCTCTTCAAATAGTATTGAACACTGAAATTGAAATGTAGAAATAATCGTAATTATGTGCAACCCTCACGACGCAATTCACGCTCTGAATGACTTGGTAATGACGTCAAAAAGCTTTATGATCGGAGAAGAATTATGATTTAAATCGAACTGTGCACAGGTGAGATGAAATGCAACGTATCTGAAACCAAGCCTGAAGACGATTCGGATTGATTGGAAGCTAAAGCTTTTGCGTCTTTTTTCAACCCGCCGAACATGATGAGTTCGCCTTTCCCTTTAACCAACGTGTACAGTATTGTCAGCTCAGGGCTTCCGGAAGCGACGGATTTTATTGGCAACCATGAGACGACAGGATTTTCTTCGGTGATGCGGCTAATATCGAGTACGAACATCGCCATTTTCGAAAGCCTAGGAGTCTTTCTAGGTTCGAGGAGGCTTTTGAGCCGATCTTCCATTCTTTTGATAGCGCCCAACTGCTTCTCCCTAGAAAAGAAAGAAAATTTATACGATTGCTTAAATGGGGGAGTCAGACTGGAGAATTAGAGTAGAATTGAAGATCGATTTAACGAAAATTTGCATGAATTGAGGATCGATTGAATTTGACTCGAATCAAGACTAAAAAAATGGATATTTTCTGATCTAAGTCTACAACTAGAGACAGGTGCAATTCAACAGTTGAGACAAAAACAGTCCCTAGGGCACCAGTTGATTGAGCAAAGATCTCTTCAACGTCGACGGTAGAAATTACGTTAACAAAAAGCTTCTGTATCTAAGCATAACGCTGGATAAGCGATTGACATTCCGGAACCATATAACCGCGCACCAAAAGGGTTATCTTGCCCGAATTGGAAGTATGAGTGAAGACGGCAGACATTTAAAAATCAAGTTCTGCGCATAATCATTCGCCATGATACGTGAGGAAAGAAACGTTTCACAATAACCTGCCAATCCAAACCGTCAAAGAGGTTCTCTCTGCGTCATACAAAGTCTATAACCACCTGGCAGCAAATCCAAATGAACTCATCAGTGGCATGCAGCTCACTCGCCCTCCCGACCAAACCCTTAAGCAAAAACGGCACTCCAACCATTTTACTGATTAAACAACGATCCTGGGCGTTATGTGAACATTAAGCACGGACTGTATTTTATATATTTAATTACAATCTACAAATAAAGTTTTTCAGAAAAAAAAAGTTTTCTGCCATTGTCTTGCGACTTGCTCGGAGCAGAAGCTTTTCATTACCAAATAGATGCAAATATTTGGGAACAAAGGGTTACAACCATTGAAAAAAATTCAACAAATAATAATCATTTATTAAAAATCAAATAAACAAGAAGTAACAATTTAGATGGAATGAACAGCGTCAAGAAACACGCGAACGTGGTCAGGGTCCATGTCGGGGTAGATTCCATGGCCCAGATTGGCTATGTATCTCGACTTGGAAAACTGCTTGACCATTCCCTTAGCTATCGATGCAAGAGAATCTTTCGGAGCATACAGTGCACATGGGTCCATGTTCCCTTGCAGTGTTACATCAGGGCCAACGCGTTGCCTGGCGACCACGGGGTCGACTGTCCAGTCGAGGCCGATCACGTCATAGCCGGACGAAGATAGCTCTTCGAGAGCGTAGTGAGCACCTTTGGCGAATATGGTCATCGGCACGTAAGGCTTCACATCTTTAAGAGCAGCCCTCACATTCGTAGCTATGTCTCTGATACAAGGGAGGGCGAACTCTTTGAACAATGAAGGGCCTAGGTATTCGGCGCTGGATTCAAAGACTTGCAAAAGCTGCGCGCCTGATTTGGCCTGAGCAATGAGATAATCAGATACTGTAGTCGTGAGCATTGTTAAGAGCCGTTTCGACTCTGCCGGATGTTCGTAGAGCCATTTTTTCGCTTTCGACATGGTCTTCGACCCTCCGCCCTCGACCATGTAGCCCATGAGGGTCCATGGGGCGCCCGAGAAGCCTATCAAGGGTACGCGGCCTTCGAGTTTCATTCTGGTGAGCGTGATAGCGTCCATGACGTATTTCAAAGAGGAACTTACATCTACGGGGTACTTGATATTGTTCAGGTCCGAAGGAGTAACAAGAGGCGACGGTAAGACAGGTCCGACTCCAGGTCGCATCTCGACGGTCATACCCATCGCCTGAGGGATGACAAGGATGTCCGAGAAAATTATAGAAGCGTCCAACTCCGGGAACCTGCGTATAGGCTGGAGCGTTATTTCGCAAGCGAGCTCCGGCGTCTGGCAAATTTCGAAAAATTCGTGCTTAGTTTTGAACTCGCGGAATTCAGGCAGATAGCGGCCGGCCTGCCTCATAATCCACACGGGCACTTTATCCACGGGTTCGCCGACGGCGGCTTTTAGCAAACGGTCGTTCTTCAAAGGAGGAAATTGGTGATCCATTTTCATGCAAGTCATGAACTACAATGCCGATGAACTTATAACAAATGGGCCGATTGTCTAGCGATCATTGATAAACCGCATTCATAACGGTTCATGAATGAAACCCCTTGTTTACGTTATCCCGAGTGATAAGAGAGAAATTGTCCACAACGGAGTCTACGGCAGACACGGGTCACGGAATAGAGCACTGCGAATGAGATGTTGCGAAAAACATGGATCGACAAAAATATCGATCGTTTATCTCTCGATATATCGAAATTTGAACCGATATTTTATTCGTAAATTATCAATATTGTAATTGAGCGATATTTTCTCTGCAGCTCGGAAATACTTTAAACGCGACTCATTAGTAAAAAAAAAAAGAAAATCTTCAAATTACAAGAGTTTGTACAATTGATTTAAGTATTATAACGTAGAGATGAGAATTCGAAAACCAACTAATTCACAATCGATTTAACTAATCGAAAGGTACAAAGAATCGATACATATTACATACCTTTTTGTATTTGTTTTGGTATTTGAGCGCTATCAGAAGAAATTCTTTATTTTTGCCTTTTTTTAATTTTTCTACTTCCAAACCCGAGGAATAAACACTTTTCTTCTGGTATTTAATCGAAATTTGTAAATAGATGGCAATGCGAAAAATGGAAAAATTCCACATCTGATATACTTATTACAAGAATAGACGACAAAAATATTGTAAAAACCTCCACTGATTTTAAATGAGTTTATATTTTTATATCAGTTTCAGCGATTAGGTCATCATCAGTAACAATATATTATTTTACCTTTCTCTGTTTGAAAAAGAACTATATCTGCACAAAATGGGATTATATCAATTTGAAAAATCTGTGATCAAAAATTGATCGTAGATTCAGAGGAAATCTGAAAAATATAACCTACCGGTTCCTATGCAAACTGGGAGGGTTGTTTTTGAAGGCGATCATTTGATTCAGGTAGTTTGAATAGTTCAAAGGTCGTATGACCACTTCTCGCTGGACGTCTTGCACATCATCGACCAAAGGTGCAGCTGGTCCTGGTAAGGGCTCAGGCTGCTGCACACGTCCAAGGCTTCCCCGACGACCGTTCACATTTACATCGCGGTCTATCGGCCGAGGTTGATTCACTTCGATGTCAACCCTATGAAAAAATGCCAATCGCTGTTAAACCTGAAGAAGAGTAATAGAACAAGGAGGATGAGAATATAGCGTCCCTCGGAAAAATGATCAGGACAGAAGTCGTATATTAATGGCCTTAACGAGCTTCTACTTGAAGTAACCTAACAACTTACGATCGAAGCTCATCTTCTACCGCTCTCCTATTCTGGTTCCTCCCCATCTGAGAGTAAGACGTCCATCGTGAATATGCTATGGAGGACGGAGTGGCATCTGGATTACGGCTCATCACAACTACATAATCATCAACCTAGAAGAGAACATAATATTAAATTTGAGCGCTTCCAAATAGCCAGAGCAAATTAGTTTTCCAAATTACTTTGCAAGCAGGATGATACCAAAGATGCGACGCAGCCCATTGCTTGTTGCTAACATCGACTGGCGTCCAAACCCAAACTCCCCCTGCCATAGTTAACATCCACACATCGATTAGGACAGCGCTCATAGGGCCGGCCCAACCGCCTGCAAATACCAATATAGGGATATGATGATTTTGCCATTAAACTCTACCAATCAAAGATTCACATATTATGCAAAATTGGAGAAATAATGTACCCAGGATAAACAGGCGTTCGTCATCAATTGCGATTTGCGAATGTCCGTGACGTGGGCTCGGCTTTCGCGTGGTGGTAACTTTTTTCATCCACATGTGAGATTTAAGGTGGAAACACCAGACATCATTGGAGCTAGAAAATCGCATAATGAGAAAAATCGACGGGATAAGCTTGATAGAGAAATGTAACATTCCAATTTACATGTTGAACTCACTTGACTTTGCTCTGGCCCTGGAGTCCGCCGAATATGACCATATTATCACCGTGAACTGTGGCCGCATGACCGGCCATTGGAGGAGGGAATATCGGCGGGATTACAGACGTCCAACGGTTCAGTTCGATATCATAAATGTGCAGCTCATTAAATGTGCGCCACATCTGAAGGCAAAGACAAAATTAGCAGGGCAGGCGAAAATGTTTCGGTACTCAAATAACTACAAGTTGGCATCGCAGTTTATCAATCTCTTTTTTTTTAAACTGAATTCTTACAAAGGGTGATATTCACTAAGCTACATGCTGTAAAATTGAGGAAAATTTACTGAACGGTAAACACACCTGAGGAAGATGAGGCGATGGATGTGCCCAGCCTCCGAATAGGATCAATGTTCCTTCATAGTAAACCATCGATGCAGCAGCTTTGGGCGAAGGATAATTTCCCATAGTCAACAGTCTGTGCCACGACCTCGTCGTCAAATCCAACCGCCACAGATCGTTGAACGTGGTATTTGTACAAGCACAACCGCCAAAGACGAACATAGAATTTTCTGGATGAAAACCGCAAAATTAACCGCACAAATAGACGGGCGAATTTTAAAATTTATATAAAGATCAAAGTTACCATGAGCGCAAGCCGAATGGGAATATCTTTTCGTGATGATTCGCGGCTGGTGATTCGGCTCGTTGCTCCATTTAACTGTGAATCCTTCGATGGCTCTGTGGAAGTCCAATTTCTTGTGCCGGATCACATCTGCAATGGAAAATAGTTTAGCATTAAGGCCAGGGAAATCAGTTTGATATTAAGAGGAGCTTCTTTTCAGTGCAACGATATCGAATTTCGGTCGTTAATTCGTCAAGTAAAAATATTGAAAAAGACATTTTTCAGCTCCTCATTTAACGGTTCTGGTGAGCTACTTTTGAATGATTCCATTATCACCTAGCGCAGTCCTGGCAATTCTCATTAATTTATTAAGTTAACCCATCCAGTCTCAGATTAATTTTTCAACGAATTTTCGCAACCTTTCTCGGCTGCCGAATCGAAACGATAGGATTAATGGGTTAAAATGAGCACGTACTCAACGAACAACGATGCCACCTCTTGCAGACAGCCATGCAATTTTCCAAATCGCCGTACGGCAATAGAAGACTGATAATGTGCTCGAGAATTTCATTAGGAAGATCGCCGATCTCGGTTTCGCAGATTTCCGTTTCCATTTCATGATCCGTTTTGTCGCAATTTTCCGTCATTACTAGCGACGATTTTGAGAACAATGAATACTAGAACATGTTTATTGTTTGGACTCGTGATATGAGATAAGAAAGCAAGGAGGAAGTAGGAGTCTAGGGATAGCAAAATAAAACATGTTAAAAAGTGCCTTGATTTTCTCAAAACTGATTTCTCATCCGCCCTTCGGTTTTCGAAATATATTTAATTTTTCATTTAAATTAATTTGATCAATATTATGCTTTTTTTATTTTATATATCAATGGAACCGATGTCATCTGCATAATATTTGTTAGCCTCTTTTGCTGTTCCTAGATTCAACGATCTTTATCCTCATTAGCGCGAGCTAGTCAGGTTATGAGTCTTATCAAAGGCCTCAGGTTATTTCCTGTTATCGTGTGTGTTGTGGGTATTTTGAAAACACGGCGCGGTGTAGTGTTCGGCGGTTTCTAGTAAATTCATTCGCAAATCGCTTGTATTTATCGGGTTTCGGTATTTTTACTCTTGTTCGCCGCGGAGTTTTCACCATAACGAATTCCCATGCCGGTCTTATCGCTCCTTGATCGCGTTCAGCTGACAACGCTTCAAAAAGTAAATATCCCAGTGTGTTTTTGTATTGAAAATTTGCATTATTTACGTATGCGAATCGATTAGAAGAGTGAATCCAGTCGAAAATGCGTCTCAGAGCGGCTCCATTGTTAATTAGAGGTCGAATCTGCTAGTTTTTAGAATGTCAATGCTTATTTTACACAGGTTTGTGCAATGTTTGTGCCATCATCATTTTCGACATGTCGAGGCGAGTGTAATTAGTTGAAACTTCATTAGTATGATATGAAATACCTAGCGAATTGGCTGAAACTATGTGAAATTATGCTGGCCAAGCAAATTTTCTTATAAATTTACAAATAACATCAGATCTCCACGTATGCTCCAGCTAAGACGAGTTTAAGAAGTTGATATCTGAATTATGAACTTTCTATGGTAAAAATGTGTATAATAGCAAGTGATCTTTGGCTTCTGGTATTTACACAGAATATGATCGGCTGCCGAATCAGTTGCACCGATGTAAGAAGCTAAAGTGAGCTTCTCGGAACCTTCACTTTAGCGCTAGTGTCGATCGATAAATCGAATTCTGTGAATCCAATCTATCTCTGCTGGTTTCCTGATCTTATTGATACCCAATTTTGAGTTGCCTCAGGAAATCAGCAATACCTTCTGACGTTCAGGAATCCTTGAAATGCCTAGAGGCATTTCTTTGGTTTAAAATCGACAAATTTGAAAAATAACCATTTATTTTTGGGTTAGAATTAACTTATTGAAAGTTGAACGATTTTTTCTAGGGTGTGATCATCTCTGTTGGAACTGGTGTCGCTCTACTGGCTGTTGTGGCGCAGTATCTAAAAAGAAGAAGGAAAACTCCGGCTCCGGCTAAGAACTTGAAGAAACCGAAGCGTTACGAAGCTGGCAGTGGTCCTATTTCAAGCACACCGTACAACGGTGGAGGTACTTGTAACTTATTTATAAAGTAACAATTGCTGGATGTAATTATGTGTCCCTGATCCTCTTTATGCCAATAAAGTGTAACTCAGAATTCCAACCCGCTTTCCGAACCTAACCTATATAACTCACAGTTACTATTTATTACAGTCGATCGTTGCAGCACTGCAGCATCGTTGAGGAGCGGCAGCCCTGGCATGAGGGCTCTCAACCGTCAGCCATCGGTTCTTTCAGCATTGTCGGATCGTCTGTCCAACGCTGGCCTCGGACCTCAAGACGTTTCTAAACTGACGCCACAACAACTTGGAGCCATGGGTGAGTCAATTCCGTTCTCATTTCAGACAACACATATTTCCCTCTTCTTTCTTTGAGAACAATTTCAACACCGCGTGCTTCGGAAATTAAATTTCCAATTTGCTGCTTTCATATTTTGCTCCATTTTCTTGATACTAAGAAAGAAAATCATAAGGGTACCAGGAAAATAAATATCGAGACGGTTGATCAGTTTATTTTCATTTTGTCCGTTAACACATTTTTCTTTAGAATCAAATGGGGCGAATTCAATACAGGAAAACTGCTGCGCTTATGAGTAGTGTTTGATGTGTCTATTTCCATTTACGATGTCCTTATTGTCTTGAAGCGCACTATTCTTTAATTTTGAAAGAAACTATATTCATATCTAATACGTTGAGACTCATTCCATTACTTTTCTTCACGAAATCGAATCGCCGAGCGGAAAAGTGCGCCAAATATTCAACGGCGGACTCCAATTGTTATCAACATAACAGGAAACAATATTTGACATCTAAAATATACAACACCCTCAAATACAATAATGTTTGAGAGTAAAGAACGTCGATAAGGCTCTACGTAAATCCTACATACAATAATATTGTACAAAAATAAGATTCTTAACCCGGCTCGCTATACATACATTGAATGTGTGATCTCTCATCCTAGTAGCACTATACACTGGCCTGCTCAGACTTGCCACGCTACGAACGAAAGAAAATTGAAAACGATGTTCACATTCTATACAAAAATATGCTAACGCTGCCTGAATTATGCAATTTGTGCATTTCAAGATCAAAATTATCGTAATCGCACGTACGCTAAAATTAATTGTAAAAAAAAATATCTTTGTTCAGACAGAGGAAAAAAAATCGAAAGTCTGTCCTGCTAATCTCCTTATATTACAGCTTACAGCTAAAGTTTTTACACCATTATACACTTAAATTCATGAGAAAACACCTACGCTATCGATAACAACAATACACGGGAGAGGAATGTTATCTTCGTATAAATAGTTAGGGTAACAATGGAGAAGAAAAACACTTGCGGGTGGGGGGCTGGTAGGAAAATTTCACCTCAACTAACTTAGAGGATAACAGCTGGCAACATTGTATGAAAAGCAAGCGGACCAGAAATTTGCCCCTGAGGGTGATTTTTTTCTTCTTTATTCAATAAAAAGTTTCCTTTATTTGTTTTTAACGTCTCGACAACCTGTTTTTGATTGTGGTTAGCTTGACGTGAAAGTTTCTCATCTAGAGGTTACTGTACGGTTACCAATGAAGGTTAAAATTACCAATCCCATTAACCGGCCCTCAATCATTTCACCATACATATTCTATTTCTCAGCGACTTGTTCTTTTGATTGTTGTATGGAAAAGTGACCTAAGGACAGAGACTTCTCTATTGTTCAAAGCAATATGCTTTAGAATTGAATGGTTTCCATCTAATGTTTGCTGAATCATGCGCACTCACATCTAACTAAAGGATTTCGGTGAATGGAATCGGTTGAATGGGAATCGGTCTAACGCAATAGGTCCAACGCAAAACCAAGCCGCGTCTTATCTGCTGCTGGAGTAGTTTTCAAATAATGTATTATCAATAGCTATCAATTAATGTAGATAAAGATAGGCTAGTTAATAAGACTGGCTGATGTTGTCGCTATCAGGAGATCGGTTTAGTAAGAGGCCACATAGGCCAAGATGGCAACCGTGATCATTGAGGAAGCAGTTGACGCTCCTGAGCCTGCAGGATGTTTGGCAGTTTCGACTTTGTTTTTATCCTTTGACGAAGAATTGTTTCCCTGATCGCTGACCATCATGTTCACATGTCGATGTTCCTCATTGGTGGTCGTTTCCGGTGCCGCGGTAGTCGTGGTTGTTGTCGTTGTTGTTGTAGTTGTTGTTGTTGTCGTTGTAGTGGGCACTAGAGTGTTGTTTCCTGAAGCAAAAATTGGAGTATTGAATATTCTGAGCTGTCGATGAGGTTTATTTTGTTTTTACGTTTTGGAAATGAAAGTTTAGATGCAAGAAGGTTATAAGATAACCTACTAGGTGGTTACCTACTAGAGGGAACCTGGTGCCATGTAAGAAAGACTAATTGCTATTTGACATGTTAGCCATACCGATAAAGTACACTGGCGAATAGACTGGATGTGCTTCCGTGTAAAGGATTTCACTCTTCAGGTTATTGATTGTCCTTCCTCGGTTACCGCCATCCTGGTAAACGGCCACGAGTTTCCCGGTGTAAGGAGTTTCGACTTCCGAATGATTAGCCACCAGAGTCACGTTCACGGCGGTCCCCGGTTCCAAATAGTACTCAACCCTAGAAAATCGGAAATTTGTTTCAACTTCTGCCACCAAATTGCCGCCTTTTGGAAAATTCGCAAAAACTGAAAAACTTCCAAAAAGCTTCTTTCTGTTGCATTACCTGACTAGAAATTTGCGATCGTCCGTGACCGTCATGCCCCAGTTGATCTCATCGACGAGCGTCCCGTTGGCGTAGCGGATGACTGTTGGCAGACCGCGGAGAATCGCCTTGCCCTGGCCCCAGTACATGGAATAGTTGTAGCCCCAGGCAATCATCGCTTCGACCTATCGGAAGAATTTTGAATCATCGATTTTTCGTGGTTCTTTTTTTCTTATCTTGAGCATGCTAATGGTTAGAGCCCTTGGTATGGCGACCAATTTCGGGCGGTAATTTTTCATTGGAAAATGGAGCATCTGAAGCACTTCCTATACCTTAGACGGCGTGGGCCCTTCGTTGCGAAGCACGTCATACGCAAGTTCTTGCGGCTCACCGGTCACCCGTTGTTTGTCGTTGCTGAAATCCTTCAGGAGCAGCTCGTATCGTATCGGCTCGGTTTCGACGAGAATTTCCCCATCAGGTAGGTCGAAGCGTTCGGTTTTTTTCGTCTGCGTTGAAAAAAATAAGCCGTTATAAGACAAAATAGAATAGCAATTAATTATTTTATTTTAATAAAAAATAATTATTATTCTACTTACGGGATCCCACACGATCATTTTTCCCGTGATTGACGACGCGTCGATTCTTCCAAGTAGATGTTTCAGTCCGTCACCTTTCGGCTCCATCGACGGATTTTTCACTCGGCCGATGAACGTTTCGCCGGCAGCGGAAACCGCACCAGTTGGTACATTTGAGAATTTATCCCACTTCATCCAGCTAAGCCTGGCTCCGTTGTCGACATTATCGAGGAGTTCGTACCTTTGAAAAATAGTAAAGAAACATTATATTGCTTCTCTTGCTAGTGAAAATATTGCTAGATATAGCCAAAAATATCTAGAATTGCTATATTAAATAATTATTGGCTTTTTTGTGCTTAGTATGGTGACTTTTTATATTGAGTTAAACCGTGAGATTTTCGTCGGTACAATTATCTCCAGTCAGCTTGCAGCCGTTCGAGGAAACTTCTAATTGGAATTGTTGGTCCGGATATTTGTTTTGTTTGACTTCACTTGCTCCCTCTTGTTGAAACGCTTACTCGGCAATCCAGAAACTCGATACGCCGAATAGAGCGCTTGTAAAAAGATAATTTCAACCCCTTGTGTGGCTCGATTTGTCATAAATCTTGGAGTGAATTATTCTGCTGAGTTTGTTCTTCGGCTAAATCACCGTTATTTATTCTCCCTTAAATCCTCGCCGAATCTTATTTTCTAATTTTTATTCGAACAATTAATTAATTTTTATTTTTTGAATTATTTCTAGAGCTCTAATTTTTCTACTTCTTATTGAGGATTGCCCTTTGTTATACCGAATTTAACAAAAATAATTATGTGTAATATATGGTACTCACTTGGCCGAAGTGTACATTTTGCCGTGCTGCGAAAATTCGCACTCCTTATGTCCGAATCGAAGCATTCCCGGTACCCAGGTGGTGCTATGGCGGGCTCTGCACACGTAAACCACCCGATCAATCGTCTCATCGTCAGCTCCTTTGTCAACTGTGTCTTCGGGGTTGTCTGTTTTTTCTGTAAGACGAATCCGTTATTTCTTCTCATTCCTCATAACCTCAAATAAAATACCGCATTCCGCAGATAAGCGAATAAAAAATATACATAAAACAATCTAAATCTACCAGTAAAATGGAAATCAACCTGGCTCATCACAGCAGCAACTATCGTCTATTGAGCTACCGATAAACAAATTGTAAAGGATTTGAGTGCTCGAGTTTGCAAGCATTGAAGATTTAGAAATCCAAAGTGCTCACGCGTTAAAGGGTAATCATGCTTGGCTAATAGAACATTTAAGGGTCATTAAAATTTTTTTTTTGGGCGCTATGTGGTTATAATAGTGCTAAAGCATCAAAGGGCAATTATGCTTGACTTCTAGAACATTAAGATACTAGTAGATTAAAGAGTAATTTTTTAATTATTCTTAAAGCGTTAAAACGTAATAGTGCTTGAGTATTCAAGCGTTAGATGGTAATAATGACTGCTAGAAATTAAAGTATCCAAGTAACCAAGCGTAGAAATTAAAGGTTGTTTCCTACGATTCTTAAAAAAATTAGAGGTTTTCCAATGATCAAGCGTTAAAAGTAACTCTGTTTAACTGCTTTAGCTTTAAAGGGCAATTCTTTATTATTCTTAGAGCGCTAAAGGGTTTGGGTGATCAAACTGCTAGAGCTTTCAAGGATAATTTTATTTATTTTTCCATTTTATTCCATTATAGTACTTGAGTATTCATGGTTAAGGGTAATTATGATAGACTAATAGGACATTAATGGTTTTTTTTTAAATGATTCTTAGAGCACTACTGTGCTTTTTGCGCTGAAGGTTTATTCTGCTTTACTGCTAGTGTGCTATAGATTAGAGGGCTTGAAAACTATACAGCGCTTGATCGTTGATGGTTTAGAGTGCTGAAAAGCTAGTTTTATAACGTGGAGCAAATTTATTTACTTTATTTATTTTTATTTTACTTTTTTTACTTTACTCTACTATTTTACTTTTTTTTTACTTTACTGTACTACTTTACTTTTTTTACTTTATTAATATACTTAATTTTCTTTATTTATTTACTTTATTTTTCTTTATTTATCTTTGTTTGCTGTCGCTCTGGTTGGCTTAGTCGAAAAATTATTTTTGAAAATAATAATCTTCTATTCTATGCCTCGCACTAAATTTTACTCAAGTTGAACTTTTCAATGTATAACCTACGTTTCGAAGATTTTCCACCCGATTATTTTCCTACGCATTTTGTCCGATATTGTCGAGCCGTACGTTAAACCGTATAACCGCAACGCGCTTCAGTAAACCGTGAAATTCGACTGTCATTCCGCCGGTTAATGCATTTGGCCGTATGTGCACCGAAATTCGAACCGAGATAGATATCAAAATCCAGCCGACTGTAACAGGTCAAGGGGAGGAAGATCTCGTTTCAGTCGTGGCACCTGTTCGCCGGTTGAATCGTTCGAATCCTCTGCGGAAATGACCCGTAATGAATGAAGTCGGATACTATCTCCACACTGTATAAATTTTCTACGTTATCTGACCGAGCTGGATTTGTTCTACCGTGGTCGGTTTCATTCGCTTGTACTGGCGACTTTTTGCCGGAAATTCCCGCCACTGCTCGAAGCTTAAGCGACTAACTACTCGATAGTTGTGCCATACAGGGCACACTTTGGTGCAACGCGATCAATATCTGGTACAGACGTTGAGCCGTCCTTTCCCTGCCAAAAAATACCCCCTCTCCTCCCACTATCAGTAATTTATTTTCTATTTTATAAATCCATTTTTCTCGGGCGAATCTGTTTATTTTTTGCGGTGATAGTTGTATTTATTACCAACATTCTGATTAAAATGTGAACACAATCGAAAGGCTCTTAATCGAACTTGAAAGAGCGAATTTTTCCCCAATTTTTTTTTCGAATTAATTTTCCCATTATTTCAGAATATTCCTCTCAACCTATTTAGCCGTCTAATATGGATCTTCTTTCTGTAAATAATATACCTGTAAAAACTTCTGTCGATCCGACGACAGCCGACGGCGAATGTCGGCCGTTTTCGGACGACATCCATCTCAACGTCGACGACGTCGATAAATCAGGAATTTGCAATGGCGGCGATTTTATTTGTACGACGTTCTCGGCTACTGATAAAGCTATCAAGCAAAATAGGCTGCTCCAAAATGTGATCGCCATCTGAAACAAAAATATGACGCGGTTGAAGCTTTATACGTTTAAAAATTGCGGTTGCAGATTGCTTCGAGCGTTAAGGGTTGTTGTGCTTGACTTTTAGAGCGCTAGAGGGTTAGAGTGCTTGACTCCTAGAGCGCTAGAGGGTTAGAGTGCTTGAGTGTTCGAGCGTTAAAGGGTAACTGTGCTTGACTACTAGAGCGCTTGAGTGTTCAATCATTACCACAAGGGGAAGGGGGAGGGGGGAAGGGGGTGCTTGGGTGAAGATTGAAAGATTAATTGGGGAAGCATTAAAGGGTAATTTGGTAAACATTAAAGGGTAATTGGGTAAGCATTAAAGGGTAATTGTAAGAGCGCTGGAGGGTTTGATTGCTTTAGTGTTTGACCATTAAAATGTGATATAATTAAACATTAAACATTAAATTAACATCACAGTTCTTATAGGGCTAGAGTGCTTGATTTTATCTGAATGTCGCTACTTTGAAATTCGCTAGAAATTTGACACAGTCGATTTTTGTACTAGTAAAAAATGGCCATAAAAAACGAACAAGGTTCGAAATAACTTTCGATTTCACGCTTTAGTATTTTACATTGCCTGTTCACTTTGGGTGGAACAATGATCAAACGCGAACACCGCAAGCATACTAAACGAGCAATTTTCATCTACGGTCTCTTCCTATTTACGACCTATAAAATGAATAGTTCAGGATTGGCACCTAGTTTGCTCTATGCAGGCCAAGGTTTAATGTATTCGCGAGGGGACCCAACTGCGCGGCATTTTCCTAATAAACTGGTGCAGTAAGTTAGTGGGTTGATGAGCAAATGGGCCTCGACGGCCTTGGTGGAAGGCGTTTATCGTGAAATACGTTCATTCACATGCTGAACGTAATCTTTGTCTATCAAGATCTGAAGCCGGAAGAACATAGCAATATCAGCAGTTAAATCGGGTTCTAATTATTTCTGCGTAAGCTGCGCGAATATGTGGAAATTTATTACGGAAAATTGCCGGTTGTCTTCTATGTTAATCAACTCTTGATATATTGCTGAGAACGTTGTTTTCTAACGTGTCGATTTTGGTCGAAACGTCTTGTCTTGGGGCGCAGTAGAAAAAACTCCTTTTTTCAGTTTGTCGCTTCAGTTTGTATCAAAATTGTTGGGAGTTAAATTTCGCATTGAATTTCCTACTCGCATATGTTTGATACGTTCGTAAAAACTTGATGGCTATAGTTCGATTTTTATCTAGTTCTTAGAAGAAAGTTTTAAATAAATCTCTCGTAGAATGCCTGTATTATAGTCTATTACTAATGAAAACAATCTGCTTCCTCTATAAGAAGGTATAGAAGATAAAAAGAAAAATACTTCTGAACCAATTAAGCGCTGTTTCAAATAAATGGGAATAATTTATCCTTATAGAGTTAAGTGGTGGTCGATTTCGTTATCTTTCCATTCTTAACTAACTGATTTTTTCCTCAACTTCGTCGTCACTTTTGGTGAAAGTTCCTCTATAATTGAAGCCAGTGGTTATCGGTGAGGTAGTGTATTTCAGATCTTCCCTTTGAAATGCATTGAACGGAAAAACCTCGAAGATTATTGATACGGGAGCGCGACAGTAAAAAATGCATGGGCCTTTTTTACCCGCGCTCAATCTAGTTATAATGCATTGGTCCCAAACAATCCGAATAAAATCCCACGGTTTCTTCGGAGCGTTTTGCCCCTCGAGATTCCTCTATTTTATTCTCAGAGCTTCCCATTTAATATTCTGCGGCGTTCGAGTTGCGTTCAAGATCAAAGGAATCTCTTTTTTGATTCGGTGCCATAGCGCATTTTCCCGCTGTAACGGCGATAAAACGTGATACTCGTTTTGAGACAAAATGATCTCGAATTTGGACTTGATTCAATTAAATTTAATTGCACATTTTTTAGGTGAAAAATAAGTTCAGGCGAAGTTTCCTGCTTTGCGGCGGCCGTAGCGGAAATTCGGAGTTTTTTTTATTTAAATTGCATATCTCATTACTGGATTGAGCGAATTTCAAATTTCAAAATGCGTCAGATTTAGAATTAAATGCCTTACAACTTGTTCCTGAGACATTTTCCAATCGGAGAACGTATTTTCAACTAACAGAAGTTAGAAGTTGAGGGCTGTCGAATTTTTTGCGAAATTACAAAAATTCGACGTGGAATTTAACGCTCTTCGAAATAAAATTCATGGCTATTATCTGCAGGATGGGTATTTGTAAGAGGATTGCGAAAAAATTTTCAAGTGCCAACCGTAGAGTTCAGAATACGTAGAAAAAAATGAACAATAAAAATAATTTTAAAAAAATCATTTAAAAAACATGAAAAATTAATTTTATGAATAAAATAAATAAATAAAAATTCACACAGTACTAATTATATTTCTTCGTCTCGTCCATACTCAAGTGTTACCTTTTCCGCTGTTCCATTACGCAATCGAAATCTTCGAATGCTCATTGTCAATTCTCTCGCTGTCCGATACATTTTTCAAAGCCTTTGACTATTCGTAGAGCGTTTCTCGCCTTTCTGTTTGTATAATCCTTTATTCATAATGTAAATTTATTCATAGCACCGTTCCCTTATTTGGCTTCAATAATTGTCGAGTGTAATTTTATTTCTTAATTCGCCAGATTCGGTTTAATTTTTTATTTACTCGTCGTTCGTTCGTTAAATATTTGTACGATGTAAAAGATCGAAATCGGTCTTCGGTTCTCGTCGGAAAGGATCGTTAGTCGAGTTGAACTGGTTTCGTTTGTTTCCCGCCGAGTGAGGCTAGTTTTTTCCCTCTGCCTCCCACGCTTTGCAACTTGGCTTGTCTTTTTCTACCCCTCGTTCGTTTCTTTCTGATAAATGAGGTCTTCCGTCGTATCCGAATGTTGAATGTACCTGCATTGTGACTGAAATTCGTACATCGCTATATTTTCGTAGACTGCAGCAATCCCATAGTTTTTAAATTTTTATTTTTATTTTTTTATTTTTTATTTTTTTTTTTATTTTTTATTTTATTTATTTTTTATTTATTTTTTATTTTTTAGTTTACGCCCAACAGGAAACAATTCTCTATTTTTTATCCCACATTTTTCCACCCATCGTTACCTCAGTTGGAGTTTCCTTCATACCAATACTTCGTGCGAACTCGCAGGTGCGTAGGATTCGAGTTGGCGTAGGTCGTTGATCTTGGAATCGACTCGTCAATTAGAAGCTAAGGCGCCTGTAGTCGAATCATACTAATTATCAAGTCGTCGAGTTGTTATTGAAGTTCAGCTTCGATTCTAATTCGCGGGTCGACAATCAAGTCCGACTCGGGCGCTTATTTACTCATTAAAACAAAATCCCTCCGAAATTGAGATGGGAAAAAATTGCTACCTAAATTATTTACCATTTTACAATTTTTTTTTTCTATTTTCACTATTCTACTATTTAATATTTTAAACAATTTTTTTTTACCCTGATAATGTTGATATTTTTCACAGTTTTCCACATGGGTGGATATTTTCATTATTAAATTTCTACAGCTCTCCTCCATGGTTATAAAGTGCTTTGTTTCTCCTATGCTATTTTGTTTTCCAAACCTTTCCCGCTCTGAAAGACTTTCCCGCCTCAGTTTTTCGCCGTATTTTGCCCTGCTTGACTTGATTAATTATATCGTCGTCAGCCGGCGAAGGGCCCGGAGCGCTGCGAAGGTTCGCTCTATTAAGTCTGCGGAAAAAATCGTCGTATTTTTCGAGGCGAGAAAGAATCTTAATTTTCCTCAACCTTCCAGCGAGGGAATTATACTGTCGAGCTGGAAGAATCAATATTTCATCTCGATTATTATTTAAAAGCTTACACGATTTTCCCATCGCCTCCCTAAGAACGATTTTCCGATGAACATGCCGAATTTCCCTTGGCTACGTAGCCAAGCTTTCGCTTTTGGAATCGGCGAATAGCTGCTTTCAAATGTCAGCTCCTGTCACGTAATAGCGTCACGCTTATGTCAGTTTTGTCACGTAGATGTAATAATGAGAAAAATTGAACATTTCGTTCGGGTCTATTTTCAATCATTTCGGTCGTGTACGGCGAGCTGCTTCTGCGCAGAACTTGACGTCATCTGCGTTTGAAGCTGTTGAAAATCAACTTGAGCTTTGATAGCTTCCACTTCAAACGCGTCTCGTTTCGAAATTGATTTTTCCCCCGCTCAAGTCGCTCCAACTTCGAAACTTTACCGTCGGAAAGTTCGGTTTTCTTTTGGCGAAAGTTTCTGCGGGATGATCTCATTTAAAACGTTTTTATAACTTGTCCCCCTCTAGCAGAAGGCAATTATGGATTTCTGAGAGAATATTGCGTTTTCATTGGCCAACTGTTCATTGCATGAACTGAAAACCAGCATGAAAATAAAACCCTTTCCTGGGAAACGATTTCGATCCGAAATAAACCTTGGATTTTCGCTCTTTTCTCGGTTTTCCGCTTATAACTCGAATACAGCGCAATTTATCGACTCGACTTCTATTATCAAAATGAAAGAGCGTTATATTGCTGTTCAAATTAGCACCTAGTTTTTTTTTTTTTTTTTTTTTTTTTTTTTTTTTTTTTTTTTTTTTTTTAATTTTATATCTTGCTAATGACGCATCTTATAGTTCCGCCCAGTGGTTTGGGCTCTGCGCTCAAATTTATTTTTAGGGTCTCTATGTTCAGTTGCATCACATTTTCGCTTCTCCCGTTTTTTTGCTTGTGTTCAGAAATCTACGCATTCTATCGATGTTTTTTTTTTTACTCTGTCGGTGATATCAGGGGTTGGCCACATCTTTGCTCAAATGGTCTGGCATAGTTTTTCTTTATTGTAGATTACGTGTTTTTTATTTATTTCATTTTTTTTTAAATATTTTTAAAGTAAAATATTTAATATCAATCTTTCCTCTCTCAGTCTATTTCTAAATACGAGTTAATTTTCCTCCTCATAACCGTAAATTTCTCGCCTGTCCCGTGAACCGTCGTAAAGTCGTTTCCGTTTTTCATTGTTCAAAAATTCCGTGCCGCGTTTTGCTAACGTTTTTCGATACAAAGATTATATTGTAACCTCAGGCCTTATAAGCTGGTGCTATTATAAATCTATTAGGGGTGCTTCAATTAGGAAGCTCCTAGCCTAACGACTAGAGCTCGGCTTTTTCCTTATCCAACCTTAATTTGTGAGAAAAACCGCCCTCGCTCTTTTGGAAGAAACGCGCTCAACGTTTTTCCACGCAAGTTTATCTTGCTCATCTCAAGTTAACATTCTATTAACACGCACGATTTTATCATTCGCTCTGTTAGAGTTCATCGTCTGAAAATTGCTCAAATGAAAATGGATTTTTTCAATTGTAACCTTCGTCGAGCATTGTTTTTGATTTTACAAACTGAGTCCGATGACGGACGGGCCGAATAATTGAGGAAATGGGCGGATATTCTTAATGCAAACCTAATAGGTTGAGATTTATTGAATAAACATAAGTCTACCCTCACGTCCGCCTTGGACTCCAGATGAAACGATGCGGCACGTCGGTTTCCCACTCATGAGATGCAACTCAACCGAGCGCATTCATTTTCTCTATTGGGACTGTCGTCAATATGAGAAATCACGTCGAGCCAATCTCCGGCAGAGCAGAATAAAGAAGTGGTCCCTATTTTTTCATTAATTCATCTTTTTTTACTTTTTATTTTCTTTCCATAGAATTTTTTAGAGTTTTTCCATACGATTTTTTCTTTCTCCTAATTTTATATTTGTTGTTTTCTCGGAAGTTGCAATTTTTTCCAAATGTTCTTTCGATTTGTTTCTATATTTTATTTTTGTCTCTGCTACCAATTTTTTTTACAATCAATTTTGTTTTAATTTAAAATATTTACATTCTCTGCTATTTGTTTATAATTATTTTTTGTAATTCAAAACTTTCCTTGACTCTGCTACCAGTTTTATTATAACTAGTTAGTTATGTTTTTGTAATTCCAAATTTTTATTGCCTTCGCTACCAGTTTTTCATAATTAATTATTCTTTAAATTTAGACATTTTGACGTCTCTGCCACCGGTTTCTTCATACTTACCTTTTAATTCAACATTTTTGTCGTGTCTGCTTACTTTTTTTTTTTTTTTGAGCTAGGTTTGTATTAACCAAATTTAATTATCCTTTATTTCATTCTTATCATCCCATTTTATCTAATTCAATAACACTGTATATTTTTGCCATTATTACGTACCTAATTATATTTTTTGTTGCTTTATTTTCTCGTGATTTTATTTTTTTTCGCTGCCCTCTCATGAGGTGTAGGTAAAACTGAAATTACTTTGTCCCTTTCTCGACCCTACACAACTTATAACCGCAGACTCAACCCTACCTCGGCCGATCTACTGACTTTAATTACTCCATGTTTACGAGGACGTCGCCGAAATGAACTCTGGAAGGACCCTTTCCAGCCATTAAAACGGGGCTCCTCTCTCATTTTATAACAAATAATGAAGTTATGGCAAAGAGACGTATTACACGTTCCACCAACTACCTTCATTTTGAAAAAGCACAAGTTCGTCTCTGCAAAGAGTATTTTTCAGACTGCGCCCAGTAGAATTTTGAAGTATTATGGCCAACAATTGAATGTAAATAATATAACGCTAATTATTTACTTTATGTGAAATTATAAGGGAAATAATTAATTGATATTTTTAAAATTTATTTTCACTTTATTTTTGCTGCTTTGACCAAAGAAGTTATGAAGAACAGTTGGGAGGAGGGCTAGCGTGCTGGGAAGGGCACAAAATACTCAAAAAATTGATTCGACTGGCTTGTGTTTTTATTTTCTCAACTTGCCAAACGTTCTTACTAATGCGATTAAGTGAAGTGGAATATTTTTTCCTCTTAATTGACTGAAATCACAATTGAGAAATAATAAGAGAGACAGAGAGATTTATAAAGTGAGGGTAGAGTAATATTTTGAATTTCCTCACAATTTATGCTCATTAACGTAGTGCTTCGTGAAGATGCTGATGGGAATGCTTTATGCAAAGGTTTCATCTGTATTCTGCATACGTAACGATTTCTGCCTTGTCTGTCGATATCTTTTATAAATGATTTTTCCATCGCGCAATCGATTGACTAAAACCTCAGCCGTTCTTAGGAGAAATTCAATAGAATGAAGTCCAGAAGTCATAAGAGGTTGGAGTAACCATGGCAACGTCTCGTCTGATGCTCCCCGAGGGCTTCTCCCATCTCAGACTGACCCTTATGAGCATTGAAGAACCTTCCCAGCGCTTCGGGGTCATGCTCTCCTTGTTATGTCTCCCTGTTCTCTCATCAATTTTCCTCTACGACTTCTTCTCGCGACCCGCTCGCTTCTACTGTTGCCTCATAGGTTGAAAAGATCTGAGAACTTGTTGAGATATCAATATCCGAACGTTTTCAACAGACTCTATCCATCCTGTATAATCCATTTCGTAATCATAGAAAAGTGTGGATAATCGTATCCAGTTCTTCTTACGTTTATATGTTTATTGGTCGACGTAAACTTTTTATTCCTCGTATTGATGTAATCCAGCACTTCACTTAGACTGACATCGTGATTTTTCATAGGGCGCAAAAGTATTGAACTTGACGAGCGAAGTGTGGACCAGACTAGGGAGTGTTGAATTCTTTATAGTCGCAAATAACTTTTTTTAAATGAATATTCTTCATTTTGTTAATAGAAATGCCGAGCAGAATGCAAATTGGCGCGCGATAGAATTATTTATTGAACCGCTAATACAACTCACGCTCTGCTACCACTTTTTTCATTCTAATTATGGACCCAACCTTGCTTATGTTTGTGTACCATTTTGAGTATTTTTCTCCGCTCGAATAATCTTCATATTTTTTTATCATACCATTGTCCGTTGTATTTTTCAACTATTGTTCTTCATTCAGTTCGGCCTGAGATTCTTTTCGAACTGTTCATTACGCAACATTTTGCAACGATTTTCCCTGAACGAGTCATTCGTTAACTTTTTAACTGCATAGCAGTGTAACTGCATTGCTTACCTTGGATTAATGTCCTTGGATAATCGCAAATTATGCAATATCCAAGGCCGAACTGGATTCCTTTCTGATAACGCGTGGGTTCGGAGTCCAGTTCAAATGGCCACGATGAGCTCACCTCGCCAGTTGTAGGTGAGCTCGGTTGTAGGCGGCGGAACTAATTTGTGAACGGAGTGAATCATTCGCTACTTCGATTCATAGTTTTCGAGGAAGATGCTGCACTAGATTTCGTCGAAAATTGTTTACTAAAGAGCTGCTAATTATTTTTAGTGGGAATTTCGTCATAAGCTCTCAATTAATGGGTTTTAATAATAATTTTGAAGGGTTATTCCATAGAAGATTATTGCAAATTTTCCAAAAAAAAAAAAAAATTCCCAAAATTTTTCAATTCATGGATTTCAATAATAATTTTGAAGCGTCATTTTGTCT
The DNA here is from genome assembly GCA_037159825.1 of Tupiocoris notatus. Lineage (NCBI taxonomy): Eukaryota > Metazoa > Arthropoda > Insecta > Hemiptera > Miridae > Tupiocoris > Tupiocoris notatus. The sequence continues at coordinate 177,914 of JASJUZ010000491.1, forward strand.
AAAACAATTTTCTAAGGAGGTGCGCGTTATAAACATAATTCCTCGCTAACCCGTCAATTTATGGATTTTAATATTAATTCTGAACGGGTGATCTCGTCGATATTTCCAAAAGAGCTATTTATTTTTCAAATTTTATTCTCTCAAAATCGTCAATTATTCGGGCGTATTTTAGCTTCGTAACTTAGGGTCGATAATTTGAAATTAGATTACCTTCGACATTGAGCTGTGATGTCGGCAATTATCGGACTCGACATCAAAGCCAACTCCGGGAGTGCCGGATCGTTAGTGATTATGGCAGTCCCGAAGATTCGAGGGCGGAAATTGCGCCGGAATGACTGTACGGTTCCCTTGTCAGAATTCCTGCGGTCGCATGTTCTCACCCTCAACCCTTCGAGGATTAATGAACCCACTGGAAACAACTTCAACCCTCAGTCATCCATTTCGCGCATTTGGCTCGAAAACACGTTTTCCTCTTTCTGCGCAAAAGAATCACTCTCGCTTTTTTTAGAATGAAAACATTGAAAACGCTTGGATAAATATTGTGCGTCGTAATATGCAAAAATTTGCCATCGTTCGTTGATAAAATACCATTCAAAGCTCTAATTGACTTCGAATCGCTATCGCCATTAAGTACTTAATCGGTCCCGCTGATTTGCATTTATTCCGTCCGTTTTCTTTGTTGTAAATTCAACTCCCTCGATTGGCTCGTTATATTTGCCCAATTATAAATTTTCCGAGTGCAGCAACCGGTTTCGAGCTTCTTAAAAAGGGTTCGCCGAACTTGCAATTAGTCAAGATAAACCACCCTGAGAGCAAAGAGTTCCAGCATCTGTTTCGCCCCGCAAACTGGGAGAAATGGGGAGAAATTGTTAAGGAGCCTTCGAAATATTAAAGGGCGCCTTGGAGGCATTAATTACGGGCGTAAATTCGCATTAAACCGTTTCCTAATTAAAACTTTTTTCCCGCAGGCTGATGAAAAATCGAGTCCTGCCGCTGGTTTAATTTTGCCTCAATTTTGATCGGATGGAGCCCAATTTTCAAGCTAGTTACGTTTTCGAAATTCTATTTTCTCGAGTAGAAAAAATTTCGGCGACAATTTGACCCTCTCAAAATCGGCTCAATTGCAGGTTAATGCTTCTGAAAAATATCCAAGCCTTGGAAATAATTTTCGACCAGAAAAACCGAAATTTGCAATCTTTTTCCCCTTTTTTTTTTTTTTTTTTTTTTTTTTTTGCCAATTATTCGAAAACTATGGATTTTATTGAATGGACTTCTATTTACAATTTTCTTTTAAGCATCTTTGCAGAAACGTACAGAAAAAACCGGATTCCTCCGTTCAAATTCGACCGAATTTTAAAGTTTTGGTATTTTTTAAAATCAGCCTTAATATCTTTACAACTTTTATAAGAGTGCATTTTCCGATTTAATGTACATTTTCGATATTATCGGGCGGTTTGATAAATTCGGCGGCTATTCAATCGCCTAAACAGTTCTCGATTAACTTCCCAAGTGTATAGATCCTTTTTATTCCCATATGTGGGCATCTATTATTGATAAACCCTCTCACTATTCAACAGTTCGCTTCAAGTACCAACTCTTCAGCTCGAGTTCTTTCATAGCACTTGAAGATCGAAAACCGATGGATACTCCGCACTAAGGAAGCGGGGAGGAAAGCATTCAATGGCGGAAGGTTTCCTTCGACTGAATCGCTTATTTCATTTGAATAAATCGATTTCACTATTAGAGCTTGAGCGCGGCTTACATATTAATGAGCCTCATCAATCTTTGCCTTTGACGTTGACGAGAAATCTTTCCCTTGTTCTTGGTCACGCAGGATTGTCCCCTAGCGGGAATGTGGAAATAAACTGAAAAAACATCCTTCGGAAGTGGCGTAGCTTGTTGGAAAATAATCATTAATGGCATGTGATTGTTGAAAAGCAATACCGTAAAAATACATTTTCGCGTTGGAGCGTAAGCGAAATTAAAACCTATCCGTTTCGCGGAGAAACCTCTAATGCGAAGAAACTTAAGCTTCTTCGGTCGTAACAGAGCAAAAAGATGTTTACAGCCGAAAGAGCTGTACTTCACTTGGTATACTCCCAAACGGGAACAGGTGCAAAGGCTTGCTTGGGAAAGCTGGGAGAATAGAGCCCTAGGGCTTGTATCATGCGGGGAATGATGTATTTTCTGGCGTGCACGTATGCGAAAAGCCTGTATCTTGTGAACTGCGAGAGAAACGGGCGACCCTCTAGCCTAAATACGAAGTTTTCGCCGAGTACCGTTTTTCCACCGGTGAGAGGATCATGGGAAGATGAAATATGGTATTTTCCCACGTCGTATAATCGAGATATTTATGACCTAGACGATAAAAAATGAACGTTCGCGTAAGGAACGCGATTCTCAACTAATAATAACCGTTTTTGAGGATGAAAAACGCAAAAAAAAAACAACTATTGTGTGTTTATTGTACTTGTTTTAAAATCCATTTATATTTTCACCGGCCGACTAGGTAAAACCAGATTATAGGCTGGTGCTATTGGTGAGAAATTGTTCCGTGTAGTGGGGAAGTTTCTTACGATTCGATTGGCCGCTGGTTTCGTCCGCCATTGTTTGCTCCTTTGGATTAAAACGCCCTTCATCGGTTTTATTGACTCCAGAATGGCATCATTCGATTCTGCACTATAATTTACATTGGATTCGGCTAATTCCTTTATTAAATACAAATATTAGTATGGTTACAAGCCTAGATGCTTCTTCAGGGCGTTAAGTGGGGCAAATAGGGCGTGGTTTGGTCTCAGCTTAGCTCCGCCCACCTGAACGCAGGGCAAATACTCTACTTCGGGGCAAATAATTCAGCGTTGGTAAGTTTTGCCAACCAGAAAGCTCTACTGGCTTGAAAGTGATTTTCAGTTTTTTTCATGAATCTCTCAGAGCATGAACACAGTATTGCGCTTAATAAATACAAATTTGAACAGCATCGGAAGCCTAGATGCTTCCTTATGCTAATGAGTGGGGCGAATAGGGTGTGGCCTAGGTGCAGCTCCAGCTCCGCCTACCGGAACACTCTGCAGACCTTTTCCATCTCCTTTTCCCTTAAAATCACTTTGGTATCGCATAAAGAGGGGGGAAGTTAATTAATTTTTCCTCAATTAACTTTTTTTAGCCGTTGAGTGTATTATATTTTACAATAGCTGCTGTCTTATCCAGACGAGACTCCACTTAGTCAATCTCCAATCGATCGAAATTGGGTGCGAAGTGGTGAAATTGACGATCCATCTTGGTTTGAGATCATGCTCGAGCGTTTTGTGTTTATGATGGCACCCCTTCGAAATTATACGTTTCGCCCTGGTAAACGCTTTTGTGCATCAAGATATAATTGAAGTGGCTGCGGTCGGATCCCATTCCCTTAATTACTCTCGCTTCCGAGGTAATAAATATTCAATGGAATCCTATCAAAGGCTCTCATTGGGCGCCCAGGCGTACCCCATGCTCCACTTGCTCATTCAACTTGGCAGCCCTAGTGCTACCTGAGGATCCCTTAACGTTTTCTTATGCTATTGTTAACTTGTGCCAGAGGTTTTTTACTGTTGGCATTTCCATCGGGTAATGACCCATGAATACTAAAGTTTCGACTGATAGAGAGAATGTACAGTGTGGATTCTAAGGATGCCAGAACTTCAGAATAGGCTGGATTTAGAAAATATTTCTTAATTTCAATTGCTGCTTCCAACATGATCATTGGGTTGAAATCCATTGCTAAAAATTGGGAATGATTTCATATTTATCTTCGAGCTGTACGGATTTCGCCGGTTTTCCCTCTGATTCACAATCCTTTTTCCTCGAAGCTTCGGAAGTCACCTTTGGAAAAATGGAAAACTCCGAGGAAATGAAACTGGGGGAAAAGAAAAGCTCTTGAGAATTGGCTGAGCTGGCGTGCCAAGGTTTTCCGGATCGATAGTCACCCCGGAGGCATCGAAGTGTAATGTCTCTCTTGGCATCGATTTTCTCCTATCCTCTTTCCATTTATCATTTTCCGTTTAGACGTTTTCAACCGATAGGGGATAAATACGATCTGTCTCTACTCATGTTATAGACAGACATCATAACAAGTTCAAACTTGTGGATAATTTTTTTGAAATTCTTTTTCATTTTTAAATTGGCGTAGGGAATGTGCTTTTTTATTTTCAGCAATAGATTTATATGTTTGGTAAATACGTCAGTGCCCATCTAATTCCGTTGGCCATGGCATCAAACGAAGATCTTGCGGCTCTTTAATTTACCATTTTTGGTGACTCTTTCTGAGGATTATCTTCAAAGTTAAAGTGTATCTTTGCAGCTTATTGGATTGCTGTGCAATATAAAATTTGGTCTCTCCAAACTACCCAATCTTTTCTCTTCTTTCCTCTTTTTCTATCCGCTAGAAAATATAACCTTTCGGCCTGGATATGTTTTGTTTTTCATCTATCTCTAGAACTCGTTTCGAACTACAACTAGGACAACTGCAGCATCCCGTGCCAAGATATGGAAGAAGGACGACACAAGAACGGCTGGCATTATGTTGTCTTGGGTTAGGTTGTCCAGCCGGTCACTGGGCCACTTGTGCTCGAGCTATTAGCGAAGGAGGACCGACCCACATCTCCCAGGACTTCACGTCAGCTGATTAATGGCTTGTTAGACCGCTAACTACCAGTAGCCGGAGAGGAAAAACTCGGAGCACGAATGCGACCGACTCGAAGAATTCTTCTCCCGCTGTAGTTGAATTTAGAGCCACGCAAGCTGCCGTTGCCATTTTTTTTAAAGATTTGTCCGAGTCCCGAAAGTTATAAGGCGAATCTTCATTGACAGAAATCTAGGCAAGAACGGTGTATTTTCCTATTTTTATCATCTTTCTCTAGATGTTTTTCTGCTTTACGTCACCCACTGATAGATTGAAGTGGAACAAAATTTTCCAGAATATTCATCAATGAAGTCTCTGCTACCAATTTCCTGTTGATTTTTTTATTTTTCATTTGGTAGTGAATTTTTCGATTTGAGGGTAAAATCATGGTTCTCCAGGAACATCTCGAATTCATGTTTTTAAACTGTCCTAAAGAATGATAATCTGAAAACGTCAGTTTCGGAACGGTATGGGTAGTCTCTGATGAATATTGAGTTGTCTCATCTGTCAAGCTGCTTTGACTGGTTTTTGCCTGGTTTGTTGCCATTCTTAACGTTTTTCCTTATCCTTTATGCTTGATTGAAGCATTTAATGCTTTGGACTAGATATTCCTTGTACAATCCCTTGTCCCGCGTTTCTCCATGATTCAGTAACGAGAACATTTAGCTTTTGAAAAATTAACTAAGCGTCGGAGTGGGACCTCGCCGCTTGAATGTTAATTTCTCATTTGGAGCCCAGGTTCGCACAGTTTGCGGTCAGGTCGGCAAGGGTCGAGAATGGTGCGAGAATAAACCCTGCGTAACCCTTGGAAGTATATTAATTTCCCTAGTGTGCGCAACGTGCTTCGGATTTCGAACAGGTGGACCTTTCGGAGAAGGTGAGCCGGAGTATGTGAGTTCGAAAGCTGCATTTCGAGGGGAAAACGAATATTTACGCTATTAGTATCCTTGGGGAAATTCAGCAGCACAGTCAGAAAACTAAAATCAGCATACTTCAGATGCTTCAATACGATTATGCAGTTGAGAGCGATTCAGCAAGGTTATTTTCGGTGGTAAACGAACGTCTGAGTTTTCGGTCTTTTGATTGAGCGGTGCCCTGTAATTTCCTTGCAGTTCTCTCATCTCGTGCTCTTCACACGCTCGTCAACAAGTGTGTCTTCCTACCCGCTTATTTCGTTTAGTGTTGATTACTTGATGCTTTGAAACTGCAGTCTTCTGAAGTCGCTTTGGATCCATGCCGCTGAGTGTAATGATGGAAGTGTGCTGAGTTTGTAAAAGGGGGATTGTATGTAAAAACCTTTCCTTTTAACTATTTTTTATTTGAGGTTTGATGACAGAAATATTAATAAAATATTGACTCGGAAGAAACGCGAAATTAAGAAGACACGAACGGCGTGAAACGAAGGAATGACGAATTTCTGACTTTCTTGTTGTAAACAATCCGTTGCCACAGACATCACATATGAATTTTGCCAGTTGTTAGCAACTGAAGTTGATTGTGCATTAACAGCATGTGATGCCACAATACTCCCCCCTTTGGGAATAGCGAAGTCCACGGAGTGTCAAGGAAACCGGACTTTACAACGTCTTGGCGGCTGAGTCCGAGCTGGCGATGTCGTTTGAGGTGACTTCTCACTAGTGGTAGCTGTCGCGGCAGGGTTTGCTGATGAATGTCGTAGAGGAGTTTGCGGAGGACGATCATCTTGGGACAGGTAGGCTGGTTTGAGTCGATCGCGTGACACGACTACTCGCTTGTTCCGAATGCGGATTTCGAAGTTCTTTGAAGACCGTTTCACTACTTGGTACGGCCCAGAGTATGGTCGCTGCAGAGGTTTTCGTACACTGTCTACGCGCAAGTAGACGTGTGTGCAGCTGTCCAGGTCTTGGTGCGTGAAGGTCTTGTTCGTGGTGTGCCAGGATGGTGGAACAGGGCGGAGGAGATCGAAAATGGCGTGGAGGCGTTGAACATACTCTGAAGGGTCCGTGTCCAAAGGTGTTTTCTCGAAGAATTCACCAGGCAATCGCAGTGAAGTACCATACACCAGGTTAGCGGAAGAAGCTTCCAGGTCGGGTTTGTATGCACAGCGGAGTCCTAGGAGTACTGTTGGCAGTTGGGAAATCCAATTCTCGCTGGCATCGTCGGAATGAGCCATTAATGAAGCTTTTAGCGATCGATGTTGCCTCTCGATTAATCCATTAGCTTGCGGATGGTAGCTTGACGTGTGTCGTACTTCAATCCCTAGGATCGACGCGATTTTGTGGAACAGATTGGAGGTGAAGTTTCTTCCTTGATCGGTGACGAGTTTAAGCGGGGTGCCGAAACGACAAATCCATCCTGAGAACAGCGTGTCTACAACTGTTTCTGCCGTTTGATCTATCATCGGAAAAGCTTCGATCCATCGTGTGAAGCGGTCGATGCAAGTGAGAAGATAGGTGAATCCTTTGCATCGAGGAAGGGGACCAACTATGTCGATGTGTAGATGGGAAAATCGTTCATCCGGCAGTAGGAATGGTACCAACGGAGTTTTCTCGTGCTTCTGGATCTTCGCTGATTGGCAGGGATGGCATTGGCGTACCCATTTCTTGACCATGCTGCGCATTTTTGGCCAGACGAACCGCTCACTGATCAACTTCAACGTTGCCGTCGCTCCAGGATGAGAAATTCCGTGGAATTGTTGAAAAATACTGAAGCGGAAGGGTGCGGGGACAAACGGTCGAATACGGCGAGTTGAAATATCACAGTAGAGTTCTGCGTCTTCAATTCGTAGGTGTCGAAGATGTAGGCCAGTCTGCGTTGGATGGCTCAAGAAGTGCTGGAGTTCCTCGTCTGTTCTTTGAGCTGCGGCCAGATCCAGTGGCGAGACGGTACGTTTGACAATAGCCTCAATTCTCGAAAGTGCATCTGCTGTGACGTTTAGCGTACCCTTGACGTAGCGAATATCGGTGGTGAATTCACTGATGAGCGCAAGTTGCCGAATTTGTCTTGGGGACATCTTGTCACTACGCTTCGAGAAGGCATGGATGAGAGGTCGATGGTCTGTGTAGACGATAAACTGTCGTCCTTCCAGCATGTACGAAAAATAGCGAATTGTTTCGTAGATGGCTAGTAACTCGCGATCGTATGCTGAGTACCGGCGCTCAGTTTCCGTCAATTTTCGTGAGAAAAATGCGAGTGGCCGAAACGCATTGTCTTGCGTTTGATGCAATGCACCACCGATCGCGACGTCCGATGCGTCAGCCATCACTGACAAGGGCGCGTCTGGAATCGGAAAGGCAAGGACAATGTCTTGTTGGAGGAGGTTTTTGCAAGCTTCGAAGGCGGTTTCCATTTCTGGCGTCCAAGCGATCTCTGTCTTGTGTCCGCGCGGTTGATTCGGAAGGTGAAGAGGAATCTGAACTTTCGCCATTTGAGGATGGAAGTGATGATAAAAATTTAGCATCCCCAAAAATCTTCGAAGCTGTTCAGTCGTGGTGGGTTTTGGGAAATTCCTGATAGCATCGATTTTTTCGGATAAGGGCGACACTCCATCAGCTGTTACCTTGAATCCAAGGAAATCAATGGACGATTGGAAGAACGAACATTTCCCAATGTTGATTTGGAGTCCATGATCTGCAAGACGAGCGAAAAAAACGTCGAGGTGCTGGAGGTGTTCTTCTAAAGATCGAGAGAAAACAACGCAATCGTCGATGTAGGACCTGACGAATGGAAGATCTCGAGTAATCGAATCCATGTGCCGTTGGAATGTTTGAGCTGCGCAGCGTAATCCAAATGGCATTTTTACGAATTCAAATAACCCGAAAGGGGTAGTTACCGCGGTTTTCGGCACGTCAGCTGGATTTACTGGTATCTGTAAATACGCTTTTGTCAGGTCGATCTTGGAAAAGATGCTGGCTCCATGCATACAGGAAGTGGTTTCTCGGATGTTCGGGATGGGGTATCTGTCGGGCGTAGTTTGAGCGTTTAGTTGACGATAATCGCCACACGGTCTCCAGTCGCCAGATTTCTTCTTTACGAGGTGAAGGGGACTAGCCCATGGGCTGTTCGATGGTCTACATATTCCTTGTTGAAGCATGAATTCGAATTCGGCGCGTGCAGCTTTCAGTTTTTCCGGGGAAAGTTTACGAGGGCGCGCAAAACACGGAGGTCCTTTAGTCTCGATGAAGTGAAAGGTTGTTGGAGGAACGCGTATCTCGGGAGTAGAATTCGAAGGGAACAATTTGTGTTTCTTCAACAAGTCGTTGACGCTAGCCGGAATACCTGTGTGAATAGTAGATATTGGCGATGATTTGTCGTTGGTAACAGAACCGTGTGTGCTCAACGTTGTGGTGCGATCGAGTAGTCGTTGTGATTTCAGGTCGACAAGTAAACCGAAATGTCGTAGAAAATCTGCGCCAATAATTGGGCGTGACACATTGGCGATGGTAAAAACAAATGGAAAAATCCGTCGGAGACCAAAATCTATATTCAAAAGTCGTTGACCGAAAGTGCGGATAGGCGAGTCATTGGCGGCGAAAAGTACAAGGGGTGATATATGATGTCGATCAAGAACGCGGGGTGGAAGAACGGATAATTCTGACCCGGTGTCGATGAGAAAATTTGTATTTGAAGTCCGATCTTTGATGAGCAAGCGGCATGATTGTGAACTATCTCCGAACGCCGCTAATTGGAGACGTGGTTGGAGTTTCCCTGGTTGCTGTCGGACGATTTGAACGAGCAGGGGAGTTGACATTTCCTCGCATTAGCTCCATATTTATGGTGATAATAACAAGGACGATTTTTAGAGGGTTCGCGAACGCTAGGTGAACGGTCACGATTCAAAGATCTATCGCGGGATTTTGAACGACTCGTAGATTGAGAACGATCGGCTCGGACCATTTGTTTTAGCTGCACAACTTCGTTGCTCAATGTTTTCATCTGAGCGACTAACGTTTCCAAAATATCGGACGATGACGCTCTGGGTGTAGGCGATGATGCTGAGTATGAAGTAGCTGCGACTTGAGGAACTTGCACCGAAAGTATTTTATCAGCTATGTCAGCTTGTTTGTCTAGTGCCGTTGTCTCGGTTGCCAGCAGAATTTGCTGTGTGTTTGGAGGAAGACGTTTGAACCAAATTCCGCGAATTATTTGTTGCGGAATTCCAGGTCCAGCCAAACGTTGGATTTCGCGGAGCAGCTGTGATGGTGACATGTCACCTAAGTCGAGCGGGCCGAGTAGTTTATTCAACTTTTCTTCTTCTGATTCACCAAACCGTTTGAGAACCGTAGCTTTTACCGAATCGTAGTTGTTTGTGGTTGGGTCGCGGAGTACATCGGAAATTTCTTTGATGTGAAGGGGTTCCATCACCGAGATTATGTGGTTCAATTTTGTCACTGGTTGAGTGATATGGCGAAGGGCGAATTGAGCTTCGACGTTGAAAAACCAGGACTCGGGATCGTACGACCAAAACTTCGGTAGTTTGATTGCTACTTGGTCACAGTGAGGAGCACTCGTGCTGGGAGGTACAATACTTGACTTTGCGTCGGTCATATTGTACGCGAAAACGAAAATGCGAAAGCGAATTCGAACGGAAACTCGAAGCGCGAACCGCGAGCGCGAACGGAAACGAGAGGGTCACCAGTGTAAAAGGGGGATTGTATGTAAAAACCTTTCCTTTTAACTATTTTTTATTTGAGGTTTGATGACAGAAATATTAATAAAATATTGACTCGGAAGAAACGCGAAATTAAGAAGACACGAACGGCGTGAAACGAAGGAATGACGAATTTCTGATTTTCTTGTTGTAAACAATCCGTTGCCACAGACATCACATATGAATTTTGCCAGTTGTTAGCAACTGAAGTTGATTGTGCATTAACAGCATGTGATGCCACAAGTTAATCAATCAAAGCGTGGTCTCGTTCTCGAGTGTTTGATTAGTCCAACGTGGGCTCTACTGATTGGCATTTCATTGTGTTTTTAAATTGTTTTCCATCTACTGGCCCTTCTGAGTCGTTCAATGCCTTGCGGAAGCCCAGATTAATTGAACAATATTGGCGAAAGACAACACCCTCGCATCACTCCTGTTAAGACGAAAAATGCAGAAATCAGTCTGAGGCCCTTGAAGCTTCTAGCTTTCGGATTCGGGAAGCTTTTCTCCCTGCCGGTTTAGCTGACCGTTTTCGACCAGCTTCCAATCTGCTGTAAACATCTCTTGCTCGCTTTTCTTGCCAAACGACGCTACAGACCTATTACATCACTCATTCTTCCTCCAGGGAAGACCATCTTTCACTTCCAACAATATCTCGCTCGTGGAACGTTGCAGTGGCCCGTCAGTGCTCTACTTCCATGCCCTTCCTTTTTGTCGATCACTTTCAGTCCTATTTTTGAACAATTGACCACGTCTGACCACTACTAGCCCTTCTGAATCATTCAATGCCCTCTGAAGCCTTAAAACGAGTTGAACACAATTGGTGAAAGACAGCATCCTTGGATCACTCCCGTTTTAACAAGAACGGCATCAAAGGTTTTCGCCTAGATCTTTCTGGCTTTCATTCGTAAGCTTCCTCCTCATATCTAGACATTGATGGCTTATAGTTATATGCTGGATTAGAGGCCTGGTCTGAGATGTGTCCAGTTCGTTGTTGTGGAGGCTATGTGTAATCTCTGGCCGTTTTGTGATGCAGTTTCTCGAGAATTCCCTTACATTTTAGTCTCGGCGCTACAAAAAAACGAACTTTTTCACCAAAAGCTAATAAACTGATAAATGAAATTTCCCCGTATTTAATTCGAAAATAGTCATCCGCAGGACTGAGAAGTTGTTTTTTTTTCGAAAAAATTCACAACTTTTTTCTCGCTATTAACTTGCCTTTCATCTCAAACGACTCGCAGGTATTCAAAAAGGTGAAAACCGTTTTGTACGAGCGCTTTTTGTAATCTGACACTCGGATTTGCGACAAGTATTGGCAAAGTTGGGTCGCTCGAATTATTTACGCTTCGGGCACCCTCTGTATCTCTTGCGGAGGAAATTAGGAAACACGAGGAATTCTATGAAGTACAGAGTGGACCGCGGTTTGGCACTAGCTCGAAACAATCTCCGACTTAAAAGTTTTCCGTTTGATAACAACTTCTGTCCCAAGGGCTTTTCCGTTATCCCGGTCGCAAACCGAGTGTCGCGAGTTTTCCTGAATAATCCGACTCGAAATTCAAGCAGTTTCGTCTCTGGGTTCATAAATTATTTTCTCCCCCGCGAGACGTGACGCATCGTAAGTCGCAGTTGGATTTGATGTTTCTTCTAACCGGGCCGTCAAGATTTACCGCTTTCTATCTTTCTGGCGTGCCAAGGGATTTGCATTTCTCGAAGCTCAAAATAAACCCTAGCGCTGGGAAATCTACGTTTTGCACTTAGAGTTGAAAAAGTCGCCGATTCCGACAAAACGTGGTAGTTCATCAATGGAGTTTGACTAATCATGATCTAAGACGACTTCCTTTTTTCACCCCCATTCCAAACAATGCTTAGTATCCCTTCATTTCTAATATTTCCTCCTATAATCGCCGGAATAGTTTTTCCATCGTATTTTTTTCACCCTTTTCTCCTCCATAAGCATCAGTGAATGTTTCATAATAAAAACGCGAGCCAAAAAGGAGCAATTGCCTGTAGAAAAAGGTGTTGTTTTCAAAGAGGGTGTCATGGGCTGAGGCGTAGGGTTTCCCAGATCGATAGCCTTGGCCTTGGGAGGTGCATCCAGCTCCGACCCCTCCCAGACGTTACACTGGGCCAATATTGGTCTGTTTACATTAAATTGACGCGTAAGTAGAAAAATTGACCATTAGAATTGAGCGATAATTGGCGTAAAAAACAACGTAAATTTTTTTCAGCTAGTGTCAGCTAGTATTAATCTCAAGTATTACATTTTTCCAATTATTATTTTTATGAATATTCATTCATTCATTCTATGATTATTTTATTTTATGACGTCACAGATATTTTACAATTTAATGTTCAAATTATATTATAATTAATTTTGTAATTACTGAGTTACATTTCTATTTTTTTCTAACATATATATTTTTATTTTATAAGTATTTATTTATTCATTAATTTATTATTTATTGTAAGAATTTAAAAGAGTATTCTCACTACGAGTTTTTGTAGAAAGTTCAAGCGTATCTTAATTAATATTAAAATTATAACATTTATTAAATTAAATAAAACAATAATTATCAACACCGATTGTCAATCATCATTTAAATTTTTTAATATAACTTTTATTAACAATTTAGTTTGTTCCTTGTTTTTTAGAACTTTTTATCCTGAACTTTTACTAACATGTTATCGGGTATTTTTTAGGAATATTTAATCGTTTTTTTACTAAATACGCAATACTTGTCTCGACATTTCGTAGGTCACCTGTTCAATAAATTTTGCAATTATTTTCACAAATATTTTCTATTGCATTTTGTAAATAATTTAATTTTGAATGAGCGAATGAAAAGGTATTTAATGTGTGAATAATTTGGTTTTTCAGAATTATTGAATTTTTCTGGTGTTTTTGTAATTTTTCTTTTATTTCTAATTTAAAAAAATAAAATAAAAATAATAATATAAAGTAAACTTGGCGTTTTCGACCTTATAATTGTCCTCCTTTCCTGAGTTCTGGGCTGAATATTAAATTCCATCTTATTAGCCAGCTAACCACTTTGGGTAGAGGACGGCGCCTTGTGGAACTCCGCTTGTTACAAATGCAATTAATTTGCTCGTCATCCCTCTCTAATTAGAAAATTATTCTATCATCGCTTTTATCGAATGTTCGTTCTTCTCTGAATCATGGTGAAATTTTAGAAAATCACATCACCGTCGGTAGCTGCCATTTTGAAAACCCAAAACTTTTTTCTAAGTATGATCGATCTTAAGTGATTTGGGAAAATCCCATCTATCGTTCTCTATGGATAACGATTAAAGCCAGCAAAGAAAGCGGATTCGACTGGCAGATGTTGGCAAACATCTGCGCCAAACGTTTGGCTCGGGTTCCCACGAATTTTGCGCAAACGAATCGGCCCCTCTATTAGCGCTAATTCTGTCCAATTCGTCGAGCCGCTTGTTCTAAAAGAGCAAAAGCTCTAAGCTGATTCCATTGTTTTAATCAGTCATTCTCCCTTGTCGATATTAAGCCGCCGTATTTTTGGATTTATTCGAGCATTTTTCTCTTTTTCACTACGTTGCCAACTGTTCCAAATAATTCACAATTCGTGACGTGCGCCAAATTTAGACAGTGTCATATTGCAGTTTTGCTTATTGTACAAGCATAGAATGCATCGCATGACTTTCAACACTGTGCACTCGGTCATAGTTTCGAAGGGTCGACATTGAATCTGCTCGGCTATGAATAATTTCAAGCGGACCTTGGATTCGCACGCTCAGACGAGCCGAAGGTTGGCGAATCGATTCGTCGTAGGCCGATTCGGCCGGCGCCCACGATTGTTTTCCGATTTCGTGGTGATAAAATTCGTCAGAAACAATGACCTTCCTAGGAGAGTCAGGGAAATGCACCCAAGTTGCTCCGCTTTGTTGATTTTTCATCCTAAAGAAGATATTATTGATTTGACTAGCTCAAGGCCAATGGCGATAGAGGACTTTCGGACCAATTACGGTCAATTTCGTTTGTTCCAATAATTTTTTTCTTTTATTTTATAGGTCTGTTTTTTTTTTTTTTTAAATATTTTTATTGTATTGCATACTTTTTTATAAGCTACTTGTTTATTCAAATTATTCACTACTTTCTTCCATTAATAACCTGTTCTTCTTTTTTCGTATCGTTTCTTCGCGCTATTCCTAGTAAATATTTTTCCATTTTGACGCAATTTTTTTTTTTTATATTCTTTAATACCTACATATATAGTTTTTTCTCAATATAACATTTTTTCCTATTTTGTATTTTTCTTTCATTTTTTCCTCATTTTGTAATCTGATTTTCTTTTTGCATTGTGCATGTGATGAAATTTTTCCGAATTTTTCCAACTTAGCAAAGTGAACGTGAAATTTTTCAAAGTAACTTTTCATTTTTATAGCTTTTTTAGATTGAATGTTTTGACGTTTTTTAAAATTTTCCACAAATTGTTCTATATTTATCTTATTTTATTTGTTTTTGTATTTTATTTAATTTTTATATTTTTACTCGTTTGTCATATTTGTCTGTTGTCACTCAAAAATTCGTATTTTCCCGCATTTTTTAAACTTCAACTCTATTTGAGTGAGTTTCTTTTTTTTCAAATCATTTTTTCATTTTGTTATTATTTTCTCTATTTTTTACGTTTTCCTCGCATTTATTCGCTCGGCCCTTTTGAATCTTCCGTCGAGAATTCTGCAAATCTCACCTGCATCGCATATCCCCCTTCTTTTTCGCGTTGTCGTCGAAAGTGGAAACTTTCTGTGCCATTTTGTCGCTCCCCTTTCGGTTAGGGTGCAGTAAACCGAGGGTGCAAAATATCTCCCTCTCGATTCCTCGTCAGTCTCAGGTTCAATTCGTGTACAATTTCCCGCTTCTTTTCCGATACTACCCGGCTCCTGCCATGTTTATTTAACTTGCTCTTCGAGCCTTTCGGCTTAATGGAATTTTCGCGTGCACTCCAACGTGGAGTAAGACACGCCTTCTTAATATAGCATAGGTATCTATTTGAACGGGATTTTTCTTCAAGCGTAGATATCAAATTTTTGTGTGTTTTCGACAATTCGAAATTTCCTTTTTATATTTTCTGTCTCTTCTCGTCGTATTTTACTTAGTTTTATAATTATGTTTTTACTATTTTCAAATAATTGCCCTAGTAAAAACCTCTTTATTTATTTTATTTATTTATTTATTTTACATATTTACGGGCATAGTGTGCCCAATGAACTTAAATTAAATAGCAGCGCTTCCTGATTAAACATAATACAAATACTGATTAAAAATTTAAAGAAAAACATGTTCAAAATTAAAGGGGAAAAAAACAGTTTTTATACTTGTGAGGGGGGTGAAGAAAAAATCAATATCGGGGTGGTTTTCCAAAAATAAATTAATATATTCAACTGTTAATTATTTTTAACTTTATTCTACCACAGCCTTAACAAAAAAAAAATATATATATAAAAAATAATCTCTAAATCCTTTCCAAATCCAGTTCTCCGCACTCTTTTCTTATCTGTGAAATCTCTGACCGCTTTTGCCTTTTAGTTTTTACCGCCACCTTTTCCCTTATATCCAGGTCGTAAACATCTGCCTTTTTGTTCGCCTCCTTCTGCCCTTCAGATTGCTCTTTATAAACCTCGTGATTCCCTCCGGTAATTTTTTCCCCCCTAGTTGAGCTCTTGCCCTTATGAAAGGCCAATCCGCTCATGTGGGATATCTGGAGTTTATCATGAAAAAAAAGAGGAAAAAAGAGCGATACCTAAATTTATTTTTGTTTTGTCCTGTCCGCCTACTTATGCTGATTTTATTTGGATTCTTGCGTCAATCATTTATATTTTTTCGAGCCCCAACCTATAGCATTTCTCGGCCGACTATTCGTTCAAGCTCCCGTTTGTCGTCAATTGCCCCCTCGTTTCTGACGAATAAATCCTCGTCGTCGGCGAAAACAATTTCACTGACCCTGAGGACAATTCGCTATTTCAAACGAGACGTTCCCGGATCATCAGATGGATGGTTTCCGAGGGATAGCTATTCATACTGCAACCGAGGGCTATTCAATCCTCTCCGAGATACTGACGTTTCAATTAGAGTTTCTCAACCTTCGTCAAGAGGTTCCCTCTATTGTTCCGGGATTACCGCTCCTATGGGATTAGCTCGAGATGTTCAAAGGGCGAAGAGAAGTGCACGGATTCACCATATTACGTACTCCGGAGTTGAACGAACTTCAACGCATTGTGTAATCTCTGGACTTGGTGCATTTGCGAGGCGGCTTTTCGGGAATTAAAACTGGGTGGTTTATTAAAAGCTTCGCGGTTAATGAAAACTTTTTTTTTTTTACCTACAGTAAAATTTCATTATTTTCATAAATCCCGCTGCGAAAATTGCTAGTTTTTGAGTTCTCAATTTTTTTCCACACCCGCCAAAATCTCTTTACAAGCAGAAAAACTATATTATATCCTGCAATATATTTTTTCGCCGCCAAAAAACACGAATTTCCGCGAGTTCAACTTCAAAAACACAATTTCCCGCCAATTGTACTCCGAAAAAAATTCTGCAAAATATAATTTTGAAAAAAAATCTAAAAGAAAATCGGATTTGACGAATTGTACTTGAAAAACTCGTACTCAAAAAAGCACTTCTTTTTCACATTGTACTTCGAGAACACGATTTTCTCCAAATTGTCCTCTAAGAACACATGATTTTTTACAAAAACTATTGTAAATAAACATAATTTTCTACAAATTGTAGGTACAAAAAAATATGTATATTTTGCAAGTTATACTTCAAAAGGCAAATTCTATTCCCAAAACCATACACTTTTTTCGCATTGTACTTTGAAGAACACAATTTCGTAGAATTATACTAAAAAAAAAACACGATTTTCTGCAAAATGTACTTATAACGCAAATTGTACTTAACAAAAAAAACTCAATTTTCGCAAATTTTTTTTGTTGGATTTTTTTTTTGTTGCAAATTTCAATCTATTTTAACTTTTTTTGTGATTTATACTCCAGAAAAAAGATTTTCTACAAATTATATTTCAAATCGCGAATTCTACTAAAAACACAATTTTCTTGCGAATCGCACTTCAAAAATATTATATTCACTAATACTTTCGGATTAATCGAGCCAAAGTAGCTTATAAAAATAGTCAACGTTTGAAGATCTATAGAATATTCAACGAGTTTGCCAACTCGGAAATGTTTTCATCTTGAAAGATCTCGTCGCTATTATTCTCAAAAGCTAATTGGTCATCTCATATTTCGCTTCCCTTCGACTATAAGTGCTCCATGGCTTAATGCGACGCTTTCATCGAGTCGATTTGGATTTAGCTCGCTTTTCAAACTTGCGGAAAAAGCTTTTCGTCGTTTATAAATTCATATTAATTAGCCTACGGGGAAAATCAGTAATAGGTACAAAAATAAACATATATTTTGTCAATTGAGCTATTGCTCGTATTGTGCAAATAAATAAAAATGTATAAAAAAGTTTCTCCCTTCCCCATTAAATTATAAATATAATTTTTCAACGCCCAACACTTCCTCATCTCCGAATAACTCTCATGCTTTTTCAGTTTATAATGGTCGAATGTTGAAATTTCGAGCTCGCCCGTTGAGGATCATGTAAATTTCCTTCCTTTTCCTATCTTTGAGGTTCTCGATTAGGCAGAGCTTAGGTCCTCTGGCCATAAATAACGTCCAAGCTGGTCCTTTGGCGAGTGGAATAAAAAAACGCGAACACTACCGCGGCAAGGACTTCCAGTCAATTTTTTTCCAAGAGGCCATCTAGGGAGAATCCTACCTGGACAGGTGTCTGAGCCAGGCTCAGAGTAAAAATACTATGAGAATACGTACGACCCGGGTTAGCATTAAAAATCTTCCCTTTCGGATTTTCCTTCAAAACTGGAACCTCACTACTAAACGAGAAATATAGTACTAAAAAAATTTGCATTCGTAGAGTAAATATTCGTTTAAATTACTCGCGAGTTTTTCCTATTTGAAAACGCATCCTTTAGAAGTAATTATGAAAAACATTTTTCTCATCTGAGACTTTTATTTCTGTCAAATGATCTCAGTTTATTTTACTGCTGATCGTAAAATTGCTTTTTTACCTCAAGTCATCCAATCAGATGATTTTCTATCGCTTCGGCTCGTATTCATAAAGCGACTGACAATTCTCTCTGACAATTCCATCAAGCGGAACATACTTAATTTTATCCAACGCGAATGATCCACGCTCACGTTTCCGCCTTCGAAAGTTGACGAACTTTCTGCCGAAATTTGAGAAGACGAAGTTTCGAGCGTTTGTCAAAATAATTAACCGCTCGGAAGGTTCGAGTTGATCGTTGAAGTTGGAAAGAGCGATTTATTGATGTTTCTTTTCCACAGACTACCTACAGCATTTTTCTTGCTCTCCTCTATAAATCCGTTTTGGGGGTATTTTTCATTGCGGGAAAACTCTTCAAGATATTTTTCTGCTCCCTTATCTTATTATTTTTTCTTCTTATTATTATTATTTTTTTTATTTCTTCTTCTTATTATTAATGCTATTATTATTTCTTTTGTAGTTTTTCTCCTCCTATTCTGCTGTATGGAAAAAAACCAACTCTCCTGTTACAGGGAAATAACTCGGGAAATTTTTATTGAACGGAAAAACTTCGAACGCGAAATTACGACGACTAACTCAAAATTAGAACGTTCTTGTTTTTGCAACTGTCGGTTTGGTTGCTCAGGTAAGCAACCGCAAGTTCAGGTGATTTCCACCGAAGACGCCGCTACATCACTCCCCCTTCACTGATAGACAACGTTGTCATAAGCAAACAGGGAACCGTACTCGACGTCCGCTTGATGTCTGACGTTCTGGTGGAGCTTGTGCTGTAGCGGGTGGATTCGTTGGTTGCCTGGCTCTTGGTTGCGCTACTTCCTCATGAACGACATATGCGGGCTTGAGTCGATCTCTCGATACCGTGACGCGTTTTCCCCGGATCATGATGTCGAACGTTTTTTGAGATCGCTTTGCAACTTTGTACGGTCCAGTGTAAGGGCGTTGTAGCGCTGCTCTCACTGTGTCGTTGCGAAGGAAAACGTGCGAACAGAAATTCAGGTCCGGATGAGAAAACGTCCTCTCCGTGGTGTGCCAGGATGTCGGCGCTGGTCGAATCATTCCCAAGACGTCATGCAAACGTTGCACATACTCGATCGGGCTGGAATGCTCTGTAGGGCGCTCGAAAATTTCACCGGGTAGACGTAAGGTTGTGCCATAAACCAATTCGGCCGAGGACGTGTCCAAGTCAGATTTATAAGCGTTGCGAACGCCTAAGAGCACTGCCGGAAGTTCGTCCATCCAGTTTTCTGGCTTCTCCGATCTTGCCATGAGAGCTGCTTTAATGGCGCGATGTTGACGCTCGATGAGACCGTTGGCCTGAGGGTGATAACTCGTCGTGTGGCGGACTTCAATCCCCAGAATGGCGGAGACTTGTCGGAAAAGATTTGACGTGAACGATCTTCCTTGGTCTGTTACGATGGTTATTGGCGTCCCAAAACGTGCGATCCACCCTGCGAAGAACGTTCGAGCGACGGTTTCAGCTGACTGATTCTCCATCGGCAACGCTTCTATCCAACGCGTAAATCGGTCGGTGCAGGTGAGAAGGTACGACGCATTATGGGACGGAGGCAGTGGACCTACCACGTCGATGTGAATCGTACTGAACCGCTCATCCGGGAGGAGAAATTTCACTAGCGGTGTCTTCTCATGCCGATGAACCTTTGCGAGTTGGCAACCGTTGCATTGCCGAACCCATTTTGCCAGATCGCATCTCATTCGCGGCCAAACAAAACGATCGGCAATCATTTTTGCTGTTGCTCGCGTTCCGGGGTGTGAGATCCCATGCAGTTGCTGGAATACACTAAAACGGTAAGTTTCCGGAACGAATGGGCGAGCTCGTGACGTAGAAACGTCACAAAAAAGGTCCACATTTTCCATCGCGATCTTCTTCAGCTGGAGACTTGACAATTTCGGATTCAACAACAATCCTTCAAGTTCCAGGTCCGATGATTGTGCGACTGCGAGTTGACTCGGGGAGATGTTGCGACAGGTGACAGCTTCTATACGAGACAAGGCGTCTGCTGTGACATTCTCGGCACCTTTCACGAATTCGATATCCGTCGAAAACTCACTGATGTAGGACAGTTGTCTGAGTTGTCGTGGTGATAGCTTATCACTTTTCTTCGAGAACGCGTGCGTCAATGGGCGATGATCAGTCAGGATTTTGAAAGGACGACCTTCCAACATATATGAGAAATAACGAATCGTCTCATACACTGCGAGTAATTCCCGATCGTAGGTGGAGTACCTACTCTCAGTCGGCGACAATTTCCTGGAGAAAAACGCCAGAGGATATGGACGACCGTTGACAATCTGATGCAACGCACCACCGATGGCAAAATCCGATGCATCTGAAGTCACCGATAAGGGTACGTCGGGCATGGGATAGGTCAACACTATGTCTTCATGGAGAATTTTCTTACACGCCTCAAACGCTTCTTCCATTTGCGACGTCCATACTATTGGAGAATTGCTCGTGAGAGTATGAGGGAGGTGAAGAGGAGATTGAATGCGAGCCATATCCTTATGAAGGTGATGGTAGAAATTTATCATCCCTAGAAACCGTTTCATTTCCCGTACAGTTTTTGGCTTTGGATATTTGCGAATGGCCTCTAATTTCTCCGGCAGCGGCGAAATACCATCTGCGGTTATCTTGTAACCCAGAAAAGTCACGGTCGGTTGAGCGAAGGTGCACTTGCCCAGATTGATCTTCAGCCCATGCTTTGCTAGCTGAGAAAAAAACGCGTCCAAATGTTGGTTGTGCTCCTCCATCGATTTTGAAAAAATCAAGCAATCGTCAATATACACTTTGACGAATGGCAAATCCCGTACCACGAAGTCCATGAACCGTTGGAAAGTCTGCGCTGCAGAACGTAGTCCGAATGGCATCTTCACAAACTCGAAAAGTCCGAAGGGTGTCACGATGGCGGTCTTGGGGATGTCTTCCGGTAAAACTGGAATTTGGAGGTAGGCTTTCATCAAATCAATTTTAGTGAAAACTTCCGCTCCAGCCATTGCAGTAGTAGCGTCTCGTAGATGTGGAATCGGATACCGATCGGGCTTCGTTTGAGCATTAAGCCTGCGGTAATCTCCGCACGGTCGCCAATCCCCGTTAGCTTTCTTCACCATGTGGAGAGGGCTGGCCCATGCACTTTTTGAGGGTCGACAGATCCCTTCCTGAATCATAAACTGAAATTCAGCTTTGGCAGCTTTCAGTTTATCTGGCGGTAATTTCCTGGGACGGGCGAAACATGGCTGGCCAGTAGTCGGAATGTGATGAAAAACATCAACAACTGACGTCTCCGTTACCGATGCCGTGCTATTGTTTGAGTTCATGAGTCGATGTTTAGTCAAAAGCGCGATTATATCACTTGGAATACCGGAATGAGTTGCTGAAACCGATGGGGGTACATGATTGGTGAGAATTCCTCGAGAACTCAGCGTAGTATTGCGGTCAAGGAGGCGTTGGCACTTGATGTCTACCAATAACCCAAAGTGTGATAGAAAATCCGCACCAATTATAGGTCGGGATACATCTGCCAAAGTGAAAACGAAAGGAAAAATTCTTCTTAATCCAAGATCAAGCTGAAACAGTCTCTGGCCGAAAGTTCTGATGGGAGTATCATTTGCTGCAAATAGTGTAAGGGACGACGCGGTTTTTCGGTCGAGTGGTAGTGGAGGAACGACGCTCAATTCGGAACCGGTATCGATCAAGAATGATTTACCTGACGTTCGATCGGTGATAATGAGGCGGCACGACGAACTCCCTTCTCCAATTGCCTCTAATTGGATTGGGGTTTCAAGTTTCCCTGCTCCTTCTTGTAGTTACAAGGTTGCAGGCAGCGGTAGGCATCATCTCCAAACTTGCGATGAAATCGACATATCGCGTTTGATCCATCTCGGGGCGCTGAAGAGTACCGTGGTCGGCTGGTCGACCTGCCACGCGAACGAGAACGTCTGTCCAGCAATTGTGCGACTTGGTGAGAAAGCTTAGCCACGTCCGCAGCTAATGATTCCAGTGTCACTGACGAGAAAGATGTGGCTGCAACTTCTGGTGTTCGAGCTACAGGCGCAGAAGTAGTAAGGGACGTACTAGCTACCATCGGTAGTTGAACCGATACGATTTTGTCCGCCATCTCTGCTTGCTGGTCAAGCGCCAAATTGTCTGCAACATGTAATATTTGTTGCGTCTGAGGAGATAACCTCTTCGTCCAAATCCCGCGAATGATCGCTTGAGGAGCGTTTGGGCCAGCGAGACGCTGTATTTCTCTCAGCAATTGGGATGGTGAACGATCGCCAAGTTCGAGAGGACCGAGTAATTTATTCAGTTTTTCTTCCTCACTCTCGCCGAACCGTCGTAGGATAGCAGTCTTGATCGAGTCGTAATTATTAGTTTCCGGTCGTCGAAGGATATCCGAGATTTCTTTGATCTGCGAAGGTTCCATTACGGCAAGAAGGTGTTGCAATTTGGTAGCAGGATTAACGATGTTGCGAAGCGCGAACTGTGCTTCAACGTTAAAAAACCATGACTCCGGGTCATAGGCCCAAAACTTTGGCAGCTTAATTGCGACATGCTCACAACGCGTTGAAGTTGCATTAGCGTTGCTCACCAAATTTTCTCCAGAACCTTGCGGATTCGGCGAAGCCATTTTTCAGTCGGGTCACCAGTGTAGTTTTTCTCCTCCTATTCTGCTGTATGGAAAAAAACCAACTCTCCTGTTACAGGGAAATAACTCGGGAAATTTTTATTGAACGGAAAAACTTCGAACGCGAAATTACGACGACTAACTCAAAATTAGAACGTTCTTGTTTTTGCAACTGTCGGTTTGGTTGCTCAGGTAAGCAACCGCAAGTTCAGGTGATTTCCACCGAAGACGCCGCTACACTTTTTATAATTTCTTATTATCTTTATTTTTTCTACTCACTTATCTTATTATTTATTATTATTATTTTTTTTTATTTCTTCTTCTTCTTCTTCTTATTATTATTAATACTATTATTATTTCTTTTCATAATTTCTTATTATATTTATTTTTTCTACTCACTTATCTTATTATTTATTATTATTATTTCTTCTGCTTCTTCTTCTTATTATTATTAATACTATTATTATTTCTTTTTATAATTTCTTATTATCTTTATTTTTCTACTCACTTATCTTATTATTTATTATTATTATTGTTATTTCTTCTTCTTCTTATTATTATTATTATTAATACTATTATCATTTCTTTTTATAATTTCTTATTATCTTTATTTTTTCTACTCCCGTATCTTATTATTGTTTATTATTATTATTATTATTATTATTTGTATTACTTTTCATTATTTCTTATTATCTTTATTTATTTTCTACTCCCTTATCTTCTTATCTTATCATATTTTTCTACTCCCTTGTTTGAATAATTTATCAGTCGATATTTAATTCGTTTCCAAAATAATAGCCGCTTAAAAAAATAATAATTAAAAAAAACACTGCTCTCATTACAAAAACAATGATCTGTACCTCCTGCTTATATTCGCATCAACTTCCATTTTAGCTATCCTTCTGATATGGACCCTCATTTCGCGTTTCTAACCTTGACCTTGCTATGGGCGATAGCCATAACGTCTTGTCTTGACTCACAATAGAAGCCGAGGGGCGTGATAGTTCCTACCTCGTCATCTCAGTGAAAGAGATCTTGAGATACGTGAGAATGCCATCCACTGCCGCACCTGGAGACTTCTGAATAATGAACCTTTGAAAAAGGCGACATTCTCCAAAAGAAAAGGGGGAGGACGCCCCTCGTACGTGCGAGGCTAATTTTCAAAATGCTCCGCGAGCGATAATTTTCTCTCCAATCTGATCCAATATTCGAATAATTATAGTTCAGCTGCCGAGAGGAAAAACTCAACGGAATACAAGTACAACATTGGCTCATTATCGTATGGAATCGGATTGGAACAATTTTTTACCATGATTTACTTCGTGACTATTAAAACTTGAAAATCGATCAAAGTCGTGGGCTCTTTACAAAAAAACTTCAATTTTGGCTGAAGCTGTTACAGAGTTCGGTTCCATCCTTCCCTCGCACTAGTTTTACTTTGCCTCTTATTTCAGCCTCTTTTAACCCGTATTTCAGCGTTAATTCCCCTACTAAAGCTGCGGAGATCTGAATTTCCCCATTATTTCAACTTCAGTTCTCCTTATTTCGGCCCCCCTTATTTTAGTTTATTTTACTCATAATTTCAGCGTTTTCCTCCTTTATTTCAGCTCCTCTTACTACTTATTTCAGTGTCATTTCCCCCTTATTTTATTTTCATTTCCCCATTATTTCAACTCCAGTTCCCCTTATTTCTTTGTTACTTCCTCTTATTTCAGCTCCTCGCACTACTTATTCCAGCTTCATTTCCTCCATATTTTATAATATAAAATTGAATTGAATTGAATTGATGTGAATATTATTCACTTTCCCATTATTTTAGCATCAGTTCTCGTATTTCAGCTTCATTACGTATTCTTCTATTACAGCTTTACTTTCCCACTATTTCACTTACTTTCCCCTTATTTGAGCTCCTCTTACTCCTTATTTCAGCTTTACTCCTCCTTTATTTCAGCTTTACTTCCTCCTTATTTCAGTTTCACTGTCCCTTATTTCAGCTCAATTTCTCCTTATTCCAGCTCCTCTTACACCTTATTTCAGCTTTACTTCTCCTTTATTTCAGATTACTTCCCCCTTATTTAAGCTCTTCTTAGCTACTAGAGCCTCTTACTTACTTTGCTCCTCTTACTCCCTCTTTATTTCAGCTCCTCTTACTATTTTCAGCTCTCCTTCTTTATTTTAGCGTAACTTCCCCCTTATTTAAGATCCTTTTACTCCTTATTTCAGCTCCATTTCTCCCTTATTTTAGCTTTCCCGTTATTTCAGTCACTTTCGCCTTCACTTAAACTTCAATTTCCCTTCAATCCTTCACTTATTTGTTTTGCTTTGCCGTTTCTCTTTATTTTGAGCATTTCTTTTCCTCAACTTCCTTTAGTCATTTTTCCATAACTTTTTTTCACTTCCGGCTCTCCTCCCTTTCACTCTCACTCAGCTTAATTCCACTTCCGCTCAAAATTATTTTTTATTTTTCTCTTCCGTTCCCATTTTCCTTCACTTCTAACGATATTAGGTATCTAGTAGGTCCAATCGGTGTGTCGATTACTCAACAAATTCATTCATCGCTCGTACATTTTTTTATCAACTTTCGAGTTCTATTGAGGCGACCGACGGTAGATAATTTACCAACTGTCGTCCCGCTGAAAATACGAAAGAGCGGAGATGAAAAACAAAGGTAGAGTTTCCGTATCGGGGAAAAAAGTTTTTTCGTCATTTTTCCGCTCGAAGGTAACGGACCAATTTCGGCCGTACGAAGGGTAAAAAGGTGCTGTTATTACTTTTGTACAACTTGGCAAGGGGAGATATTTCCCTCTACAGACACGGTATTATGAATACGAAGAGTAAGATTTGTCAGATTGACTGCGACGTTCGTTGTTTCAGCTGAATACATAGGACAAAATTAGTGAATTGACAATGTAATTTTAATTGTGAATTGATTTTCTCAATGATGCTGCATCTTATACTTTGCACTAAATGTAATTTGTTTTTTTTTTTCCAGCTGTATATTTATTTATTTTTTATTATTTTTATTTTTTAATTTTGTAATAAGTGCATAAACCAATTTAGCCAGAACCATGTCGCGCATTGGTGGCTATTTTATGATAATTTATGAAACAATTAAGTTGGCTTCATGATCTACATAGAAAAAATATTTTCCCAGATTTTTTCCCACTGTTCAATCCTCTGCACACGTACATCTCGTCCAGGGTTGTACCGTTTCAACCTCGATCGATTTGATTGAACTCTTGGAACGCGGAATAGCCAACGCCGCCTTGCAATTTATGAACCCGATCCAGGGCCACGCTCTGTGGAAGTTCCCTCGAATCGAAGAAAGACCTGTTTTCATTAGAAGTTGGCTATAATAAAGAGCAGTGCTGTTATGAAACCCGGAGCAATTCAATTAACACGGTTTTTTGCTTAGTGATTTCTATCATTGAAAAAGAAGTTTTGGTCCATTCTGCTGTTTGGTTTTTAATTGGGAATTTTCATTTATTTTTATTATCTCTTTAATATTTCCAATTCTTTCCTCGAATGAAGGCTAAATAATTTCCTTCGACTTGTTCTACATCTGGATAAAATGCTGTGGAATTATTCCGGCGAAAAATTGCTTTCCTTTTCGATTCCGTACGGAAAAACGGATTAATTAAATCGTCTCCTCGAATGCCCACGCTTTAACCGGATTTAATGGAGAGCGGTTGCATCGAGGGCAGAATGATGAAGCTATTCTACGCCTTCAATAACCTCTTACTCGGCTCTGCAAACAAGCGAGTTCCCTTTTGCAATGTTTGCCGAGCTCTGTACTAAGCCATGGCGGCGGGAAACGATGTTGGGAATTCATCTCAAGGGTCTCCGCTCTCAGCAAGAAGGTTAAGGACAAGGGGACGAATGCTGGAGATGCATGCAAGGGTTGATATGCAAATGAGGGCCAGCTGCCGTTTGGGACTTGACGGTGAAATGCCTTTTGCAGGCCTCATGAGGTCGTCGAGGTCGCTTGTCAGAAACCGAGCTGAAACCGCGAATTCCGAGAGTGTGTCGGTTTTATCTATCGCAGAGAACCATTTTTTATTACTTGACTTTTTAACTGAGAGATGAAAAAAGTTTCAATTTGTAGCACGAGCGGAAGAGCGGATAATAATTGATGATGGCGGAAGAGGAATGAACAAATGAGAATGGCAAAAGGTGAATGAATTAATGAGAATGACAGATGGAGAATAAATATAAGGGAATGACCGGAGAATTAATTAATGAGAATGACAAAATGAGGATGGAATAATGAGAATGACTAGAGGAGAATTATTTAATGAGAATGACAAAAGGCGAATGAAATAATGAACATGACAGAAGGAGAATGAATTAATGAGATTAACAGGAGGAGAATGACAAAAGGAGAATGAAGCAATGAGAATGACAGAAGGAGAATGAATTAATGAGAATGACAGGAGGAGAACAAATATAAGGGCATGACAGGAGAATTAATTAATGAGAATGACAAAAGGAGGATGAAATAATGAGAATGACAGAAGGGGGAATGAAATAATGAGAATGACAGAAGGAGAATGAAATAATGAGCATGAAGTAATGAGAATAACAGAAGGATAATGAATGAATGAGAATGACAGGAGGAAAATGAATTAATAAGAATGACAGGAGGAGAATGAATATAAGGGAATGAAAAAAGGATGAATTATTGAGAATGACAAAAGAAGAATGAATTAATGAGAATGACAGGAGGAGAATGATTAAAAGAGAATGATAGGAGAATTAATTAATGAGAATGACAGAAGGAGAATGAATATAAAGGAATGATAGGAGAATTAATTAATGAGAATGACAGAAAGAGAAGAAATTAATGAGAATGACAGGAGGAGAATGAATAAAAGAGAATGACAGGAAGATTCACTTTTGAGAATGACAAAAGGAGGATGAAATAATGAGAATGGCATAAGGAGAATTAATTAATGAGAATGACAAAAGGAGGATGAAATAATGAAAATGACAGAAGGAGAATGAAGCAACGAGCATGAAGTAATGAGAATAACAGGAGTAAAATGAATTAATAAGAATGACAGGAGGAGAATGAATATAAGGGAATGAAAAAAGGATGAATTATTGAGAATGACAGAAGGAGAATTAATTATTGAGAATAACAAAAGGAGGATGAAATAATGAGAATGGCATAAGGAGAATTAATTAATGAGAATGACAAAAGGAGGATGAATTGATGAGAATGACAGGAGGAAAATGAATTAATAAGAATGACGGAAAGATAATGAATATAAGGGAATGAAAAAGGATGAATTATTGAGAATGACAAAAGGAGAATGAAGTAATGAGAGTGACAGAAGGAGAAGGAATTAATGAGAATGTCAGGAGGATGAATTAATGAGAATGGCAAAAGGAAATGAAGTAATGAGAATGGCAAAAGTAGAATGAAGTAATGAGAATGATGACAGAATGAGATCGAATAAATGAAAATGTGTTCATGGGGAATGGCTGAAGAATATAATAACTAAATTGATTGAAAGAGAAATAATTGAAAATAGTGACAAAATTAAAACGAGCGAATCCGTATTCGCATGCAAATTGAAATTATTTTCCACGATTGTACTCGTCGGTCTATGAATCTTGTCACCATCAGGATTAGAGAGTTGTGAATTGTACTACTCATCGGAGCCCCTGGTTGACTCTTTCGGGTATTGCGATGATCGAATGTCAATCTCGTCAATATCGACGATCTTCATTCGCCGAGTTGAATTACGCAGCACAAGGAGGCGATTCGGATGAAATATGAGCCATCGGTCGCGCCTAATAAATCACCGATTCGGCCCATTATGCACCCGAGCTGTTGCAGATAGGCGATTTTCATCGTCCGCTTCGTATATCATTTGCGAGCGGAAAAGCGAATGAGATGTATGGAAGAATAGAGATAACTTGAAGTTCTAGCCGGAAACTGTTATCAGCGTAAGTCGAGCTTAAGGATTACTGTTGCAAAACACCTAGCAACGAGCATGTTCGCACGGGAAAATAATAATTCCGCGTATTTACGCTCGCCATTTTTGAAACGATTTGAAATACAGCCTTTCTATTAAGAGAAACGAAGACTCGTAAATGACGTGAGTTCGAGGAAAATTAGGAAGTCGAGAAAACCAATTATTGGCCCGAGAAAAGCGGCGTCGAAGTTGCGTTTTCTGTTGGGCCGTTGGAAAATGAGAGGAGGATTCTCGAAGAAAAATAACGGCCCAAACCGAGTACCGTTTTGGTTCGCTTTCCTGTAGCAATTGCCGGTGTGAATTTGTTCTCCCGACGTCTCTGCTGGCAGTTTCTTTATCTCATTGTCCTCTTTTTGCGCTGCCTTCTGCGGTTAACCGTTGTGCACTGGATGCGAAAAAAAGAAACTGTCGCATCGTCAGCTACGAGGTTGACTCGTTGTACTGACCGTTTGTCAATCGTTTTCATCGAACTGCCCTTCGCACTGGATAAAAAAATTAACCGACGTATTTACCATCGAAAGCTGTAATTGATTGCCTTTGCAAACGAGCAACGTTCTCTTTTTCTCTTCCGAAGAAATTTCCTCCTTTCTTTGGCGGCTAAATAGAAGCCCTCACAATTATAGGTGTTTCAGAAAGAGGCCCAACGGTGCGAAAGCATTGAAAGCATTTACTTGATGTTTATTGACGAAATAATTCACTCAGAACGTAGAAAAATCTTTTCAATGGGCTTTACGAGCACGTTTTTTGGTTAGGGCTGGTTGGTGCTAACCAGCCCTAACCAAAATCTTGTCCGCTCTCCAGACCTAAACAAGGTATAATTGTGAGGTTATCACTTTTATTCGAAGTGTATTTTAAGACATACAATTAAAAAAAAAAATATGAAGAATTTCTATTTTATTATTTTCACTTTCTGTAAAGAATATTCGGTTATTTGGTTTTTATTTTTTATTATATCTGTCCAATTTTTAATCTATTGTCCATGCTTGGCGACCAACGCGTCTGTTCGGTCTCACGCGGAGCACACGTGGCAATTTTGTCATCTGGCGAAACAAATTTTTTAACCCTCACCGATCGGTACTGCAGAATTGCCGGGCTCTTAATTTTGCCAATTTTTTTCCCGTTGTTGCTTTTAATTTACACAGTACATAATACGTTCGTCCGTTTCAATTCGCTGTACAAACTCGATTATTTTAAAAGGTTCTTTCCACTACGGCTGTTTATTGAACGGGTCGACTCGAGCACGCGATGAGATAAAACGAATTGGCAAGCTCTCCATTTATTTCCGAGTTTGTTCCTTTATTTGCGGAAATTTCGAATCCACACGCCGATAGCTGTATGTGTTTATTCCTTGTAATTTATTATTTACCGTTGAATCAATCCCAAGAGTGCCCGTGCTTTACTGTCCCGTTATGGAGAAGAATGTTAAATGTAAGGTAATTTTTTTTTATCATAGCTCTCGTTAAAATGTATTTTTCAATTATTTGCAAATTTCTCGGTAGATTGGTATTTATTGTATTGAATTAGGGACGTAGTTCAAATAACTACTAGCTTTGAACTTCTGTTGGAATGTTACTCAACCAGCCCTAACCACGCACAACCAGACCTAACCACGCACAACCAGACCTAACCACACACTACCAGTTTAACTAGGACATAATTACGTAGAAGACCTCTTCGTCTAATCGGTATTCGACCTTGTGACACTTCAGTCTCATAAATTAATAACGTCCGTCATCAAAATTGTATCTGTTCCGCTCCGAGTACGCCAACAATCGCGAGCCTTTTGTGCTCGGTGTTTCATTGTGTTCCTCGCTTTAATTATTTTCACTTTTCCGTCGAAATGAAAACACTTCTATTGTCGATTGCGTAAGGTGGCTGACCTTAAAAAATTTTCTAAACAAAGAAGAGCGGAAATGTGTAACTTTTTGTTTCAATATTACTTCATCGAATAACAACTCATCTTCGGTTCGGTTCGAAGAAATTTTCAGCAGAAGATTTTCTCGGCTTTCGGATTCAAGGTGCGTGGAGAAGAGTCGCATTTCTCTTGGAAAGCCTATTCATTCCCTCTTGAGAACGCTGGCCCGGAAGTTGAGCTTATCTCGATCGTAGGAAGGGGCATTCAGAGGTAAAAGATAAGCAGCCCAAGAGTAAAACGCACGCACTTTCCATTTGGCGGTCCCATTTCGTGAATTACCATCCCAACTCCACGTGTCGAAGCGTTCTCATTAGTCGAAACTTTTCAATGAGACAATTGAACGAAAGGAGCCACTAGGTCTATAGGTAAACGGTTATTTGTAAATGACAGCAGTTGGGCATTATTTTAAAGTGCTTCAGTCGCCTTAGGAATACAAAATCTAATTTATTCTGGTTTCTGAATAAACCGCTGATTTGTTTTCGTTCGGGTTTTTATTTTATTTTTCTTTGCCATTAAATGTCTACTTCACTCGGCGAAATTCGTCCGATTTTGATCAAAGAAGACGCGAGATCGAATAAAATGCCAATTACAGCTCGCGCACACATGTTCGATTTGATTGTATTACGATTGGGAACCTTCGATGTCAACTAATCTAAACCAATTCGTTTCAATTTGTCGACGAACGAGGGCTTACAGCCATTGGAGTGCACTGACACACAATATGCAGGTTTCTAACTGGAGTAGAATCTATTCGAGTACTTATTCCTAACCCAAAGGATATCTACTTGACTGACAACTTTTGTCCCGTAAACCAAACTCAACTAAATGATAGCTCATTACTTGGCAATATCGAGTTATATGCCCAGCATTTAATGGTCAATCTGTTTCGAAAATAGGTCCGTATTTCCAGATTTGCTTCTCGTCGAGTCGAATCTTTTTCTGTCTGGCGAGATAATTGCGTGAAATCGTGACCAAGCGTTCACCGAGAGAGGGAGCACGTGACCAATAAAAAGAGCCCTTTAATTGGTCCGAGTCAATTGGTATGACGTTTGTAAGGGTGTTCGTCTGGCGATGACTGAACCGACAGCTGCGCTCTTTTCTGCTCGTGTCCACTCTCGTCAAATGATCTGTCAACCGGTTCATTATTTTACCTAATCATCCGGTACGCAATGATATGTCGGATATCTCAATTTAATAACCCGTCATCGCTCGATGCAGTAACTGCGGGGCTCAGCTTTCGAGCACCTTTACCGCAGTGAAGTATGACATCTCGAAGTATAGGATAGAAATAACTTTTTACTTGAAGCTAACTGTTCCGATTATTTGTGCATTTTAGAAGAGACGATTAAATTTAAAAAAAACACACAAAAAAACGACTGTTTAGTGATTGTTACTTTGATTCGTCATAATTTTACTGAGAAACAAAACCTATGTCTACAAGAAAACAATGACTAACTGAGTTTTATCTACATTTTCCATTGCTTAGGGCTAGTTAGGTGCGATAAGGAATTGTTAGTTGTGGTTAGGAGCGCTATTGGGCTGGTTAGTTGTGGTTAGGGCTGGTTAGTCGTGGTTAGGGCTGGTTAGTTGTGGTTAGGGCTGGTTAGTTGTGGTTAGGGCTGGTTAGGTGCGATAAAGAATTGTTAGTTGTGGTTAGGAGCGCTATTGGGCTGGTTAGTTGTGGTTAAGGCTAATTAGTTGTGGTTAGGGCTGGTTAGTCGTGGTTAGGGCTGGTTAGTTGTGGTTAGGGCTGGTTAGTCGTGGTTAGGGCTGGTTAGGTGCGATAAGGACTTGTTAGTTGTGGTTAGGAGCGCTATTGGGCTGGTTAGTTGTGGTTAAGGCTAGTTAGTTGTGGTTAGGGCTGGTTATTTGTGGTTAGGGCTGGTTAGGGCTGGTTAGTTGTGGTTAGGGCTGGTTAGTCGTGGTTAGGGCTGGTTAGTTGTGGTTAGGGCTGGTTAGTCGTGGTTAGGGCTGGTTAGTCGTCTGTGTGCAATCCAAGGCTTGGCCTTTCCATGTTCAACATATTAGGCTAATTCCAGAGCTGGTTTGAGAACTTCTTCCATCGCCTGAAATGACTATCCTCCGTAAAAATGATAGCGATGAAATGCTTGTGTTTGTAGACATAGATATTCCAACTACTTTGATACGAGAAACCTCACAATAGTGCTAGCTCCTAGGAACCTTGTCCGATAAGATCTATCTACGCCTTTACGGTTGCTCCCAAACGTCAATATTTGACTCCCTTTTTACCTACGAGCCACCTCGTAAGCCTTGAAAGTTTCCGTTGAGGCCTTGAAATTGCCTCTAGAGCTGAAGATGAAAAAGTCACCGCTCGATACGCGAGTGGTTCGACATTTTATGGAATTTCTCTCGATGTTTCGCGGAAAAGCAAACGAAACTACGTAACTTGGGTTATAGGAGGGGAAAATTGCCCGAGCTGGGGGAAGAAAAAAGGTGACAGGCCATTAGTGCGAGTTGCGCGGTTTTACCTAGTTTTCCGATGCCGGGGAGTTTTAAAAGCTTCCTCCGACGCAGAAACCGAACCAGACGACTTTTTTTGTTTAAAAGACCAATGAGGAGGGCTGATAGTGAAGTTTCATAAAATGAAGAGGATAATGGGCTTATTGGGAATGTTTTTATGAGGTCACCAGCTAACTTTGTGATGGATTCCGAAGTTATATAGATTCAAACACTCATCAAAAACTACTGTAAAAGCTCTTTAGTACGCCCGGATGAACATTTTGTCAACGAATGACGGATTGTGATGCCGAAGATAAATGAGGGCATGATATATTTTCCACCAAAAGCGCACTCTATGGCGTGTTTGTATTAGAGGAGATAAATTTTCTCAATGGTCGATAACAATGTGGTATCCTGACAGGATATTTCAAAGAGTCGCTTTCGCTTTTCCAAGCTCGTAACACAATGAGGTCGAGGTAATCGATTTAGTGCGAACAGCCGGCTTCCAGGTTCTGTACAGCAAAGCGAGATAATCAATTCACGTATGCGAGCGTCGGTTCGACGTGAAACAAACAACGCCTTGAGGTAATGCGTAGTACCTGATACGGGCGCTCTGAATAGGTGCACCACAAGGATGCGTCGTAGCGCCTTTTCTTTTCGGTTTTAGAAATCGCCCCAATAGGCGTAGGAGTTTGAGTGTCAAAATTGCTATTGAGCACACTGGCGTTCAGTGTTTGAAACTAGCGTGGTTGAAGTTCTGAATCTTACCATGTTTGAATTTCCAGCCAAGTTCTTTCGTATTCTGTCTGTAAAAAAAAAAAAAAAAAAAAAAAACTGTCTATGTTCAATGCTGAACATTCGCTTTTCTTTATCCGAGTAAATCAATTCCGCTCTCGAGGTGTTTTATGGATCTACGCTTATAAATTTCCCACAATTTCCTCCCGTATGAGTGCGAATTTCGCAAGCGAGCTGGAAGGAATCTAGAATGCATATTGCTCGGCGAATAGAATCCAATATTTCAGTCTTCGTGGGACAAGCCGTCCATTGCGCTCTAACTTTAGACCAGATGAAGAGAACGTTTTTCGCATTCATGAATCAAGTGAAAGATGGGGGGATTCCTAGCGATAACCGGGCTGCTGTTTCCCTCATCAACCGTTCGAGCCTCTGTGAATACAGAAGTGGTTCTCGCCCGCAGAATAAAAAGGGCCACACTTTGCGTAGCTTCTGAAACATTTTTCCAAATTCCCTCTGAAAATAGTCTAGAATTTCCTTGCGAGGTCTTCATAACTGGAAGTAGGCTTGAAATTCATGGGTGGGAATTTCAGTTGAGGGGATAGTTCGATGCTGGGATTTTACGATGTAGTTAATTATCCAATTGTGGAGCATTCGGGATTGCAGAATTGTGTGCTTATATAGCATCTGCTACTGCAAATTTTACCGCTTTAATCGTCGCTGGAGCTAATCGGCGAGCTTAAATAAGTCGATTTCCTCGGAGACTTCCTGATTCATTTTGGAACCGATATTGGCTTTCGTTATGCTCTGCAAACTCGAAGC
>JASJUZ010000492.1:0-214130 GCA_037159825.1 Tupiocoris notatus
AAGTGCTCTCTCGCGTCTTCTCAAGCGCGCACGCCAAGGCGATCATTGATTCCTATGATTCTCAATGAACTTCCCTTAGTCCAGAGTGAGACATCTCGTTAATTCGGTTAGCGCGGACATTTCTCGTACGTCGTCGATCGATCCGCGTATTGACCGAAAACAAGTGTACGGAGAATGCTATGACGGCTGCCGAATATGCATGATCTCGCCCCAATAACCTTGGTATTCGGTTCGTCTGAATCGTTCGGTATGAGATCGTTCGCGAGCTGTACGACCGGTGAGGAATTTCATCGGCAAGATTGAAAGGAAGCATCCCAGCGGTTCTAAGCTGTTTCGAACACTGTTGACGTCCAGATCTTTCAATCAACATTAATCCATACAATTGACGGGTTTGTTTCCACCGAAACGAGTTCCCCCAACTCGAAATCGAGGCGACGCTTTCGCTTATAATAAATCCGAATTTTCAGACTACGGAAGGGCAATTGCAATTAAATTAAATTTTTGCAATTTGCAATTAATTTAAATTTTTGCAATTTGCAATTACATACAATTTATCAATCTCGGTTCATTCATCCATAAGCAAATAAAATAGAATTGTAGTGCTTCTGTAGACATGCAAGAGCCGCTATTAATTTTGGTTTATTATTCAATAATAAACCATTGTACCGAATCGCACCTGAAAAAGAATTTTCTAACCCCCTCAAAATTTGATGTTCTACGTTTCAAGGCATGTAGAATCCGAACATCCAATAAAAAAAATCCTGTCCGTTCGCCGTCAATTTTTTTCTGACGAAACTAAAAAAGCTAAATTCGTAATATCTTCGTGGAAAATGAATTAAATTCGATGACATACTCAGGAGTTCATCTGCAACTAAATGTCAAAATTAGTTTTTATTGGATTTTGTATAGCACACCGTAAATTCCAAGTTATACGCGTAAGTAGTTTCTTTTTCTGTTTTGATTTTCACAGGCCGTTATAGAGTACGTATTTCTGAACGTTCAAGGTCTTACAACATTCGTTGTGATGAGCAACCTAACCTTTTTAGATTTATTAGATCACACAATGTACTTCCACGTTATAAACTGTTTCGTTTTTCGGTTTTTACGCGTTCTGTCTACTTTTAAAGTAACAATATTGTATTGTATCAACTTAGAAGCAGTTTGGATGATTTTCTTGATTTTATAATCGGCTGTCCTGTTAGCCGACTCAAACATGGAAGTAATTAAGTGGCCAGCTATTTATGCATGGGTGCAATTAGGATGTGAAAACCAGCAAATAAAATCAATTGTCTTTTTTTTTTTTTTTTTTTTTTTTAACTAATTTTGTACATAATGAAAATCGCATTTTGGGAACGGGTGATGAATGACAGCTTGATCAAGGCGGATATTGAACAGATTTTCGCCTCTATAATGGCTCCGAACGTTTTATCAGCTATTGCAGCAGATGCGATTCATCAACTCGCTGAAAATGACGTCGAAGTGTCCCCGACGGCCTTCAATTAATCGTTTTTGCGACGAGACCGCATTTACTGGTGGCAGAGGGTGCATGGAGGAACTTCAAGGTATCCACTTGTCGACGCGGTGCAAATTCGACGAGGACCAGTAATTGGAATGTCAATCTTTCCGAAATCCTAATAAGCCCCGAACGTTGGTTCGTTGACGGCTAAAACGATGAAAATTTACCGTTTCTGGTAAACACTTCGCGATACATTTGCATATGCATAGGATGATGAAAATGTTTAAATTCAGCGTCATGTTTACGGACCATTTTGGTTCATTATTGCCGGTAATAAATATCCGTGCAGTCATTTTAAGAAGGCTGAAATGCGCAGAAATCGCGATTTGCATTGCTTGTGGTGAGAATAATGGCTATTATTGTGAGAATCTTGAAAAATAGTTGAATTATCACTCTTTCTATTATCAAAAAATTAGAAAAGAGTGAAAATACGAGTATTTCTTTAATTTTTATAATTCTGGGCATGATTTTTTTTTTTTTTTAATTATTAACTCTTTGAGTTATTCACAAATGGTTCAACTAAAATTCAGATTCATATTCATTCTGTAGATTTAAAATAGATTTTCGATAGTTCTTCCTCAGCTCTGAGTATACAGGTGGTATTTTTGTAAAATGTCTGTCTATATATTGCATCCGATCAAAATTTATCTGGCAAAACAAGCGGAAATCGGCTTAAATTCTCCTATCATCAATTTTATGGATTATTTTAGTGTTTTATATAATTTACTTTTCAGACTAATTCAAATTTTTCTTCGCCACTTTTTTTCTTCAAAGCGATTCTAATCGCTAAGTTGCCTTTGATTCAATTTAAATAATACCGTTCCTAGATTTTTTATTTCCATTAGATATAAATCAAGACTACCCAAATAATATTCATATTTTTTGCGATTTTTCAAGTTTTTTCCTCAACAATATCGATATATCTTCCGAAAGAATACAGTGACGATGACAAAATTAAATCTGTCCTCCTTCAATGATGTACGATATTTAATTTTTTTTTTTTTTTTTTTTTTGACTCGTTTTACTTCTCACTCAGCATTCAAACCAGTTGATTTTCCTCACATTGGAATTCCTTCGTTTCAGTTTTCGGTTCCTTTGACCGAAGGAAAATCGAAACCAGCAGGAAAACCGCGAGGCTGATAATGGAATGCCTTCGAACAATTTTCCAGCCGAATAAATCACTCAATCGAAGTATTTTCCAAAGCCTTCTCGTTCCGTTTCGGTTGCGCTCTCTTTGTCTTAGCTAAACCTGTGAGAACTAGGCAATGTGTTTTGCACAATTCGACGTCCAAGTTTACTCTTCTGCCTGTTCGGCTCTTGTCCGGCCCCTTTCATATCGCATCATCTCTCCCCAGCTTCTGTTATTGAATTAGGTCAGCCCATTGTCTGCCCGCCTCGGGTAATTACTGGGTCATCAGGCTTTAGATAACTCGACAGGACGAAATTCCGGTGCGCTTCAGCGTTTATCCAACGCGTCGATATTGGCACACTAAACACATCAATGAGGAAGGAAACGGCTTGGATCGAGAAAAGTTGAAGCGAGGATTTATATGTCCGGGGGTCGTGAGGGGGAGAAATACTAGACGACTCATTCTCCAGTTCTTTACTGCCTGGCCGAGCACTTTCGCCCATTCGGGCATCTTCAGGCCATCGGGTCCACAGGCTCAGTCACTAGGTTATTTATATTAAATCACATCTTGTCTAAAAATTTAATATAAATTATTTAATATTCTCTATTTATTATTCTCTGAAATCATTATTGAAGCGAAGGAATAATAAACCACTGTACAATCACTTGCAGCGTTTTTATTAAATATTCGGATTCTACATGCCTTGAAATTTAAAACATCAAATTTTTAGGAGGGGTTAGAAAAAAAAATTTTTTGGGCGCTTACAGTGTTTATTATTGAATAATAAACAAATATTGAATGATAAACCACAATCCGTTTTCTGCGCGTGACAATTTTAAAAAATGTTGCGTGTTATTCAAAAATATTTTTGCTCGATGCTCGATCTTAAACATCTAACTATTTCTGGCCATTTGATTCAAAAATGGTGGAAATCGTTAGGGAAATAATTGAGAAAGTGATAACACCGG
Source organism: Tupiocoris notatus (assembly GCA_037159825.1). Lineage (NCBI taxonomy): Eukaryota > Metazoa > Arthropoda > Insecta > Hemiptera > Miridae > Tupiocoris > Tupiocoris notatus. The sequence continues at coordinate 3,615 of JASJUZ010000492.1, forward strand.
AAGTGCGGGAAACGATGAAAATCAGGATTTATTTTAGGCGTCAACGAATATTTTTGGAAACCTTGAGTTTTCAAAATTAATTTGTGCTTCCTGTGGAGAGAAACATTATTCGCTTATAATATAGAAGTATGTGATCCGAAATTCGATGACGTTCAATTTTTCCACCGGGTTCAGAAATTTCTGAAATTTTTCAAAATTTGGTTGAAAATATTATGTCGACGGAGCTTCGATTCAATGGTTATAGAACTGGAATAGAATTGGGCCAAATATTGATAAAATTGAACAAATAATTCATTTTGAAATTAAGGCTTTTGTCGAAAAATAATTGCGTTGATACCGAATGTTTCTACGCGCCAGAAAATTTGTGATGATTTTGTAACAGCGCGTGTATCACTAATCGCATTCAAATATTCGACACTCGTAGCGAAGAATTGACATTTGATTGCTGTTTCAGCTTCATGGGCCATTACTATTCGCCGTCAAGCTGAGTAATCGTAATTAGATCAATTCGACGAGGCGTAGCATTAGAGACGAGATTTATTTTATAGCTTTGTCGTGTATATAATTCGACCACAATGTGATCGTCCAATTCGTTGGATCATGTCACGTTAAAAAATATCCCAAAGCCTCGAAATCAACGGAGTTCGAAAACATGCATTATTTTTTTCCAAATTACAACACAACTATTTGTATACAATTTTGGTCCTTCAAGATACCCACGTACATCACATAAAAAATGTTTTTCCGTCTTTTTAATTTTCTATTTTATACATATTTTTTAATTATTTCAAGGCTGCGTTCATTAAACGGCGAAACAGGCCAATAAAAATATTAATTTCCATTCCGTACTGCTCTGGCCATTTGTGGCTCTCTGAAGCCATGGCTCTTAATAAAAAAAATTTAAACCTTCCCATCAACAAGAGGTCCACCTGGATATTTTTCCGTAGGATTATCGCCCGACTGGGAATAAAGGGCATTCGAGGCGCATAAAATCATTATTTACGGTCTCATCGTCAAGCCTTTGTTAATCGGATATGCAGATTGGAGTCACAATTTTACTACTTCATCAAGAGAGGCCAATTGGAGACTTCGAAATATGCAAGGCTCGTCGTTATTTTACCGGGCCGGTTCCGGTATTGCTAAATTAGCTTTCGAGATATCGTCGGTCATTCGGGGAATTCTTGATTCGCTGTTTTATCAGTTCAATGAATTTAGACCGCCAAGTTAAGGACTCCACAAATATAAAACGGTGTGAACAACCTTGCGAAGAAAATAAATAAAATAAATAAATAAAAAAATTAAAAAATAAAAAATCTAGAAAATAAATCGTAATATTTTCCAGTTTAGTCTTTAAAAGCTCCTTGCCTTTTATTCATAGTGTACTTTTCAGTCATCGGGTATTTTTACTCGAAAGAGCGCTGCTTCCAACAGTGGAAAATGTTCCCATTCAAGGTTCTATCACTTATTCAATGGACATTAAAAATAGCCTGCTTGCTCCAATAAAGAAAAAGCGCCGCTCGGCGGCAATATTTAATTCAGAAAACGAGGGGGCGACATGAATTGTTGAAAAGCTTTCGCAAGATATCAAGTCAAAGACTTTTTCCACCTTAATTCCCTGTTTGAGTTCGTTCCCTGGCTAATATACCGCGTCAGCTCGATGCTGTTAGCGTTTACCTCAAAGCACAACATGCAAGACAACCAGCTGCTGTACCAACTCCAAACTGAACCGAATAGAGGGTATAATAGCTAATCGAGTTAGCCGAGTTCACGAGCTGGGACTGGAGAGCAACTGAGCGGTCGTGAGAGTTTACAAACGTGACAGGGTTTACGACCTATGGCAGACGTGGGGGCTTCTTTTATCTTTTTCGAGAACCAATGGTCCCAAGGGACGGGATAACTTCACGAGTGGGCAATAAGCGAGGAAACGTATACCCCTTTGAAACACCCTTTTGAAACTCGTGGCTGCTTATTTTCGAACTGAAGTGCGCCGCTTGAATATTTATGCGGGTTGTAGTGAATATCATTGAAAATAAATTTTAACTCCATTGTAAAATATCCAAATTGTGATCTATAATTTTTTTTTAACACGATTCAAAAGCGATTCAATCTCACAAACGACTGTAATAGCTTCATGAATTCTCGAACTCGCTCGTGGTTTTCCTCAAAAATTGCCCAAAAAATTCGCGATAGCTTAAGAACCGTTAAAGCTATGGGCTCCATGATTTCGTCCGATTCCACCATCTCTCGTATAAACCAATCCTGTTCCATTTATAGTACTACAGTCTCGAACCTGTTGGCCGAGAGGAAAATACGCGCTCGATAAAACAAAATACAAGCGTAGCATTCTATTCGACGTGTTGGACGAAGAGGTGGAAAATACTGTTGAAATGTGACTTTAAGTGGTGACATAAATCAACTCAGCCGACCCGAACCCGCCCTCCAGTCCGAATATAACGCTCTAGTGCTCTTATATCCGAAAGGGTGCGCTAGGCGTTTAAGAGCCATAACAGAAACTTCTCCACGACGCCATTTAAAAAAGTCGTAAATATCGCGAAGGGTGAGATAAGGTACTTTCTTTTTGCCAATGGTAGCCGATTTTTTCAAGGAGAATGAAAATTAACAACCGCTCCGAGCGATAAAAATCGCGCCGCGGATTATTGGGTACAAATTTTATCGTCATACCTTCTCTGAAGAGTCTACCGTAAACACAGGTGTACTGGAGGGATAACAAATGAATTGCGTTAGCTCGATTGTGATAGATGCCTGAAAAAATATGAACCAATTTCACCAAAACTGTGAGATTACTCACCATCAAGCAAGGGCCACCCGTGGTGTAGTGGTATGGAGCGTCAGCTCTCTACACGGTGGAGCCGGGTTCGAATCCGGCTGGGGTCAACTCATATTTGGCCCGTCCCTTCGTCCTCCACACTCAGGGGGGTGAGGCAATGAGTAGCCATGAGCGAAATCGTCAGAATTAGTAAGTGCAGGATCGATCTTCCCCTGTGGGAACGGCTGACGACGTCCACGACGGGAAAGTAAATTCCCAGTTGGACGAAAATCCAAGGTGGAACTCCTTGTTTACTTTACTTTACTTCACTTTACTCACCATCAAGCAGTGGGATATCAAAAGTTGAGGATTCTAATTCAATTCTGCAGTTGGGTGAATTTATCGTTTATGCTCGCCCAAGCGTTGTCCTGATTTTTCGATTGCTCAGAAGGTGGCTCGAGCAGCTTCAGTGTTTATTTGCAGTGCGCTCCAGTAATGCTCATCAGTGCCAATACTTAATTACAAGTTTTGTGCAGTTCCCTTGACAGCTAACCAGCACTAACCAGCCCTAACCGGTGCAAAGTCACAAAATGGACATTTGTTGACTTCGGATATCGCAAACAGGCGCTGAGAAGTCGGCTACCCGATATCCGTCGCTCCATAGGAACAACGATCCCTTCAACTGGCCGTATTAGTACTCATGTGTCGGGTATTGAAATACAACCACAACTACCAAGGTTTCCCCATGACAGCAGTACTGCTGATGCTGGCAAACTGCAATCTAATCGGTGGAAAACCTGGGAAAGGGAGGAAACGCAATTTCCCATTGGGTGGAAGTTTCCCCCAGTTTAATAAAAATGGTCCCACCTCCTTGGATCTGAGGTGAGGTTTATTGAGAAGAACGCCAACGTCTGGGTTTGGAATCAGGAGATCCAAGTGACAAGATCACCCACGAATCACGACTCTGATCCTCTGATCGAGCTTCGCCAGCCGTCAGAACAACCAAGCAGATCAACTCCAACAGAAGAAATAGCCAGCTTCTGCGTTTGGAATTCACCTGGCAAACACTGGAACACTCGCGACCAAGGTACGTGGACAATATCACTCCAGCACGTCTCGTCACCTTCGTGTGCACGTCACCCGCGAGAGGGTTTGGTGAATAATCGGGAACAATCACTAGCACTTGAGTAAATTCGTAAAAATTGTAAGCTACTTGGGCTTTGTATTATTAGTTTTATAATAGAATGATTTTGTTCATATGTGATTGGACCTTGTTCGAATTCCCCGGACGTCTCCAGGAATCTACCAGACAAATATAACAAGTTCAGGGGATTCACCTTCTTTTGTGCGGCTTAGAGGATAAGCGGACGGCCAAGTTAGAAGGCGAATCTGACCCTGACAACATTATTAAAATCAGTACTTCGTCGAGCACCATTTGTTTGGGGTTCCTGAGGTGATTGCAAAATGGCAAACGCCCTGTGGAATCAACGGTTCAACTCTGCTTCAGACGTTTGATGCTGGATTGAGACATTCAGCCAGCAAGGGCTTATGAAAATTCTCGAACTGATTTCATTTTCATAGACGAGTTTCAACACTAAATTGCCTTTCTGGTTCGGATTAAGTTGCTTAATTCATCGAATCAGAGGGCTCTGTCCGGTTGAAACCTGTTAGCATTCAGATTGGCGCGAAGCTTAGAGCATTAAGTAATTCAAATCTGTTCATCTCAAACCAGTAATCGCGCCAGATTCGCGTCCTTAGGGAGATAAATTATTCATTTTGTAAGTTGGTCTCGCGAATGAATTAGATTCGTGTTCGAGTACGTTGAATAATGTAAAAGCCAGGAAAGGTCTGATGTCATTCATCTTGCTGTCAGGTGTACCAGCGGCGAATTACGCTGCGGACGGCACGGCTCAAAATGTGTTTATGCAAACGCCAACCGGAACGGGACGAAAAGCTTCTTGTTTTAATAAATTTACTATCTTCCTCTTTGTAGTGATACAGTTTCTGAGTGGTTCTTAATTTGCTTCGCGAAGATAGCGGTCCGAAAGTCCAGACCTAACAGAAAACGCAGGTGCGCGTTCAATTAACGCCGGCCAAGAATTGTTTGGCAATTAAGGTCTTCGTTGCTGAGCGGACGGTTAGGTATTTTATTTACTCCGAACGCGATTAATAGTCGACATGACAGCGGTATGGGTTTCATGAATTTCAATTAAATCGACCTTTTCTCAGAAGTTAATTTGCAGTATATTTAGATTCAATGGAAGGTTCGTTTTCGTTTGACGTTGAAAAGGTACAGACCACTACAGAAATTACGTGGGAAAGGCAAATCCTTGAAAATTGGGCTGCATAGGGATAGTTATTGCTGGTTAAGGTAGGTTAGGGCTGGTTAAGGTTGGTTAGGGCTGGTTAAGGTTGGTTAGGGCTGGTTAAAGTTGGTTAGGGCTGGTTAAGGTTGGTTAGGGCTGGTTAAAGTTGGTTAGGGCTGGTTAAGGTTGGTTAGGGCTGGTTGAGGTCGGTTAGGGCTGGTTAAGGTTGGTTAGGGCTGGTTAAGGTTGGTTAGGGCTGGTTGAGGTTGGTTAGGGCTGGTTAAGGTTGGTTAGGGCTGGTTAAGGTTGGTTAGGGCTGGTTAAGGTTGGTTAGGGCTGGTTAAGGTTGGTTAGGGCTGGTTAAGGTTGGTTAGGGCTGGTTAAGGTTGGTTACGGCTCATTACGGTTGGCTAGGGCTGTTTAGAGCTGGTGAACCCTTGAGCAGGGTTCACAGGCCATCAACGTGTTTGCATTGATATGCTTCGCATTCTGATTGGCTAGTCGATAGCATTCCCGCGTCGGTTAGACAAAAATGTAGAACGCTGCAACACGAACACACCTGACAATTGCCTGTGAACTCAAGTCCAAGGATTGCACCATTCAATCAAGAACAGTCAATTTCAATGATTGTACGTTCGTTCCACTGACTTCATCGAGTGCTCCAATTTGACAAACTTAGACAACTGGCTACAAGTTTCGTTTTCATTTCATTAGACTGTATATCCGTCAAACTTCCTTCCGGTTTGCGCCGGCCATCGACCACTTCCACGTCAACTAAGTTCGCAATGTCGTATTCGTTCGACCGGAAAACCGCCGAGTTAAACTTTTCGAAAGAGCCCAAGGAAATGGGATCTTCTCACTTCTCCAAGACCCGAGCAAATCACAGAGTCGGACGGTCGCTCTCTTTAATTAAATTTGAATGGACTCTTGTACAGGGTGAAGAAGGGCGTTTAAGCCGGTTCCGCTTGAAAGACCCTCCGACTTGGGCCAGAAAGGTAGAGAAATGCTGAGCTGAATGAAGAGCTAAGAACCTCGTTCGGTAACTTCCGCTAAAAATTGTGCATCAAACTTGGAACGGTATAAGTTGGCCAATTTTTCCACCAGTTGAAGAGAAATTTTTTCGATTCGCCCATTTTCAAGACTTGAATAGGTTTTCTAGCAAGGAATGATAGTCGTTCATGGTAATTATTTTAATTTTAGATTTTATCATTCTAAATACGACTTAGTTTAAATGTTACGAAAAAACGTTTCTAAATTAAGCCGATATCTTTTCACTACTAATACAAAAAATACATCTCTGATCAACATTAAAGAAAAACTGACTTAAAATAGCTACAATTTTCACATTTTTTCCTCATGTCAGCTGAATGTCGTTTTATTTTTAGTATTGGTGTCACACACTGTACTTCCTTGGAATTCGTGTCTTCAGTAATTGTATTTGTGCAGCACTTTTGCATATTTGGTCTCCTTGCTTTAAAAATGACTCCATTTCGCAAAAATTGTTTTTATTGTTTGAATCACACTGTTTATTGACTATTTCGATATTTACAGGCCACGAATAAATCAATATCTTCGACGCTGGAGGTTTATGAAAATTATCCAATTTTACCAAACTTGGCTTGTATTATTATGTTAGGCTCACATACTGCACTTCCGCATTATTAACCCAATTGGTGCGTTTTTCTACCTCTGGGTTCTGAGTTTCTGGGTTTTTCATTGACAGTTGTAGATTAAAAGCGTTGCGCCCTTAGTAAGAGCTTCTTGAATTTATGAGTGGTTATTTCTGTACCGATTCGAACATGGAAGTACTATTGTGATCTATGGATTTTTAACTTCCCCACAATTTTTTGGACATCGAACACTTCTAGCATTTTCGAATATTTTTTACTCTTAAATAAATCTAATTTTCCCACAAAATTTAGCATCAAGCTCCAGAAATAAACGGTTAAATTAAAGGAGTGTTCCTGTTTGCGACGCATAGCTTCGTTCGCGAGGAGAAAAATCGAAGAACATAAAAGAGAAGAAGCCTAAGGGTCAGGCGGCCAAAGTGCTACCTCATTCTCCAAGTCTTTATCGCAAGACGGAGCGAAACTTTTAATCCTCTTCGGCTCGTTACCAGAAACAGTTTCTCAGTAGCGGTTTCAACAGCAATGAGCCTTTATGGTCTTTTTGAACGATTAAACGCCCGAAGAAGCGCCCTTATCGGACTCATTGCCGCCACCTTGGATAAAATTATCAGCAAGCCTGAAAAGTTAATAATTTTAAAAGGTGAAAGCTCTATACAGGGTGCAGATTGGTAAGATTGCTTATTTCCTTGGGTTTCATTAATAAATCGCTAGTTTGTTCAACGACTTCTGCGCGTATTTGGATTTTGATGAAAATTCACCTTTGCGACTACAAATCGATCTAGTTCTTCGGCTGATAAGTGGCTCAAAAATGGCCTACAGAGTATTTTGGGGTAGAAAATGAGTTTTGAACGTGATTGAGCAGAAAATTAATTTTTTATGGTCAAAATACGAAAACAAATGAACAGAAAACTGGATTTACGAGGGGTGAGAAAATTCTATCCGTTGTAAATTGGATCTAAAATCGACCTCTCGCCATCCTTTCACCTAACGTATTGCATGATACCGGGGCCGATGACCCAAAATTCGAAGATCCACCCTTTAACCTACGGTAACATCTCGTGTATTGTTCCAACCGAACAATTGGGCTTTTCTCGCACACGATAGCGATAAATGACAGTTTCTCGCGGCAGTCCAGCCCGGGGCATCACTTCCCTCGCCCTGGATATGACATTCGAACCTTGAGTTTGGCCGAAGTGACGGTTCTCGAATCGATTCGAGATAACTTGCGACTAGAGAAAACACCGAACGGGACAGGAAGATAGGTCGAACTAAGAAAAATGAGAACGTCGCACAGAAGGCAATAGTGAAAGATAAATAACTTCGAAAAGTAACGCGATATCGCGGCAAACATCAGTAATGGACGCGAAAGTGTTTTTTCCAGTCAACTTCTGCGGCTTAGAAATAATAAAAGTAGTAGCACACATCGCCCACTCATACGAGGGTAAATCTTTCCGATTCGCAATAGATTGGTAATCTGTTCCTACTTCGATCGAAAAAAGTAAAGAAAAACGCTGCAAATGATTGTACAGTGGTTTATTATTATTTCGCTTCAATATTGATTTAAGAAGACCATCTATTTGTCATTTTAAATATTCCGAACATTTGTGAACGTTCCCACCGAAAAACAGATGGTAACTATAGCGGAAAACTCCGTAGCAACTATTGTAATTTTAATCATTTTTATTTTTCTTAATTTCCTAATTAAAAGCTAAACTTATTGCCTAACGATACAGCTGGAGAGAGTGTTTGACGACCATTCCAATGAGTATAGAACGATTTTTATAGCTCCAAGAACGCTCGAGTTATATCCTCATGTCAAATTTCTAAAAATCTCCCAAATTCGGCACAAAAGCTGCGATAACTCGAGAACTAATAAAGCTATCGACCCGGCGATGGTCTCATTCGATTCAGCGTCCAAAAATCTATATTATTTGATACCACGTACACATTTTTCTGAAAAACCTTGGAAAATATGAATTTTCTCCCCCTCAAAACCCCCCAAAAATACCCTTAAAATTGAGCTAGCAAGTTGGTTCAAGAATTGGGCTGTCGTAGGACCGAGATTGATTTTTGGTGAAAATTTCAAATTTTTAGCTCTTACAGTTTGGCCGGAAAACTGCTAACGGCGTACGGCGTACGGCGTACGGCGTACGGCGTACGGCGGACGGACAGAAATTTTTCTATTGGATATTCGGATTGTACATGCCTTGAAACGTAAAACATCAAATTTTGAGGGGGGTTAGAAAATTTTTTTTCTTGGGCGATTACAATGGTTTATTATTGAATAATAAACCAAAACAATTTTTCAAATGATTTGTCTGGAGGCATTTTTCAGGCAAGATTTGGAGCATCAAATAATTGTTTTTTTTTTTAGTATATATTTTGAGTTGGTAATTTGTTAAAACAGTGCATCTTACAGGCATTCATACGGTATTTATTGCTCTGCGACCAGCAATTGACTAATGCATTAACAACAAATGGAGCAACCTCTGATAATGTTGAATGATTATTTATTTTTGACTCATTTGAGAATTTACAGTTTATATAGGTTATATTTGTAACAAAAAATTAGTTTGGGTGAATAAACCAATGAAACAGAAAGTAATAAAAAAAATTTTAAAAAGTTGAAAAAATTTATTTTCCGTCTCCTTGGATATTTTCAGTTTCCGATCAGCCTGCCAACGTAATATGCCGCTTTTAATCTTGAGCTCGTCAGGAATTCGTTATCTTCGCAGGTTCGGAGAGAAAATGAAACGACACTGGAATTTCTGCCGATAAATTTCATCGCAAATTCACGCCTCTATTTAAGATTACTTTAGGCCAAAATATTTTCCGCCGGTCGAATAAATTCCGAAGTAGGAAATTCACGAATGATACCAATCTGCAACTATCTCACGCGTCTAAATTTCAACAGGTAAGCTCTTCAAGAATATTATCCACCAATGCAAATTCGACGAGTTCCACTTTCCTCGCGAGGCTTGTTGAAAACCGATGATACATTTCGTGCGAAAAGCTATGCTCACTGTAAGTCCTAGCGAACCTCACCGATGGTCGTTTATTACGTACGAAGAGAAACAACCGCTGCAACGTTCCTCCATCGCCTTGAATGATCGGCTCTTGTCTGTGTCAAGTCATGCGATCCTGGAACCAACCGGACCGAAATAGAAATAGAGATGGAGCTCTGACAGTCGCAGTATATGGCCAGCGGCCCAACGCCGAAAACAGGCATTTCACGAGGCCCTTGGAAGATGCGCTGCACGACTACCATTGTCGTTATTACATCACCGTCCGTACTACACTGACGAGAGATGGCCCTGCTGGGCTGCTTAATATTCATTTTAAGCCACCCTAAGTCCTGACAAACTCTCGCGCCTCGTCCACTCTTCGTAATAACCGTTTCGCCTTCGACTAACTGAACGGACGACGAAACTCCGCTCTCAACAGTGTTCGCTCCTGTGTTCCAATATGCTGCCGGTTTTGCTTTACCAATGCCGTATCACCCACATCAATCGAATCCCACTGGAGCTTTGGCATATGGCCGCTAACTCAACGATCTGGCATAACTCTATTACTGAATTACCGTCAATGTGAAAGTTTTAGTTCACTGAACAGTATGATATAGGCTCTCGTATGGCCAATTTTGAGCCGCATTGAAATCCCCAATTTCATGCAGTCCATCGGGTACACATTAGGTTATTGATGCATCAATAAGCAAGCGGGTCTGGATGAGAGCTGGTTTTGAAGAACGGTTTGCAACACATTTGTGACGAATGACCAATACCTGTAAGCTTGCTGAAAACCGTCAAACTATACTCACAATTAAGAAACTGAATGCGAGCCAAAACAACATCAACGCGGCCACGTTAATACAACAGCAACAAATTCCACTGGACATACGGGTCAACGAAACAACCAACAACTACAATCATGAGTCAACCAACAACAACAAAGTCCACAACAAAATACGACAGCTTCACATCAGAAGACTCTGGAATCAGGACCATGGTACCCAACAAAGCTGGGTTACCATGAAGAAGAAATCCAACTGAACTTGAAAACATAGTGTTTTTTTTTTTTTTTTTTTTTTTTTTTCTATTAATTGATTGAAAGACTAAGGTTTCTGGTTCAAATTTTTTAAATCAGACAATAATCATGTTGGGAGGAAAACTATTTTAAACATACTATACTATTTGTATTGAATAACTACAATACGTTTTTCTAATCTGAATTCTTTGGCAGCTGTCAATGAATGATGAAAAACAATTTTTTGTCTGCCAAGAAACTCTACATGCATGCGAGTCGTTAATTTTTCCTTGCCCTATTACATTTTTCACTCAAAAATCTATCAACGTAATTTTTCACTGGTTCTTTTAAAACGTCTACAGAATTTTAGTGTAAATCTAGGGTAATTTTTTCCTTGTCTAGGGCAAAGCCATAATTTTGATCTGGCAACACTGTGTCATCAGACAGCTCCAAACAAGTTTAAATGGGCAGCGAAATGCAACGACATGAGTGTGTCTTCGTTGTCATCTTTGTAACTAATTTGGGTGACTGATTTTGAATTTTTCCTAGTTTCCCATGGTGTCATGCAAGGCATTTTTTACTTTGGTTTTGATGAGGTCTCGACTCGAACGCTGCTTTGAAAATATTCACCGACACGTTTATTCATAAACAATAGTCTCAATACTCGTCAAATAAATTTCGATTTCCAACATGAATCATTGTACTTTTTACTGCCTCAAAAATATACAAACAATATTTATGACGCGTTTTATAATGAAATTTTCACTCGCCCATATTAAACGGAGAGAATAAATCACCCAACGATCCGGAACGTGTTCGCTCGCGAAATTCGAGCTCACCCAGCCAGAACTGCGCTTTTTCCTTCTATCTATCCAATGATTCTGTTGAGGTCCATCCCGCATCTTGAAGGTGAAATATTTCTTTCGCCGTGACTTTTCTCACGTCGTGAACGAAGTAAGTTATAGCACAGGTGCCCTACAACTCCCCAAGGGTCTCGGACAATAGTGAGAGTAAAGGATAGCTTCAGGGTTGAATGACTGATTTATTTAAAAGTAACCACCGCGTGTTGAGCTGGGATTCTTTATACGCAGAGGTAGAAGAAGAGGAAATTTACTTCAAGTAGTTGTACTATTTGCGACCGCGTTAGCCCAGTACGAGCCGGGAATACAAGAAAGACCCAAGGAACACGCTAGGCGCTTGTTTCTTTGCCTTTTCAATCTAGTAGAATAGCAAATCACCAAATGCAAACAGATGGCCTTGAAAATCGTCCAACGGTTGTTATGAAAGTGAACTATTCTGAACGAATCTGGAGGTCAATAAAATATTGCAATCATCTTTTTTTCTTCTTTTTTTTTAGAGTAAATAAGTGTTAAATGTGTGTGTTAAATAATAAGTGTTATAATAAATAGTAATATGAAGTAGTATAATAAAAGTAATAAGTTGTTGACTGCTCAGTTTCCATTTGCATTAAGTTTCCATACATTATGCGGATGAGATTGAAAATTATATTAGCTACTCCATCAGCCAATTTTATCGACCGTAGGCGTTTCGTAATTCAACCTGCTAACGGGGACATCCAATCCCGCATCGCTCCGTTTCATTAGCCATCTTGTAGATAATCGACATTTTACAAGTGTGATTCTTTCGTCCGATGCGGGCTTTTACATCCAAGTCATGCCCTGTTCTGAACAGTGCTGGAGAATTGATATACTCCTCACGTAATGAAGACTGAAAATTATTTGGAAAAAACGTATATTTGAAGGAATTATCTGCCTGGTTTTCTTGGGGTTTAGTTACAGATGTGTAACTAGACAGTTTTAGTACGAGAGCAGTTATTTTTTTACGAGACCGGCGTTGAATCGCTCTGACTGCGGACAAGCGGCGATAAAACGGAGAAATTTATGCCCTAAAAACAGGAAAACGTCATAACCTTAGGCTAAAGGGCTTGAAAATTCAGATATTTCCGTGACTCGGGTGTGGAAACGTTGAAAACGTATAGAAACGTTCGCAATGACGAGGAAAGGATATAAGAAAATAGTCAACATCGAATGCTAGAAATGATTGGAAGAAAAATATTTTCTCAGTCGAATCACCTTGTGTTACTGAAACCGCTGAAAAATCGTTTGAAATACATTTCCGCCGCACAGAAGTGGCCATAAGTTCAGCCGTTAAACCGCATAAGACTGTTAGTACACCGCAATCATCGCAGGACGTGAGAACAGAAATTATTTTGGTTACAGGGATAAAATATTACAACCGTACTTTACGTTTTGACGAACGACAGAAGGCCAACGACAGGCCTTGGATTCTGATCAAAAGCAACAACCAGTTCACCCACACCAGCCTTGAAAAAATTAATTTTCTGAGACCTAGGGCCCATAATGGAAGGGCGTGGGCTTCAATACCAACAAAGCTCTGCGCCAACTGATGTATATAATAGTCTCCTACGCGGACTATTTTTTTGTTTCCTCTTTGACCTGCTTCATGTGGCGCTGAGTTCATTGCTAGGGTTGAAGCACCTTACTATCGATCAAGCAACCAGAGGCTTTGTGCAACATTCCAAATCTTCACCATCCCATGAAGCAACGGCCACTGAACATGATCATGGCCCTGAGAAATTATCTCCCCAACACCAAGCAACCTGGCCAGATGGCAGGGTTACTCAAATCATGACCCTCAACACAAGCAGAAATTCAAACGCATACAAATTATTATTTAAGGAGCCAAAAATGGGGACAGCGTTCAATTGGAAAGAAAACATTTGCATCCATCGACCACAAACGCTCAGTGTCTTTAAAATCTGTGCTTACCTGGAAGAACAGAACAGGCATCGTGGTCAGCATGGACAGAAGCCAAACCGCGATGATCGAGATGATGACACGGCGTCTTGTCGTTGGACCGTCTTGGCCTCTTACTATAGTGAAATACCGGTCCAGGGCTATCACTGTGATCGTACCCACGCTGACCATGATGTTCGTACCTTGGACGAAAGGCACAAGCTTGCACAAGACGACTCCCAGGGTCCATTGTCTGTGCAAAATGTGCACCAATGTGAAGGGCATGCAGATGATGCACAATGTGATATCTGATACGGTTAAATTAACGATGTACAGGTTGCGAGCCGTGTGCATCTGCGGTCGTCTGGCGACGACGAAACTCACGACGACATTGGAGAGTAGGCCGAGAAAGATTAGAACGCAGTAGATGGCGATCAAAATGCACTCAGTCACTTCGCTGACGTTTCGATTCTGTTCCCGCTGCTGTTTGATTATCATCCACGCGTCGACGGCGCTAAAATTGAAAGAATCGTTCAGCTCCATGACGAGGCACAGTTCGAACTTGTCTCGGTAGCTCGACCCAACAAAACGGCAAACCATTAGCGCTGATGCGCCCTTCTGTCTTCCTTCATCTGCACCTGCAAACAAAAATATGACCATTATGCTTCTGAATGGACCCACGCTTCCCAGGTTCATTTCATGGGATACACGAATGTCGATAGAGTTGAAAGTGAAAACCTGAAAATAGAAACAAACTAAGAAGAATATTTCAGAATAGTTTGCTCGCTGCAGAAGGCATTTAGGAATTTGCATCATTGATTAATCCCGATCTCTCGGTTGAGCAGGTATGGCCTGATATTCAAGTGGAACTACACCTCAGATTAGCTTGACTGTACAGCACAATTCTGGGTAGTGCTTAATGTTCGGCCAGCTGGGCCAACCAAACCGCTTTACTCTGACTCGTCTGACGATTGAGAGATAAACCCCATAATGGCTTGAAGTGCTCTCTTGCAGTTCGGAACGAATTGAACGGGTAATCCCGAATAAAGTGATCCCCCAAAAGAACATGACAATTTAAACAGGAGCAGGCCAGTTCCAAAATTACGTTGGGATAGCAGATCTTCAAAAATTGGGTTGCTTAGGGCTGGTTCGTGCTGGCGGATCAGATCAGCGGTTGCTATAGTTGGTGATGGCAAGGGTCATAGCCAGCCCCCGGCTTGACAAAGAATTTTTCATTTTTCGCTGGTCCGAGGATTCCGCTATTTAGTCAAGTACAGTAAACTTTAACGATTTTACGGAATTCTTCGGCGGCTCAACCCATTCTGGAACCAATGGCGTCCACAAGAAAGAGAGGTAAGAGAGTGTGGGACGATATCGACAAAATTTTACTTGATTAACTGTATGGCATTAATTCTGAGAGCTCATTCATCTGGTCACCGAACCATTCATAAAAGGAGGGAAATTGGTACCCACAGTCACTCTAGTGCGACAAAGACTTCGATTTCGGCCGATATGATCCCATCACTTGATTTCCCCTCTTCGAACATTATCTAGCGAATTGAATCGGCCACGAGATGAACTTGTGTATGATTTCTAAAGCTGTTCACCCGTGAAACGCGGTCCGGGAAGATACGAAGAAGCCCATTTCACGGACGTCAGTTAAGGATATCCCACAGCTGGGAAAACCAATTAACGTGTCGAAGGGGGAAGAAGCCACATGCAGGCAGACGGGTGGTCTCTTCATTTTACCGAGGGACGACGGATCTTCTGTACGTTTTCCACAGCGCCGTAACCTACGGATTTGGCCGCAAAACTTCTAGTTTCCTATTAGAGCGGAGCAAGCTTTTACTAGGTAGTATTATCTTCGAGTTTGCTATATTTAATGGTTTCTTAGGATTCTTTCATTATGCTGTACGCTCTGTATTGATGCTTCTGAAGTAGGAGAAATTGGAAATCATTTTCCTGTCGTGAAATAGTTCGCTCATTGTTAAGATCAAACTAATGTCTTGCAATAGCTGGCCATACACGCACGTTCTTTCCGAGGAAAATGAAAGGAAATCGCTAAAAAGAAAGAGAAGGTGTGATGAAAATTGTTTCCTTTGGAAATCTTAGAGCCGTCTGGAGGGGAAAACGGGGGATGAAATGTGAAGGAAAAATGTTGGTCGAACTTGCGTGTGTGGACAAAAATTATTTTGCTATGCATAACTTTTTTATTTTTTCAATAAAACTTTCATTTGTTGCTGCTTGTTGTCATTCTCGAATTTTCAAAATGATCGAGTGGGAATCCAAGAGATTCTAAGTTGGGTTAGTGTCTTCGGTTAAATAGTTACAAAATAGAATTAACTATCTCCTGGTGTACTCCTTCCTCTTAAACTACTGTTCGGATGCAGTCTGCCCCGAATCCTTTCCTGAATCATTTACCTATTATGGATGACGTGTACTAATGTCCACTAATTTAAGTGACTAGGGACTGAGCGCCCCTGGCGGCTTCGTTGCCCAACACCCTGTCGGGGGGGGGGGGGGTATGCCCCCTCCACTCGCGCCCCTCCTCCCGTGCCTTACAATTAGTTGGGGGTAGTGTCCTTGTCACACTATAATTATAATATGGTATAGTAGTTAATTATTTGTGTATTGAGTGAGGGAATCTATAGTAGTTTTTATAGTAGTCGATTCTATAATTTGCTATGTAGGTGGTGGATATTGCATTGTACTTAGTATCATAAAGTATTGGGGTTTTCAACTTGTGCAAAGATTTAGCAGAGATCGGCAGTCCAACTTTTAAGTTTTTCAAGATTTGTAACTTGCACAGTGGATAACTCAAACAATAAGTCGTCAATTTAAATGATTGAATATACCAAAAGATAGGTAATTTAACTGTCTACATTTTCCCCATGTAATGTACCTATCCATTTTCCAACCGTTTTTGCGTTATTCAACATTATTACATGAGTATAAACGAAAAGATCACATTTTTCAACTTTAAACGTTATTTTCATCTATTTAGTGCAAAAGAAACAAAGAATAAAGCATATCTCATTGATATACACGTCATCAACTATCATTATGCTGAATTTTAGCAAAATCGATGGCAAAAAAGTTTTCGCGAAAACTCCTAGGGGTACCCCTGCGATTTTTTCGAACCGATCAGTTAACGATTTTTTACTCCTCACTCAATAGAGATAAAAATCTGAAATTTTTAGAAAAGTTGTGTCTTACCAAGATGTATTTTTGCTATTTTTTTCAATTCTCGGAAAAATCTGCAAATGGTCCAAAAAAATCAGTTTTTAAAAGCTCGAAAATTGACCTTTAACCGTGCTTTTAGGGGTCAAAATTCATGTGAATCAATTATTTTATTACGCAGGAGTCTTCATTTGAACGTCTTACACACGTACATAGCAAAAAATTTGGTGAAAAAAATTTACACAGAGCCACAGAAATTATTTTCCGTAAATCGAGTTTCTCAGCGGCCGAAACTTCGAGCTCCGCTGGCTGAAAAATTAAATGTTTGTTTTTAAGCGATTTTGAAACCTCTTCTCATTGGAAATTTAACGCTGAATCCGAATTTGACGTCAAAACGGCGGAAATTTGATGACAACTTGTAGTTTTTCATATTTTTAGTAATACACTACTCGTATGTTTTTCAACTTTGAAAATTCGTTGCAAATACTTACAGTACTGTTCAAATTTGATGAATTAATGATTCTTACAGAAAATTAAAAAAAGAATTCGATTTTAAAGTCGAAAAAAAAACACATTCTTACGACTATTAGTATTTTATGAATTTCTTCGATTTTCATACTTTTGAAGTTTTAACTTTGGAATTTTTTTTCGCCATTCGCGAATTTTGAAAAAATAGATGCTGTGTAAGCAAATTGAGGAAATTTAATTTAGAATTGATTAAAAATAAAAAAGGACAGTGATTGTTTTTTGTTTTCGAGATATATTCCACTTTATGGTAAAAAACGTGTTGGGGGTCGGATCCTATCCGATCCGCCCGACCCAAATTAGGAAAACGTTCGGAATTCGCCTGGCTATAACTTTGTAATGCGTTTAGTATATACGAAACGCGATATTTAAACCGCTACACAGCGCTCGATGATAAAATTCCGCGATCCAAAATTTCGACCAAAACAACGTTTTTCGATACATTTCGAATTGTTTTGAAAAACCAAAAATCGAAATTTTTATTTTTTTCAGACGGTAGCCTTAAATTTTAAGCATCCCCTATTTTTTCATCCAAATCCTTCCAGCCATCTCCTTAATCAATCGTATACCTCTCCTCCTTCTCGTTGTCCAGTTTTATAATATATAGATTTTGGAAAGGTAATGATCCCATTTCGCGATTTTCAAATTCGGAAAATAGTAGACTCGGCGAGAAAAATGGCAAAATTCCTCTGAAGATTCTATTTTGAGGACAATTTTTGGATTCCGTCATGTAAGATACCGTATGATAGTCGCTTCAACGAAAACGGGCTCTCTCGTGGGCGCGGAATTGCCTCGTCCTACGCTTGTACCGAAAATATAGCAAGTGTCCTTGGTACTCCATGAGACAAGGTAGATAGAAAAATTCTTCCCCCTACTACCAACATATGAATTACCAGCAGAAACGGTATCAGCGGAAAATGGAGGACGCTCAAAAACAATACCATCATGGACGGTTGACCTCGGACGAAATAACAACGGTATGAAAATGAAAACGTCAAGGCGACTTAGCCTCTCCCGGTTGATGCTATCCCTTGTTTGCAAAGTGACAAAACTAATTTTCGGGAGCGGTAATTTCATAAACCGAAGCGAGAGAGCGCAGTAATATCGAACGCTCGGGGGGGATTACCTCAAAAGTTTCTCTGCCTTTCCCGTCAAGAGCACTAATAGCTCGGATCAGATACGCCACCAAAGAGAACTGGTTGACGCTTCTCGAAAATCGTGAAAATTTTACTTGTCGAGCCTCGCGCGGTTTTGCGGTCCGTAAACTGTCACCAATGGCAAACGCAACTTGTTAATTTCTGCTCGTCTCAAACTTCGCCTTTCCTCTCACGGCAATTTCATGTTTCATAAATCGCTCTTGGTTAGAAGTTCACCACCAGTCATGTCTCATAATTTCAACTCAACGAATTATTTTGCGCAAGATGACCTTCGCTAAAAGATGATTTCACCAACTTTCCAATTATGTAAAAACGGGTATTGTTTGTCTAATGTGTAATTATTATAATTTAGGAAGTTCGCGATAGTGAAACGGACACATTCGAGTATACAGCGTGGAAGGTGGTTATTACAGGGAATATTACGGTAGGCTTAGGACGCATAATCAGCGAGTAACAGCGGCAGGAGTTTCAGTTTAGTGGTATACTCCCGACCTCTGTATCGCTAAACAGCTCATTAGCTCAGGTTCACCTTTGCCGAGGCCACGTGTTTATAGAGTTCATCTCTATCTCTGTATTGCTCTTAGGAAGTTGTGAACTTCGTCGAAGGAAACAGCCATGATAAATTCGAATACTTGCTACAAGTAATAGCAATCAATAATCGAAATGAACTCGTAATTGGGGTATAGTGAGGACTGTTTACCAGTTGAAATGAGCCGTAACATTAGCGGCTTCTCAGTTTTTGTTAACCGGAGAGTAAAACTGCTCTATCTCTTCACTTCATTGCAGCTTTTTCGCCATTCGTAAATCGCACGGGATGGTTAAGGCTGGTTAGGACTGGTTAAAGCTGGTTAGGACCGGTTAGAACTGTTTAAGGCTTGTTACGGCTGGTTAGGGCTGGTTAAAGCTGGTTAGGACCGGTTAGAACTGTTTAAGGCTTGTTACGGCTGGTTAGGACTGGTTAAAGCTGGTTAGGACCGGTTAGAACTGTTTAAGGCTTGTTACGGCTGGTTAGGGCTGTTTAAAGTTGGTTAGGACCGGTTAGAACTGTTTAATGCTTGTTACGGCTGGTTAAAGCTGGTTAGGACCGGTTAGAACTGTTTAAGGCTTGTTACGGCTGGTTAGGACTGGTTAAAGCTGGTTAGGACCGGTTAGAACTGTTTAAGGCTTGTTACGGCTGGTTAGGGCTGGTTAAAGCTGGTTAGGACCGGTTAGAACTGTTTAAGGCTTGTTACGGCTGGTTAGGGCTGGTTAAATCTGTTTAGGGCTGGTTAGGTTAACGTAAGCTTTGTCAGGGTTGTATCCGTGCGATACTTACCAGTATTAAACTGGCAATAGGCTACTTCATTAACATAGCAAGTGAGAGAAAAACCATTAAAGAAAGACATCTCAAAATAGAATTTTGAAGGTATGATTATCATTTTACACATGAATGAATGATTTTGTTTATTGTAGTGATCATGATGAGAAAACGCACCCTCGGCATTTCGGCGCGTGTCAATGTGCTAACTTTAGATTAATCCGAGATAACGGGTACGCCAAGTGTGCGAGAGAGAGGGAAGATGCTCAAAAGTAGTATATATCAAGTTTCTCAGCAACCGTTCAACTCATTTTGGATCTGAAAAATTTTTCGCGTTCAAAAAAATGTTTCCAATGGCGCCTTCATTGCAAATCCCGCAATTTTAAATTTTAAAACAAAAATAAATCTCAAATTTTTTGAAAAAACGCGTACTTACAGTTCGGATTCCGTAATGAATTTAGAAACCAAATCCGTCTACCGTTTGAATTTACTGCATAAGACGCCGTCGGGAGGCGGTTTCCCAATTTTACAGAAAGCAGAAAATCCACACTCGAAATCCGAATTAATTTATTACTAGCGGAAAAACTATTAGCTCAAGAACCGAAAATCTTGGCCCAATTCCGTCTTTCGAAAGTACAACTGCTCTCTGACCTCGGTACCCTTTTCACTCAGGGAAGGCCGCTCTGTCAAACGGCCCTTGGGGAAATAAAGGCGAAAACGCATTCTGGGTATTAACCGTTTCAGTGCTCCCGTGGGTGTTTTATCAAATGCCGTTCATTACATTCAGTAGAAGCCAAGCCGGATTCCGAAAGTCGTCCAAGGCCTGTCGCCCTTACGAGATAGTTCGATTAATATGGCAATGGACGATTTATTCATTAAGAAAAACTTATCTAGCTCGGATTCTGCGCCAGATGAGAATGAAGTGGACAAGTTAGAAAAACCTCAGGTGATCCGCAATAATCAACAGGAAGCAGAAGTTTTCTCGTTGGCGGATGAAGTGATTCGACATTCACTTAATGGGAGAATTCACGTACTGGACTGGAAGCTTTTTCACCGTACGTAATGCACGCGGTAAAATGATTTTATTTAGAATTTCTTCGAGTCCCGCATTCAAATCGCTCTAATTGTGTTTGGTTTTCTAATGACCTTATGGGAACATTTGCCACGCTAAACGCGTGGAAATAGCAGGCTTTTAGAGTCTAAAGCAACATAGAATTTTATACAAGAGTTGTTTGATCAGAAAATAGCAGCCAGGAGCTTGGTCAAACCCGTTTCTCGTTGCTCTTTCGCTCTTGTCACACACGTAATGGTTGCAGAAATGTGGTGAGATCTGTCTTCTTTTTTTTAACCTAGAACTCTAACGTAATTTTTTCGATTGTTCCATTACCCAGGAAGTTTTGGCCAATACTTTTAGCGAAATAAATAGACCATCTACAGAAAAACATCCCCATCAGGACACTAGTGACAATCAAGGACAAAAACCAGAACCTTTGGAATGGAAAATTGTGCAGATCATCAATCTTCACCCAGGAAGGAATGGCATCGCTCGCTTACAACGCTTTGGCCAAGTGGCGGACAAGAACTAATTCAACCAATTGTCAAAATATGCCCTATACTTTTCCTGAGTCGTCGATCAACTTGGATTTTCTACTTTGAGCATTTTTCGGATTCAAATAAAACGTTTTATGTTCAAGATGCAATCTAGTTTGGTAAAATTTTCACACAGTCCACTTAACAACCGATATGTCATCAAGGTTTTTTATGTTCACTGAACTGTCTACTCTCCTCTTTCACTAGAAGCTCCAGATAAATTCCAGGCATTCCTGATTTTCTTTTAAAACCTCGCTCTGCTACCAAAACTTGATATCAGGATCGCTTTAGACCTTCAATGCTCTTTGGTGCTTGATTATTAGACGGTTCTCGACGAAGTGAGCTTGATGGCATTCTTGCAAGGCGCTGCTGTCCACTTCAACCGACAACTTCGGTAGCTCGAAGTCTCATCAATCACCAACCAGGAAGCTTGCCTTCCCTTTCCCAATGTGACACCCTCTTGAAACATCCTGATGTCTCTTCAAGTCTCTCATCATTTGTTTCCCTTTTTTCATTTGATGAGATGGATTGAAGAAAGGCCATATTTCTCGAAGCTCGTTTTCATGTCCATCTGTCACTGGCGGCCATTTTATCTCACCATCGTTTCATCATCGTATTCCGGCTTGAACCGAAGGGTTATTGCGAGCTAAGGCCAACGGCCTCCGCATGTCCATTTCAGTTTTGTCTCTATAGGATCTTGTTAGCGCTCAATTCATCGTACAGAACGAATTGGCTCATTCCGAATGGCGGTAGTACGTATAATTCGACCCTGCCAACGCCTCCGTAGAAAGGAAGATTACGCTCACTTGTGCTTCGCATTTAATCGAGTTCAAGCGATAATGTAATAAGAGTCCGCAGTTTGATGTCCACTGTTCCGAAGAACGTAGCTCGAACGAATAAAACGTCTCGCCTTTTGGTTTATTATTCAATAATAAACCATTGTAATCGCCAAGAAAAAAAATTTTATAACCCCCCCTCAAAATTTGATGTTTTACGTTTCAAGGCATGTAGAATCCGATTATCCAATAAAAAAAATTCTGTCCGTCCGCCGTACACGCCGTACGCAGTTTTCCGGCCAAACTGTAAGAGCTAAAAATTTGAAATTTTCACCAAAAATCAATCTCGGTCCTACGACGGCCCAATTTTTGAACCAACTTGCTAGCTCAATTTTAAGGGTATTTTTGGGGGGTTTTGAGGGAGAGAAAATTCATATTTTCCAAGGTTTTTCAGAAAAATGTGTACGTGGTATCAAATAATATAGATTTTTGGACGCTGAATCGAATGAGACCATCGCCGGGTCGATAGCTTTATTGGTTCTCGAGTTATCGCAGCTTTTGTGCCGAATTTGGGAGATTTTTAGAAATGTGACATGAGGGTATAACTCGAGAGTTCTTGGAGCTATAAAAATCGTTCTATACTCTCTCCAGCTGTATCATTAGGCAATAAGTTTAGCTTTTAATTAGGAAATTAAGAAAAATAAAAATGATTAAAATTACAATAGTTGCTACGGAGTTTTCCCCTATAGTTACCATCTGTTTTTCGGTGGGAACGTTCACAAATGTTCGGAATATTTAAAATGACAAATGGATAGTCTTCTTAAATCAATATTGAAGCGAAATAATAATAAACCATTGTACAATCATTTGCAGCGTTTTTTTCTTCGATTCGGACGGATTAATTTATCGAACATCTGACGTTAAAATGAGAGACGGCTCTTACAGGAAAAATTAAAAAATCACATTACGAATATTATCGACTGTTAAGCAGTCACAGCTCATTTTAAGTTTAGTAACTCGTTTGTTTAACAGATACATTGTTTATAATAAACGCCTCTCTGTTCTATTTTAACTCCCTTTCGATACCCGTGCTGGATCGGATATTCGACCTCAGACGTCATAATATTTTTTACGACCGTCGGAAAAATCAAGCGGCCACTGTGCGGAAGTTGCAAAGCCGTTTTAGAAAAGTTTAGACAGCTGTAAACAGTTTAAGCTATCTCGAACACGCGAAAAGGGAACCAACAACTGTAAATACGACGGACGCAAAAGCTTTGACCCGAGTGTAAACAAAGGGAAGAGATTGATGCGCAATGCTAAAGAATAAAGTCAGCTGCTATTGCTTTTCCCCCAAGTTCATTCCATGCACTCGAGAGACGCCTTGAAAATATCCGAAGGACCGTAAAAAAAACCGTCTCCGTTTCCTGACTATCAAAATGAAAAACTGCGGAATGGCCCAGTTTTTAAAAAGCGAGAAAAATATAAATACTTAGCCGAGGCGGTGTTTTCCGGTTTAGTCTGCCAAGGACGTAGGCGGGGAGAAATTCGCGCCAGCTATAATTAATTAAATATTGCTCAAACCGACATTCGAGAAGATTCCTCTCTGGATCAGATTCGATAAGAGAATCTATGTTAGGGAGCGAAAAACTTCAGGTGTCATCTCTCGCAAAAACGAACTTTTTGAATATTGATAGAGGTTATACAGCAAAATGAATTTGCAAATGCAGCGCCTTAACGACAAAAAGTTGCGAAAAATCGGTTTGAAAAGGTTTTGTCGTTCCAAATGTCTCTTCTATTTTCCTTCCAGTTTTGAATATTTTCAGATAGCCTTAGATTTATAATTCCTTTCTTTAAAAAAAAAAAAAAAAAAAAAAAAAAAAAAAAAAAAAAAAAAAAAAAAAAAAAAAAAAAAACTCTAGAATAGAAATAATAAATAACGGGGAACGAAAATTTTTTTAAAAATTAGAAATTTGATTGCTGTAAAAACTGAACTTGCTGAAAAGGAACTGAAAAAATTGAAATTTTAACGTAACAGTCCATTTGTCCCTATCTACCTACAATTGATATTTCCACCCTTTATTCCATAATTCGAACATCCTTACTTCCAACTGTTGCCTTGGCGGTTGGAATATTCAAAGCTCCAGAACAATCAGAGTGAACAACATCTACCGATTCGAAACGGGAAGACGTTTCGGCCTTAATAACCTTGAGTCGTTAGGTCGAGTTGCACGACCTGCAACTCGTCGAAAATCCGCTGACAGCTGAATCGATGAAACTGATTTCTCAGCTTTGGGAGCTCGAAGATTAAAGCGTAGGAAGCGGGGACAAGAGTATAAGGCTTTATCAATGTTTGTACATCATCGTGGGTGGGAATGTTCTGTAAAAGCAGGCAAGTTAGCTAATGAGATCCTTCAATTTGTACAGAGCTGTAAGGCGGTGTTCGCCTCTTCAAAATCCCGGGGCGCGGAAATTGTGCTGAACTATTTGTTCGACGAGAGCGTAAAACGAGCAAATTGAATCTCTAATGATCAAACTTTCGAAACCGAGCGTTTCGAACGGATTTCGTCTCTATTTATCAGCTAGATTTTTGACATTTTTATGTCTTCGCTATGGCACACAAACTCGAAAAGCGTTATGAAAAATTGTTATGAAATAATAAAACCAAAATCGTTTTAAAAAAGCGTAAGAAAAAATTTCTGACGATGTAAACGGACGATCTGTCGTTGCTAAGGAAAATTAACTTCCTCATTTTCCATGCCACAAAAATCGTTCACCGCTCGTTCGAAAGCCCTGAACTAACTGCATGTTTTTACTTCACCTCACCAGTAACTATCCCGATAACTGAGATATAAGTTTGTTCATAAATGTATATAATTAAACAATTTTGGATCAACTTCGGATTCGTGTTGCTATAAAGTTGAAACAAACGTTAGAAAAAAGCATTGGATGAACTTCGAGACATTCAATTCAAAATATTAGGGAGATCAATTTCAACATTTATCCTTTTAATAACCTCTCACTGATTTTCACAAAATTGTACATTAAAAAATAAATACAAATAATATTAGTTATTATTTTATTTGACAAGTAGAATATTTTTTCTCTCTTTCTTTATTTTTATTTAAAGGCGATTTCCTCTTAGGGGGTTGCTGGCTAAGCACATAAAAATGCCTTACTGAGTTCCGGTCTTGTACGCAATTGTATTTCGATAGCTAATTTTTTTCTCGCTTTTTTCTTCTCTTTTCTGACACATGGAGTGAAAAAGCCCATCGATCTTTCTTCAAGCCACGTAAAAGTTATAAAGATAGAAGCGCATAGGGAAAATTCTGCGTGGGATTTATATATCAGCATACGAGCTTAATACCGCTGTTAACATCGCCGGCAATTCCATTGCTTATCATCGCTTCAGATAAGATAAAAACAACCGTTGAACAGATGAAAATTTTTAATGAATAGGATATGCAAGGTATTAGAACTTGATTCATACGAGGATTACAAATTTTATCTATGGAAAAATAACAATATAGTTTCACAAGAATGGTAACATAGGAAGACATCGTTTTTATAACAATCAACCGCCGACTATAGAATTTTCGTTACCAAAGTGTTCATTAGTGTTTTGTTTAAAGAATCAATGCTTAATTCGTAATATTTAATATTAAGTAAGTATAACAGTAAAAATAATATCTAATATATATCGTCATATTTTTTGACAATAGCTATCAATACTTTTTTATCTATTCATTCGATTATTATATTTTTGTCATCTTTTTTATTGTGTACTTTTACAGTTTTATTTTTCACTCAGCCTTCTGATTTTCATTCATAGGTCGTCGATTATGATTGAATTATTATTGTTTTACTTATCATTTCAACACTAAAGTTTATTATTCGTAGCTCTCACAGCAACAACGGCTAACTAACATTTTGGTCATTTCAAGGTTTTTTTATGTTTGAACCGATTGTCTCTTGGACAAATAACTCCTAATAAACCGTCACCTAGGAAAACGTTTCCAAAGAGACCGTCTCCTAGGTAAACGACTCCAAAGAAACCGTCGCCTTATCAACCATCGCCTTGAAAACATCAATAAAAACCAGGTTTTCGGCTCTTATGAAATACTGTAAAAAATAATTTAGCCAGTTTTTTTTTGTTTTTTTTTTTAATTTTTAATAGTAAAATTATACATCATACATCATGCACGGCGATGTGGTGGCCATCACACATGATTTTACAAAGTATCCAAAAGATGTGACGCTAAAACTCACTTGCAGGGAGCGTATTAACAATTATTTCACTTCAAGGACTAGTATCCTAATCGGTCATTGTGAAGTAGAAAAACTATAAATTTTCACCTTTTTCACCAAACGTATTTCTGATATTATCATGTATTTGTAACAATCATTATTATTTTTCGGTTCATCATTCACGATCGGCCTAGTTTCGGATCGGAATCGGGGCGTACTTTATTGGGTGGAAAATAATCGAACTTCATAGTTCATCTAAAGGCATTTTCTACTCGCGTGGATGAGCGATTCGAAGTTGCGGTCATTTGAAAGCGTTGTGTTTCGCGCTGGCTTCGTATGTATCTATGATTTATAACCTCGGGGTGACTGCGAACCTTTCACGTCACAGAAATAACAAGTTGGCTCGGATATGACCTCAGGACATTGTTAATAGCCAGCGCAATAGTAAATATATAGTTC
This sequence comes from Tupiocoris notatus, assembly GCA_037159825.1. Lineage (NCBI taxonomy): Eukaryota > Metazoa > Arthropoda > Insecta > Hemiptera > Miridae > Tupiocoris > Tupiocoris notatus. Next base: position 30,345 of record JASJUZ010000492.1, read on the forward strand.
GAACTAGAAAAATACGGCGTTTCGCGGATAGTGGTGCCATTTATTTTCTGAAATAAATTATTTGCCCGAGTTGATGGAAACGGCGAAGTTAGTGGGCGAAAGTTTAATGGTTCGAGGAGAAACTTGTAGTAATGCTTGGGAATAATTTATCAATTTTAATGTGGAAGTTTAACAAAGCTAAGGTTTTCAACTCATTCGTGCCTATTATTAATTTAGTAATCCAATTAGTTTATTACGATATCATCCGATGCTAATTTCAAGTTCTGTTATTCTCTAGGGCAGGACATTCTGGAAAATATTTTGCTTCAAAAGTACGCCGCACAAAGTCAAAAACTACAAGGAAAATAATATTTTCCTTATATTATAAGCAATTCAGTTTTTGTTCGGAGAAGAAGAACTACTTTTGGTCATATTTTTCATCAATTTTTTATAATCCCGTTAAATTCAAACTGAATTTTTGTCGGTTTATTTGCAAATGATGAAATACAAGTTCCCTCCCTTTTTAGCGAATTATTTCAATCCTCATTTTAAAATGCTGGATATTTTACTTTACAATAATGTTTTTAAATCAAATTGTATTGAAAATTGTTCAATTTTTTAAATTAATTTTTTGACCTTTTTGAATGAATTTCCTCGGTTAAGTATATTGGTACTACAGCTGATTCCTTAAGTTGGCTGATTGCTCAAACAAATCCCTCCTCCCCCGCTTTATTCTAATTTATATATATTCCCTGACTAATTCCAACAGTTCCACTTTTGATTATCATTTGTCTTATATAATTCGACTGAGGCCAATTTTAAATAATAAATTGCGCTCGTGTAAAATATTAAATCTTCATAATTCCTGAAACGTTAGTTTTATTTCCGAATAGTATTTTAACGTTATTAAAAGAAGTGGTAAACTTCGAATTATTTTCATTATGCCGGTCGTTACCTCATATATTTTTGCCAAGAGTGACGGGAGTCGCGTACGCGTAAGATCTGACGTCGTTAGGCAGTGGCCGTATCTTTGCCGTTGCCGGGGATCAGCCACTGCGGAGGCGGCGCCGGCGGGTGCGCGACTGGAGGCGGTGCCATAGCTCGCGTCCTGAACCTGAAAGGCGGGGGTGCAACAGGCGCTATTTAGAGAGCCTAAAGAGTGCGAATTATTGTCGCCCTTCATTGTGATTTAGAGTGCTATCGAATTTTCTCTCAATCCGACGTAATTCATTAGTTTTCCGGCGGTATCTAATAAAAATTTTATCAAACTTTTTACTATGCTAATTTTGAATATTGATGATAAAAAAAAATCTGATATTAACATTGTTAATTTTCCTAAAGAACAGTTTGGTTGGGGAAAGCCTAATCGGGTTTGATTTTTCAATCTACAATCATCGGTTTAGTGTTTTTCCACAAGGAACTATAATTTAATTCCATCATTCCTTGATTGCGTTGTTGATTTATTAATTGTGTTAGATTTATTAGTTTAATGGGAAAGCCTAATTGGGTTACATTTTTCAATCTACAGTTATCGTTTTACTATTTTTCCTTAATGAACTATAATTCGATTTCATTATTCCTTGATTGCGTTGTTAATTTATTAATTGTTTTCAATTCAGTTGTTAATCGATTTTGTGCTTTGTTTATGATTTTGTAGTTGCTTTGTTTATTGAAGTAAACTATTGTACGTTGAGTCTTGCCGTTGTGGTACTTTTTGTTGATTTTTTCTTTTTAATGCTGAGATTTTTATGTTGTTTCTGTTAATTTCGACCGTCGGTTATATTGATAGAGTTTTATAATGGTTTATTCGCTCGATTATTTATTCGCTTTATTTATTTTTTCTCGATTGGGTATTTTTATTATTATTTCTCCATTATTAAAAAAATATGTATCACCGCTCAGTCGGTTGCCTTGAGTCGGCAAGCCAAACTTTGAACCGGTGAAAATCAGAGCTGGAAAAACGAACGGACCATTGAAGCTGCATCTAACATCCCGCTCCTTTTACTGCAAGGTTCTTACATCGTCTGCCGTGGCCAAATTATTATTATTTTTATAATTACAATTATCATTGTTATTAGCATTATTATTGTTATCATTGTTATTAGCATTATTGTTATTATTATTATCATTGTTATTATTATCATTAGTATTATTGTTATTATTATTATTATTATTATTATTATTATTATTATTATTTGTTTATCGGCATCGTAGACTGATTTTAAAAATATACGTTGTTTCTATTTGACTTTATTTACGAAGTCGGTTTATAATTTTTAAGTTTTTAACATTTATTTATTTTATTTTAAAACCTGAGCGCTATAAACGTAGTGAACCTACGCATTTGGTAGCGACGAAATTAAATGCACCGAGCGTCAAGTGAATTTGCGATATTCGGTTACTCAGTAGAAGAACTCGTGGACTAACGTTTTATTCAGAAGGCACAGTCTGCGTAGGTGGTAGCTCAGTCAAATTACTCGAGGGAGTTTCTCGTCATTAACGGAGAAGTTTCTGCAGGGAAAATTCCACCTTCGCTTAATCTGCGTTAAGTTAAAAGGGTCTATAAGTGAAACGAAGTAGTTTGAATAAAATTACAGCCCAAGCTCACGTTTTGCAAGGTGCATTCGTACGAAGGGAATATGTTTTCTTATAATGAATAATTAATGATTTATGCACTATTTCGTACGTTAAGTTCGGCGTGAAAAATATTAACGCCATTCTACCAATAAATTAAGTAATTCCGATTGAAAAACGAGTGGTTTATTATTCCTTCGCTTCAATATTGATTGATATTCCACCGAAAAACCGATGCTAAGTATTGGGGAAAACTCCATAGCAACTATTGTAATTTTAATCATTTTTATTTTTCTTAATTTCCTAATTAAAAGCTGAACTTTTTGCCTAACGGTACAGCTGAAAGAGTGTTCGACGAGCATTCCAACGAGTATAGAACGATTTTTATAGCTCCAAGAACTCTCGAGATATACAATATCTGGAAATCTCCCAAATTTGGCACAAAAGCTGCCATAACTCGAGCACCAACAAACCTATCGACCCCGCGATGGTCTCATTCGATTCAGCGTCCAAAAATCTATAGAATTTGATACCAAATACACATTTTCTGAAAAAGCCTTGGAAAATATTAATTTTCTCCCCTTCAAAATCCCCCAAAATATCCTTAAATTTGAGCTAGCAATGTGGTTCAAGAATTGGGCCGTCTTAGGACCGAGATTGATTTTTGATGAAAATTTCAAGAATGTGGCTATTATAGTTTTGTATTATAGCTATTATAGTTTGGCCGGAAAAGTGTCGACGGCGTACGGCGGACAGACAGATTTTTTTTTATATTCGGATTTTTTTTATTGGATATTCGGATTCTACATGCCTTGAAACGTAAAACATCAAATTTTGAGGGGGGTTAGAATTTTTTTTTTTTTTCTTGGGGTTTATTATTGAATAATAAACCAAAACGGTCCATCTTGAAAATGTTCAAATGTCGTTCAGTCTCATCATTTCAGCGGTAATTGGCTCGGAATCTGTCTCAATTGGCATCCGTGTGTCCATCGGCGATTACACCAATTAATTCTAACCGCGACCTCGCTCGGGCTGATTTGTATTCCATAACATCCCACACAATCGAAGTTGCATTTCTTCATAATCGGTTCTATCGCGCATTTCCCAGGCGGTGAATCATATTTCATTTAATGCCGTCACGCATTCTGGGATCCACCGATCGGAATTCTCCAATGATAATTAGTCTCGGCTTCATTGCGCATTTCGTTCAGTCAACAAGGAAAAGGCGGTTTTGTTCAAAATCGCCACCGACGAAGCTGATTCGCCGATTGCTGTAGGGGGTAATTTGTTTCGAGTTATTCCCGAGGCAGGAGTGGGAGTCGTGCAGCTTATAAAGGCAAAGAGTTTACGATTTGGTTTAGTATCATCTGGGATTATCTGAATCGCTTCCTGCTCTTCAAGTAAGTCGGCTTTGATTAGCTTCTTTCATAACTCATAATCAGGAACTGCCTAACTTTTTTACGCAGCATATTTTGACCAACGTTCCTGAGAAAAATTTAGTAGCCACAATTCTTCCCAAGGTTGAAACAGGTAAAGCGCCTCAGGAAAATATTATAAATACGAAGAACGAGCTAATAAGGCTCCCTTCGAAGAATAATTATCGAAAACTTGAACGTTTTTCAATTTTTGGGCACGCTCAAGGTCAAATTTGAACACCACCCTCTGTCCGGCCTACGAACTTGTAGTTACTTCTGTCAAGAAAGATTTTTCTGAAACAAATCAGATTTTTAACTCGAATTTTTCTCTATAATTGGATTCTCTGATGCGTGAAAATGATTTTTCATGTCCAGGGGTTGTGAGGGGGAGGAAAACAGCTCCACGTCTCCCTGAGGATGCCCGAACGGGCGAAAGTGCTCGGCCAGCGAATAAAGAATCGGAGAATGAGTCGCCTCGTTTTTCTTCCCCTCACAAACCCTGGACATCAAAAAATGCGACAAGGAAAAGGAGGATTTTTCATGTGTTTTCGGGTCAAAATTCGGTTCGGTCAATTTTTGTCAAATGCCAATTTTTCGGAACGAGCCAAACAGATCATTTTCTGCAAGAATTCCTACAAAAAAATACAATATTAAATTTTGTTCTTAATTAGCCAACATGTGTTATTTTTTCCTTTGCAGACAACTCAGTCAGCGCTAATAATTATTTTTTCCTTACAGAATGAATAAATGGTTGGCAGTTCTCGTCATGGCAGGCCTCGTAAGCCTGGCGATATCTTATCCTGCCCATGAACACCAGTCTTCGGAAGAATCGAGCGAGCAGTCAGATGAAGAAACTGATGTGCCCGACAGTGGAGAGGTCATCGTACCAAGCCATCCCGCGTTGGCGCAGGAACCATCTGAAGAGCCAACTGCTCCCACAGATCAGACTCCGACTACCCAAAAAATCCACCCGGACGTCCCTTCTGAAGATGTGTGCGAAACTATGAAAATCGGACACAATGGCGTAGCAAAAAACAACGAACAATCTCCTTATACGATGACTCTGTCGGCAGAGAGGATTCCAATCGGTGGATCTGTATCGCTCACTATTTCGAGTAAGTATTGTGCATTAGAGTCGCGATTAAGAATCAGTGATTATTGCAAAAATGGACAAACAGCTGAATCTGAAGAGCGCTCTTCTTGGTATGAATGGGGAATTGAGGACTGGAAAAGAGGAGAATTCAGTTCTTGCAATAGAATGCAAATGTGACCAGGAAATGTGTCTGATTGCGCTCAGTACAAAATTTGTTGCTCGGGTCACTGATAAATTCCGAAATTGGACTACACTGCAGGAACCGTAGCGAATGCTAATTGAGAGTATTTGATAATCATGCATCGAGGTGCTTGATTGTTTCGTTGGCAGAAAACTCGTGAATTATCATGGGAAATTTTAATGTTAGGACCGGCACTAAAATGAATCAGTGCTCCGTGGGTGAAACAGTTGAGGCGTACTTATCCGGGGGTTGTGAGGTGGAGAAAAACCAGGCGACTCATTCTCCAATTCTTTATTAGCTGGCCGAGCACTTTCGCCCATTCGGGCATCCTCAGGGCCTGGGTTTGCAACCCTGCTACGGAGTTGGTGAGGCCAAAATTTAAAATGGGGGTCTAAGAAGACGCCTCGGGAGCTGGGGTGGCTATACCACCAGCCAATGGACTGATAATCAGAATCAGACCTCTTTCAGATGTAGTATATCAGTTCACAACGAGAAGCCCTGCTGAGCTTTAGATAGGGACTGTAATCTGTTGGCTTTTCCCGGCGTACAGCATGTTTAAGAGTGTAGTGGATGCAATTGGACCAACTTGGGAGGTCGCAGTGTCCACAAAAGACTATGAATCGTAAGTGGGAGAGTCGTTCAGAGAAAGACGCCTTCCTTCATTATTTATTCTCGTTCAGTAGTGCGTACAGCTTGAAAAAAAAAAGAATGACTATGGGACTTGATTACTTGATTCTGTACTGCAAATTATATCACCTAGAGAGAAAGTCCTGATATAGTCCTGATATACATTTTCTCTCATATCTTCCTATCTGCTACGTCGAATATCCTTTGCATGAACAGGTATTTTATGCTCTTCTTCTTCTTCTTATTATTATCAGTTCATCTTCTTATTCCTTTTTTTCTCTAAAACTATTCAATACTCGGATAATTTGTCAAATTATATAAAATCTGCTCCTGCTTTTCAACAATTATGGGTCCACATGTTCAACATAATCTGCACGATCTTTGAGGACTCTTCTTGTGTCTAATGCTCTAAAAAAAATATCATTCGCAGGCAAAAACGACACACCAATTAAAGGATTATTAGTGCAAGGGCGTTGCGGAGGCCAACCGGTCGGTTCGTTTGTTGGCAGCTCAGTCAACCCGACGAAATTCTACGATTGTAATGATGGACAAAAGGTATCATCTTCCCTTTTAGTATTCAATTTCCAATCAACCCTTTTGCTTTTCATATTACCTTATGCAATCGGAAGCAGTTCGTTATAATTCATCGGTACGCTTGATTATCTATCTCTTACCGTCAAGCTGATATTTTTGAAATACGAAATACAATACTCGTATTCGAATGAAGATAGTAATTTATTTTTATTCTGTTATATAGATCACAATATTAAAAACCATTCTACCTCAGTAATGAGAAAATTTTACATATTTTTGAATTTAATCAAATTTTCTTGATAAAATATATTCTTAAACGTTCCTAAACTTCCTTGAATAAAATTCGGCCGACAATAATAGTCAAAATTAGAAAATACTTCCTATCTAATGATATTATGGAATTTTCACCAATCAGTCGATTATTATGTACTCAAATTTTCGCATTTTTCCTTTCAGAATGCTGTAGTTTACATCGACATGGGAGAACAAAACGAAACCAAAGCCGTCCTTGACTGGACCGCTCCTTCGAGCGAATGCCCCATCGATTTCTAGTAAGAACATCCTGCTTAATATTCCGACATCTGAGGGTCAGACATGGCGACTCCTTTTACATGCTTTCATTTATTATCCAGGATCGATATACGCTTTTGGTTGGGAGCAGACATGGCCCAAACCAAGTAGCATTATTACCATTTGATTATCTCATGTAATCATGTATTTAAATAGTAATCATGTATCAAAATTACTTTATTTATGCGACAAATCCACACCTTATTTGTTCGAAGGCAATTGAATATTTAAATATTGTCCCTCTAAAAAAATGATAATAAAAAAAATAATAAAATATAAAAATAAAAATAGGTTTGTAATTGTAACGTAATCATGTATTTAAATAGTAATCATGTATCAAAAATACTTTATTTATGCGACCAATCCACAGCTTATTTGTTCAAAGGTAATTGAATATTTAAATATTGTCCCTCTGAAAAAAATAAAATAAAAAGTAGGTTTGTTCAAACGACAGGCTATATAAATCCTACTAAAACCTCCGAAGCCTCGAAAATGAGTATTTTTGTCTGATTCTTTAGTATTCTTGACTAAAGTCGAAATACAAGTACAATATTATTGTCTACTATCTTCTTGTAATATTATTTTCATATAATAATGTTTCATAATAATGTTATTTTTATTTTTCATTTTTCAGCGCCTCTATTGTCAAATCGAAAGAGGAATTTTGGGAAAAACAGAAAACTACTTCTCCGCTGCTAGTAACCAAATCGTAATTCTCTGCTTACTTTGAAAATAAATGTTAAGAGAATCTTTCATACTATCGAAATGACAACATTTTTTTCAGTTACTTTTACAATGTAAACTATACGATTATACATTACAATATTAATATACAATATTACTACACATTACATTATTATATTACGATACATACTGTGTTGTGTCGACTGAATTGCAACGATTCTTCATTCCGGGGTTTCTTATTATTATTTTTTTTTTTTCTTACAACTTACCCGTTGAAATCGAACAAAAAACCGGAATGGTTAAAAACGACGGTTTTGTTCATATTATGACTAAGATGTATTTTATTAGCTATCTACCCTAATAGCATTTAGCCAGAACGCAAACTCAAATATTGGCCATAGTTGATATAGCCCTATCAATGTCTTATTCGGATTTTACCAGACATTTCTTTATTTGAGAACTCTTTCTAAGAACGAGACATGAAAAAATGTGATGCAGTCTTGATCAGCTATCAACGGTGACGGTTTTTATAATATAATTATTTTCAAAACAGACTATACAGCTCGCGAAATCTTAAGTAAGAAAAATGTATTATTCCGTTGACAGAATTTTCATAAAACAATTATATAAAAAAAATGTATATATAATCAAATTTTCGGTTGCAAATTTTTTTTATATATTTGAACTATTCAAGTTATCATTAAAGCATTGTCTGTCAAGTTTCTATCGTCGATCTAAAGCTTCCTTCAACGCCCGACCAAACTAGAAGACCTCAATATTGACATTTTTAAAATTAAACTAACGATGAGCGTTACTGTCCGTAATAATAAATTTTACCAATAAATAATTAAATTTTGCTATCCGCAAAATAAAGCATTCGGGCAAACCATAATCCAATCACGGACTACATAATCAAATTCCAAGATGGTTGTAGAAAGTGTTGAAAATCATGCCGCTCAATCATTTCATTTGAATTTATCAAATCAAATATTCCATCGCCGGGCATAGGCGAGAGTTAGAAGGAAAAAATGTTGACCCCTATCGATTCAAGTTGAGATATAAAAATCCCCACATTTCTAGGGCGTTTTCAACCTTCGTTATTCGCATTCTTCATACTCGACCCGGCGGAAAAATTTCTATTAACTTCCACCCTTCGGCAGTTGCCCTTCGTCAAACTCGCCATCTTCCATTTCTGTTTGCGAAGCCGATTAATTTCAAACTATAAATTGCACAACCCTAATGTGTCGTTAGTTTTGGAAAATATGCCAATCTATTCAAACCCTACGTACACTAAGTGGCCCAAAGATCCGTCATCTCCGATTTACAGGGTTAGTTTAGAAACGCAATTACTTGAAACTAAATTATCGCAGTAGATGGAATGACAAAAGCGGGTTTTTCGAAAAATTTTACTTCCATGTTTACGTAGTAAATGGAAGTATTGACAGTACGAAAAGTTAAATTCGAAACTGAAGTGAATTTGGAAGAAATTTTTACAGTACTATATGCCGTCAATACTTTTCAGACATGGAAACTATGGAAGCTAAATTCTTGACATTTTTAAAAAAGAGAAAAAATTCGTACGTTCCATAGTTTTTCAGAAAAATGTGCATTTGTTGGCAATTTCAATAGATTTTTGGACGCTGAATCGAATAAGACCATCGCGGGGTCGACAGCTTTATTAGTTTTCGAGTAATTGCTGCTTTTGAGTTGTATTTTCGCGATTTTCAGAAATTTGGCCTGTACGTATAACTCGAGAGTTCTTCGAGCTATGAAAATCGTTCTATACTCTCTTCAGATGTACCGTTTGTCCAAAAATTTAGCTTTTAATGTAAAAATTGAAAAAAAAAATCAGTAAAATTACATTGTTGCCAGGGATTTTTCCTTATAGTTTTTTGTTTTTCGAATTTGAAAATTGAATTCATAACGTGACAGCTTTCGTGGGTTCCTTTACGCATTTGACAGGACATTGGACGTCGAATTTGAATTTCAAGAAAATAAATAACTTTCAATTCCGACAATTTCAAGATGTCTTTTCTCTCAACGTTAATTTCTCAAATTGAATTTCCAAAACGATTCTATTTCTTCGAAGACTTTTTGACAAATTTTAAAGTTTCAAGTGTGCCAAGTATTTCGCAAAGCTGGGCTTGTTTTGGATAATATTTTCCAAGATGTATATTGCAGGAAATTAGAATTGATAAGAAATTGAAAACAACACGATTTCTTCGAGTTATTTTTGGCTAAATGGCTAAATTCTCGATTCTCTTCAAACTTAAATGATTAGGTACTTACTGCAACATTCGAAAAAGTCTAAATTATTTATATTTGAAAATATAATTTTAAAAGACACCCCTTTTTATAAAAAAAAAACTTTGAAATGAATTAGATTCAATCTGATTGGAATTAATATCAATACCGCTAATTTCGTTAGCCAAATTTTATGTTTTGGAGTTAATTAAGACTGATCAACAGGTTAATACGTGGGCAAGAATGAGGTTCCCACTTTTTTGTACAAATATCAAGCAAAGGTGAAATAACATTGGTAATTCGCCAGTTAACTCGAGGCCACTGTTTCCAAATTACCAGTGTCATATATTGTCAAATTGGTCGCACTTGTTTATCAATGATGATTAACTAGTTCGCTTAATATGGCGAGAAAATTAGTGACCAATACTAACGGTGTTAATCGGTCGAACGCGCAATTAGTCAAGTTTGTTTCAAGTGTTCAAAACAAAAAGGGCTCCGACCGAAGTAGATTATTCCTCGTTGTTGGGGTTGAGGGGGAGAAAACCAAGGCAACTTGTTCTGTTTTTTTTATTGTCGGCTTGCCAAGCACTTTCGTCCATTCGGGCATCATCAGGGCTTCGTAGCACCATCACAAGGTATCCACAGCCCTCCGGATCCAGTGGCCTATACTAAGCCCTGATGATGCCCGAATGGGCGAAAGTGCTTGGCAAGCCGACAATAAAAACAGGAGAACAAGTCGCCTTGGTTTGATCCCCCTCAACCCCAACAACGAGGAACGATCGATGCGACAAAGCTACAAAGAAGAAGTAGATTATGCCAGTTGCAGAGCTAATTTTCCGTTTTCGCTCCACGCGCACGGTGCCAGATGTACGAATAAAATTATTTCCCAAACCCGCGTCAGTTTTTTGTTCGGTAGTTGGCATTCAGCTCGCGCCATCAATTCAACAGTGGCTTTTTGACCAAGCAGACGTTTCTTCATCCCTCTTTCCGTCAGTGTAATTCAGCTGGGATAGGAATTTTTAACATAACAATCGTACTTAATAATCGTTCTTTTTTACTGTTTTTTGTATTCTTCTTTTGGCGTTCTTGTATTTGTACTAAGTTCTTTTTTTTCTGAGTTGTTTAATACCCTTAGGGTGCAGAAATGTGATGTGCCGTGCAATTTGATCTCAGTGACTGAACGTTGTGCCAAGTGATCTTTCTGAGACTCTACAATGAAGTATCTTGTATTATTTTCATTTATTTCCAACCATTGTGAAATCTTATGATAAACACAATAAAACCGTTAAAAAAAAAAAAAAAAAAAAATCAATCGTACAACGGACGGTATTCTCAGTATTTCAGCGAAGAAAATCGTACACAGTTTTTATCATCATCATATAATTATCATATCCCTCATATAATCTAACAGTCGTTGGCTAAGTTCCAAGTTTCAACGTTTCTTGCGCTTAGGAGATTAACAGTCTCTCAATAGTCACTCTTCCGCTCGATTATCGCATTTTCGTCGATTTGATTTCGAACCCGCGTCGTTGTAGATTGTTGCGATCCTCACACGTATGAATTCGGTCGTAGCTCGCTGATACGAGAGGTTTGTTAGCAATATTGGGCATCGACCGATCGTCTCAGTGTTTCTCACGTATTTCTTAGCCCTCGGGGCAACTGATTCTTCTTATCTCTTCCAGCTCGTCGACTCGTACATTTCTGAGCCGCTCGTCGATTTATCACCTCTTCAGCGTTGAAGATTGTCGAAACCACGTTGCTTATTTCTCGTTGAAACGGCAACTATTCAAACGAAAAATATCTGCAAGTGTACTATTTGCATCCGAATGAGTAGAATTTTTGCCGAATTTAAGGGTAGAAAATTGTAAATAATGTTTCGAAGGAATGATTATGACTGAGATGATAATAGGATTTCAAAAGGCCATATGACAGAATTTTATTTATTTATTTTTTCTTCTATAATTTATTTTTCGTTTTATCCAATTTGGGTTTACTATTCAATAATGTGGCCAAGAAAAAAATCTCACAACGGCCCAATTCTTGAATCACATCGCTAGCTCAATTTTAAGGGTATTTTTGGGGGAGAAAATACATAGTTTCCAAGGTTTTTCCAAAAAAAGGTGTATTTGGTATCTAATTATATGGATTGTTGGACGCTGAATCGAATGAGACCATCGCGGAGCCGATAGCTTTATTGGTTCTCGAGTTATCGCAGCTTTTGTGCCGAATTCGTGAGATTTTCAGAAATTTGACATGAGGGAATAACTCGAGAGTTCTTGGAGCTATAAAAATCGTCCTATACTCATTGGAATGGTCGTCAAACACCCTCTCCAGCTGTATCGTTAGGCAAAAAAAATTAGCTTTTGATTAGGAAATTAAGAAAAATAAAAATGATTAAAATTATTTATGGAGTTTTCCCCTATAGTTACCAATCTGTGTTTCGGTTGGAAAGTTCACAAATAATGTTCAGAGTAATTACCATCACAAATGGATGATCTTCTTAAATCATTATTGAAGTGAAGGAAGTGAAGGAATAATAAAGAACTATACAATCACTTGCAGCATTTTTTTCATTTTTTTTTTTTTAATTCAATTTTATCTATCTTTCTATTTATTTTTATTTTTTGATCTGCGATCATTTTACTGCAGCCTTCATTCTGGCAATTCCTCGCTTTTTTCATTCCGCGTTTTATAATAAACAATGTAATGGCCGATCTACCGAAATTCCACTCGAATGTATTTACTCGATAAAATTGAAATTTAATGATATTTTTTCAATCACAGTCTACGTTACGACCGAACACGTTTTCCAGTTAGAAGCCATAAAGAGCAAAAAATGAGTGACATTTTAGGTTTTTCAGCTCTCAAAGCGGATTATTCCAGCTGTCGGTTATTTTCAACCCGTTATAGTCTGCCAAACTATAATCTAATTCAGTCGGGAATTTCTAATTATCAAATAATTAAATATCCTTCATATAATTTTTGTCGAATTTGAGGGTAGAAAATTGTAAATACCGTACTATATACTGCCTTATTATTATTTTTACTTCCATGTTTACGTAGTAAATGGAAGTATTGAGATCGTCCGAAAAGTCGAATTCGGAACCGAGGTCCTGATGGAAGAAATTTTCATAGTAGTATACTCAGAAACACTTTCTGAACAAGTGTCTGTGTGTCTGTGTGTCTGTGTGTCTGTGTGTCTGTGTGTCTGTGTGTCTGTGTGTCTGTGTGTCCGTCTGTCTGTGGTCACAAACTGACATAAATCGCCATATCTCCCTGAAAAATGGATGAAACCCTATGAAATTTTGAGGGAATGTTTTCCCAGTGATTGTGCAAAATTAGGTTTTTCCAGATTTTGAATTACACACAGTACTTCCGAGATATAAGCGTTCAAAGTTTTTTCTGTTTCGATTTTTACAGGCTATGAGAGTCAATATTTTTCTACGTTTGAGGGCTTGAAATGTCGGTTATGGCAAGCAGAAAACGCTAGATTTTTTGTATAGTGGGTCACATACAATGCCTCCACGTTATGAGCGTTTTTCACGATTTCACAAGTGCATGTTTTGTATTTTGATTTTTACAGGCCGCAAAACTCAATGTATTTGAACGTTCAAGGTCTTAAAATGATGGGGTCGGCGATTGAATGATGCCTGATTTTTATCAAATGGGTCACATGCAGTACTTCCGCGTTATTTGCACATTTGCTACATTTTGATTTTTATAGACCACAAAAATGAATATATTTGAACGCTGGAGGACTTAAAATTTTTCTATATGACAGTTGAATACCGCTTGATTTTTGTTATTGGGGTCACATGCAGTACCTCCTCGTAAAACCCATTTTCAGTTACTTTATTTGTATTTATTGGGTCTCTTTGCTTTAAATGTGACCAACTTTGACCTCGTTCACAAAACTTGTTTTGCATAGTTTGGATAACACACAGTACTTCCGCAATATGCCATTTTTTAACTTTTGAGATTTTAATAGACCGCAAAAGTGAACATACATTATACTTTAAATTTTCTATATGACAGCTGAATATTGCTTGATTTTTATTATCGGGGTCACCTGCAGTACCTCCTCGTAAAACGAATTTTCAGTTATTTTATTAAGCGTTATTGTACTTTTAGGGTCTCTTTGCTATAAATATTACCAACTTTGAACTCGTTCACAAAACTTGTTTTGTATAGTTTGGGTAACACACAGTACTTCCTCTTCATGACATTTTTCGGCTTTTGGGACTAATATAAACCGAAAGAGCGAATACTTTAGACCTCAAGTTTTTTATATGATAGCCGAATATCGCTTGATTTTTATTATCAGGGTCACATGCAGTATTTCCTCGTAAAACGATTTTCAGTTATTTTATTAAGCGTTATTGTACTTTTTGGGTCTCTTTGCTTTAAATATGACCAACTTTGACCTCGTTCACAAAACTTGTTTTGCATGGTTTGGGTAACACACAGTACTTCCGCTTCATGCCGTTTATTAACTTTTGAGAGTAAGTATAAACCGCAAGAGTGAATATACTTTAGACTTTAAATTTTTCTACATGACAGCTGAATATATTGCTTGATTTTTATTATCAGCGTCACATGCAGTACTTCATGGTAAAACGCATTTTCTGTTATTGGACTTTTTGGGGCTGTTTGCTCTATATTTGACCAGCTCTGACCACGTTCACAGAACTTGTTTTGTATAGTTTGGATAACACACAGTACTTCCGCCGCATGCCGTTCTTTTGCTTAAGAGATTTTTATAGACCGGAAGAGTGAATATATATGAAGGCTGGGAGACTTTAAATTTTTGTATATGAAAGCTGCATATTGCTTGAGTTTTAATTTCCGGGTCACATGCAGTACTTCCTCGTAAAACGCGTTTTCAGTTATTTTATTCAAGCCTTATAGTACTTTTGGGTCTCTTTGCTCTATATACGACCAACTTTGACCAAGTTCACAAAACTTGTTTTGTATAGTTGGGATAACACACAGTACTTCCGCCTTATGCCGTTTTTTTGCTTTAGAGATTTTCGTAGGCTGCAAGAGTGAATATACTTTAGACTTTAAATTTTTCTTTACGACAGTTGAATATTGCTTGATTTTTATTATCGGGGTCACATGCAGCTGCATTACTTCCTCGTAAAACGCATTTTCAGTTATTTTATTCTAGCGCTTTTGTAACTTTCGCGCCTCTTTGCTTTAAATATGACCAACTTCAACCATGTTCAAAGTCCTTGTTTTGATCACACACCGTACTTCCGCCTTACGCCGTTTATCGCTGTTGAGCTTTTTACAGGCTACAAAAATCAATATATTTGACGCTAGAGGGGGTATTTAACATTGTAATGGCGAGTGAAAGACGCATACCATACTATACCATGGTTATAACTGTTACCGACTCAAACATGGAAGTACTGTGTGATCTATGCACACCACTGGTTTTAAAACTAGATGTTTTTAATGCAACGTTTTAAAAATCTGATACTACGCTTGATATAAAATATGAAAGGCTTTCCAGGAAAAAAGCTTCGGAATGCTTTTAATGTCACATTCGTAACTGCGTTTCGAAGTAATCTTTTCCCCATTTATCTCTTTCGTATTAATACTGTTTACGAGTTTTCCCTTCCGATCAACCGAGGAGTCGATGCTTGGGATGGTCGGCTGTCTATCGCTCCGCTGTTAGATGATAAATGGGCTATATCGAAACCCCTGGCAGTACTATATCATTTCCACTGCAGCCCTCTATTTAGCTCGAGTTTTATTTTTCCCTTTTATTTCAATCGGTGGCATTTATTTGAATTTTATGAGAGCAAAAGGGTTTTTTTTTTTATTAAAGGTAACTCATCATAGGTGATGGTTTTTTTACGGAATAATTGATCACATTAGGGACAGCATCGCTAATTAACGATTAAACACGTTCCTTTTGCATTCGTGTCGATCAATTATGGAAAAACAGACGCCAAATATGTCAAAGCGATGAAACGAATTCGATTGAATTTTTATTGCGTCTATTCACTATTGTGATTCAATTATCCAGTTCAAACTAGGGCAGGCAATTTTTTTTTCAACATTTCCGTAAAATAAGACAACATATATTTTTATTATGCTGTACCAATAATACTATGACGCCTGTAAAATTGAAATCAAGGCCAATGCCATGTCGTTCTATAGCGTCTGAACAAAAAATTTGAATTTATTCGGACGTCATTTGCGCTGAGGCGATATTTTATTATTATTAGCTACGAAAATGGGAATAAAGTAAACAATAAATGTGAATGACTAGCGACGGCAATATGCCGAAAATTGAAAAAAATAATCGGTCGCGCTTCCATGGTAAAAATTAAAAAAAAAAAAACGACGAGCGAGGACCAGTACGAACCAAAATAAATAAAATAAAAATAAGGTTATAATTTTTTTTCGTCTATCACCTCCTAAAATATTCGAATTTAATTGGTAACGTATTATTTTTTCATCACTCTGAAATATGCGATCATTATTCTATTAATTTATACCTAATAGAGTAACCGAATTTTCAAGTGAGGAATGATTTACAGAATTTTGAGGAAATATTGTTGGGAGAACAAAGTCATACATATCACCAAAAAAATGATAAGCCGTATAAACACAGTTAAATAAATGTTCTTAACTTACCGAACTAAAAAAATATAATATCTTCCTATATTCTCCCTATACTATTATTTTTATTTTATTATTATTTATTTATTAATTTTTTAATTACTAAAAGTACTTATACAACCTGTTCTCGCGAGGAAGGAAGATTGGAATGAATCACGCGGTGTCCTATTTGTTATTCCTACCGACTTCAAAGCCCGAACAAAATTCCTGCTCCTTTTCCCATACCAATGTTGATAGTCTAAAAATATCACGATAGTCGACACCTTTCGTCACAAGGTAACAGCAAAATGGATAAAAAACTAATGACTCGAGTAGCTTAGGCTCCAATTTTCCTAATGAGCGGAGCCGATATTAAATAAACTTGTGATGGAATCGTTGTGCCTTGTGATGATGTAAATGAGACAAGAACCGACGAGAATTCCGATGTTCTGAAGGAGGAAAAACACCGTTGCCCTTGAACGGCTTTCGGCCAAACATTTCTTGATGTCGCTTTTCAGCTCCGGAATCTGCGGAGCAAAGTAAACAAACGTTTAACGACTGTTCTATTGTAATTATAGAATTTTTAATTACCTGGCAAATATTGAATTCGATATCCTGAGAACAGCTTTAAAGGCTAAAAACCGCGAAATTCAGACGCATGTTGCAGTTTTTTTCACATAACTCTAATACGAACCGTCCTAGAGAAAATGTTACGCGGAAGCGAATCGGGGAACATAAAATTCCGCATAGAATGATCTCCTTAAACGTCAAAATCGGCGATACAGTTTGGCCACAGTCAATTGTAAAAAGCGCATTTTTTTCAAATTGGGACTACCTGGTGAGTACTTGATTTGTGAGAATTTTACGATAAAAATGTTACGATATGGTTATTGAATTACTAGTAAGAGAACTCATGAAATTATTTTTTTCGCTCCGTTTAAAATTTATTCGCCGTTTAAAATTAATTGTCCGTTAAAAATTAATTCTTTCACTCTGTTTGGCGAGCGAAAATTGGCGTTGAAAATCATTATCGGCAGAACCGCTGGTAAAAGAAGATCTTAAAAAATTAATTCAAGCTAAACGGCTGAGTCAATTTCAGCGTTCGGTGACAATTCAATGTAAACTTCAACTCTTTGGCAACAGAAATAAAAAACTCGAATTATTAGAAGTTAAAGTTAGTAATATTCGCTCAATACGGGCGCCTTAGCTAGTTTGAAAAATAACGAAATATTCAGCGAAAAATTTGTTGAATTGATGCGACCAGTTGCACTCAAAAAGTCGTAACTATTCGTAAAATTTAGGTTTTTTGAAGAAAACATTTTTTTACTGGAACCAAAATAATTTAAAATGGAAAATTAACCACCTATAAAATATAATATTTATTTAATATTATACTGTTCTAACTGCTTGTTATTTTATTAATTATTTACGTATAACTGAAGACAATATTTCATCGAAAAATTACCATAGCTATTTTCATTATGCGGTGATTCGTGTGCAAAAATTATTCCACCGATCGAACTTAATTCATTTCAGCATATTGAATCGCGTATCGTACTGTATTTACGTATGGCATATATTGATACACTTTTTAAATTTATTTCGAAAGTTTTAGCGTTCATATTTCTACGACCTAAGAGCTTATAAGAACACAACGTTTGATTATCATTAAAGTTATGAGAGGAGATTGAACGACGAGCTGACTTAAGCAGCAGAAAGGTATATAGGGAGACCGCTGCTGCCAGTCTCACTCAGTTCTGTACGGATCACCGGTGCGAAAGCAGCTGTATGTAATAAACTCTTTTTAAAAAGTGGTTTCGCGTTCTTCATCACATAACTGGCGCAGTCGGTAGGACGTTCACATTTCGCGCAACAGTATTCACGTGCCCTGTGTCTGTGTGTAACGAAAGTTCCTTTTGAGGATTAAGTGAACAACCTACAACCGAATCAATCACACCATCACGACAACACTAAAGAGTAACGGATTGAGAAGACGCAAGAAACAACCACACCATTACGAAAACAGCGCTGCACCCCGACAAACTCCCGGGAAGGATGTTGATACTGTAAGTACCACCCGTAAGTTACTGTATCGGCTTAATTCGTCCCGGTAAAATTTATTCGGCACACCCAGCCGGCAATAACCCAGGAATCACGCCCAGATTCAAGTAGCTGAAAAGAATCACACCCAGATTCGTGTAGCTTAAGAAATCAAAATTCCGAAGGACAACAGAAAACGAGAGAAACTTTGGGACATCCCGTTCACCCCGAAGTCAAAGAAAGAACCGATAATGGAAAATCAATTCACAATCACACACGTCCCGACAACGTCACCGTTGCAGACCATTCCCGAAAATCCGCCCGCACAACAGGACCGAGGACGCGAACCATTACGTCCCGAGTATTTACAAGCCATCCCCGTTTTCAACGGCGACCAACTACTTTTAAATTCGTTTATAACAATTTGTGACAAGTTATATAATAGGTTTCATTTAGAAGATTCAGAGTCGTATCAAAACGACCATCTTTTTTCTTCGATATTATCAAAGATTCAGGGCGAGGCGGCCAAGAAAATTAATGCTCAGAATATAGAAAACTATGTTCAGTTGAGAACAATATTACTTAAAGTATACGCCGATAGGCGTAGCTCTTTCACTCTAACGCAACAAATGTGTCATCTAATACAAAAACCACAAGAAAATGCGTACGATTTTAACGAAAGAGTTAACGACTTGCTAAATACCCAAATAGGGTTCATAAAAAATAATTATGACGCGCACGCGTCTGCCGTATTGGTAACTTATATGCAAGAATTAGCCTTGCAAATCTTCCTCTCAGGCTTAAATGAAAACCTGAGTATGTTCGTTAGATCTAGAGGTCCAGTATCCTTAGCGGACGCTATGTCCATTATAGCCAATGAACTTGAATTTCAAAACAAACTAAGAGGGATAGCTGGAATGAAGACGCAAACTGTGGGCTCAGCAAATGTGCGCCCGACATTCCAACCTACCCGACCACCGGTAACTCCTTATCGTAACCAGCTCCTTGCGTCCAACACCCACTACGCATCCCGAGGTCAATTCCCGTTTCAAAATAATCCTCGTAACCCGACGCCCTCCTCTAGCACCTATGTTGTTCCTCGTCCTCAAGGGGGGTTCTCATTCAACCCGACGCAAGCTAGATCACGGACTAACAGCAGACAGACGTCCTTTCGTAATAATAATTCCCAAGTGGTGCCCATGTCAATATCCACCCGGCAAAGCAACGCCTCGTCTCTAAACATTAACGAAGACCAAAATCCCGAATTTGCTGAAAATCAAGTCGAAGAAATTAACGAACAAGAGCTAGTAGACCAGTTGCAAAACGTCGAATTGGAAAATAACAATGAAGTAGAAGATGTTTTTTTAGGAGAAGTTCAGCAAGGAAAATTCATGTACTAAACTCATCAGGTAACAATCTTCCATATATAGTGTTTCCAAAAACCCAATTTAAATGCTTAGTTGATACCGGCTCTACAAAATCGTTTATCCTACCCGCTATAGCTAAAGAATACTTCTCCCTTAAAATAAGACCTGACCACAGTTTGGTACGAACGGCACATGGCATTTCAGAACTAAATTACATGACTAACGTTCCCTGTGGCGAATTATTTAACGTAAGAAATCTAAATTTGCCTTTTAGCCTTTTTCAATTTCACGATTACTTCGACATGCTAATTGGACTCGATAATCTGAAACTAATCAATGCAATAGTGGATCTAAATGAAAATTTGTTAAAAACCCCAAGAATTCAAATACCCCTTCTATTTAAAGGAAGTGAAGAAATTTATCATGCCGAATCCGTTGTTGTTAATCCCCGCTCTATCCAACAAGTAAGAATTAAATTAAATAACGTGCAGAACGGTAGCGCAATTTTACCGCCCACCAAATTCCAAGGTGTGGACATTCCCCGATGTCTGGTGAACGTTGAAAATTCTTTTTGTTACGTACACGTAAGTAATTCAAGAGAACAACCTGTTAGGCTAACAATTGACAAAACATTTTCCGCTGAACCAATCGCAGATAGTCTGTTCATAGAAAATGACGGCCAAATGCAGACGAAAACACTACAAAACAAGTCCACAAAACCTTCAACCAAAATAGATTTAAATAAACTAAGACTAGATCACTTAAATATCGAAGAGAAACAATCAATAATACAGCTAGTCAAAGAATTTGCCGATGTTTTTCACGATGAAAATCGACCCTTGACGTTCACCAATCAAGTAAAACACCACATTCGAATGACAGATGAAATTCCAGTCTATGTTAGACCTTATCGCTTCCCGGCGATTTACAAAAGTGAAGTCAAAAACCAAATTAATTCAATGCTAACCCAGAATATCATCCGTCACTCGAATTCGCCTTATAACGCCCCTTTATGGGTAGTACCAAAAAAGAGGGACGCTTCAGGTAAAGAAAAATTTAGGCTCGTTATTGACTATAGAAAACTCAATGAGAAAACGATAGACGACAAATTCCCGCTCCCCAACATAACTGATCTCCTCGACAAATTAGGAAGATGTAAATATTTTTCAACCCTGGACTTGGCATCCGGTTTTCATCAAATTGAACTGGACGAAGAGTCTATCCCAAAAACAGCGTTTTCATCCGATACAGGTCATTACGAATTCCTGCGACTACCTTTCGGACTGAAAAATTCCCCACCAACTTTTCAAAGGGCCATGAACGCCGTATTGATGGGCCTTCAAAATGAAATTTGTTTGATTTATATTGATGATATATTGGTATTCAGCGCAAGCCTACAAGAACACTTGGAACGTTTAAGGCAGGTGTTCAAAAGATTGAGGCAAGCGAACCTAAAAATCCAAATGGACAAAACGGAATTCCTCCGGAAAGAGATAGCATTCTTAGGCCACGTAGTCACCCCTAAAGGTGTCAAGCCAAACCCTGAAAAAATTAAAGCAATATCAGAATTCCCCATTCCCAAAACCAAGACTGAGATAAAGAGATACTGGGGTATTATCGGAAATTTATTCCAAACTTCTCCAAAATAACCAAGCCATTGACATCAGCATTAAAGAAATCTCAAACGCTTAATCACAATAACTCCGAATACCGAGAATGTTTTGAAAATTGCAAAACCCTCCTCACTAACGACCCAATCCTCCAATATCCAGATTTTGAAAAAGAATTTTTTGTGACCACAGATGCTAGTGACGTAGCAGTCGGATCCGTACTAAGCCAAAAGCAAAAAGGATCAGACCTACCCATAGCATTTTCGAGCCGTACATTAAACGATTCAGAAAGAAAGTTATCTACTATAGAGAAGGAACTTTTAGCAGTTTTAGAAGCCCTCAAAACTTTCCGACCCTACCTGTATGGTCGAAAATTCACTCTCTATACCGATCATCGTCCGTTGCAATGGTTGTTTGGGCTTAAAGATCCCAACTCAAAGTTGTATCGCTGGAGACTTAAGATTAGCGATTACAATTTTGAAATAAAATATAAACCCGGGTCAACAAACCATGTTGCTGACGCCTTATCGCGTATTGAACTTCACAATAACGAAACCATCAACCCATTAAGTCCAAATAGTTTAGAAGAATACCCAAAGGAACTCCCAGAACTTAGCCCAATTGATTTCGAAAAGCTCATAAATAATGCAACTAATGAACTCCCTAACCCGGATATTGACGACATTTTAAATAAGCCAACCAACTCAGTCGAGATGAGAAGCATAATGGAAGATATAGTTGAAACATATCGACGCGGTAATAATCAAACAACTGAAGCTCAATCGATGGATGTTAATTTAGAAACGACAGTTAGAAATCTAACATCCAGCACTTCAACCACTGTTCATTCCAATGCTGGCGGCAACACTCTTGTGACTATCCCAATAAAAACCTCTCCCGTCAATCATAGTCAAAATCAAATAATCCTCAAACTAACGCCAAAAGCTTCTCAAAAACCGAAAATCGAAAAACCCTACCCTAACAAAACCCGAATCACGGTTGAAATTTCTAAAGACAAATTCGAAACTGACGTGATCAATTTTGTTCGAGAATTTATCCGGCCAAAAATAAAATATTCTTTGTTTTTCGATCGTGATAAAGATGGTAGTTTCTACCAAAAGTTCGCGACAACAATAATGAGAGTGTTCAAAGAATCCGAAATATGTATGACTAAACATACGCAATTCCTAGAAGATATTATCGGTGATGACGAAATCGATAACGTTATAAAAAATTATCATATCTCGAAAACTAATCATAGAGGGGTAGCCGAAACGTATGAGCATATTAAGAGATCTCTCTTCTGGCCCAATCAAAAAACGACTATTCAAAATTTTATAAACCGATGCGATATTTGCCTAAAAAATAAATACGACCGGAAACCTTTGAAACTCAAATTTAACCTGACGCCAACGCCCTCCTATCCATTTGAAATGGTCCATATTGATAAGATTACTATAGATGGCACGAAATTTCTGACCATAATCGATACGTTTTCCAAGTATGCTCAAGCTTATACGTTAACTATGAACAATAGTTTAGAAGCTGTTAAGGCACTGCTAACCTACTTCTCTCATCATCCACTTCCGAAAACCATTGTTTCAGATAATGCGGCCGAATTAAATTCGTCCTTGATCAGGGAGATGTTAGGATTGCATAAGATTAATGTTCATTTCATAAGCAGTCAACACCCCGATTCCAATGGACCAATTGAAAGGTTCCATTCCACCCTAATAGAGCATATTCGTATCTTTAAAGACAGAAAAGAGTTCACATGTGACACAACGACCACCAAAGTCAAATATGCCGTAATTGCCTACAATAATTCAATACATGCCACGACACAATTAACACCTTTTGAAGTACTATATGGTCATTTAGAACATGACACTGTAATAAGAATGAACACGGAGCAACGCATAACGAACGATTTTCTAGACAAACATAAAGAGAAAATGTCTGCTCTATATGCGGAAGTTCATGATAGGAGCAAATCAGAAAAAGAAAAATGGATTGAAAAACGTAACAAAACCAGGGAAGATTTGCCCGAAATTCAAACTACCGTCTACGTAAAAAATAAACAGTACCAAAATAAAACCAAACAGAAGTATAATGAAGAGCAAATTCAGTCAATCCAACCAGATAGGAAAACTGCAGAAATAATTCCTAGACATTATAACACGAGATCCAAAATTCACCTTTCAAACATAAAAAGACCTAGAAAACTTAATACGATAGGAAGTTCCGAACCCGTCGACCCTGGACCCAGTGGTTCCCGCAACGCTGATAATAGCGATGAAGACAGCGATAACTAGTATCATTAAAAATCAAGTAAAGTAAATAACACCTTTTTCAGGCTATCGTTTCTCACCGTAAGCTTCGGTGCAGAAATAAAAAACCTGACGGATAGCGGAGGGATCTTGCCAATCAATGTTGGACGAGCTCGACTTGAAGAAGGGCGACAGTTGCTTCTGCATTCTTATAATCTAGGTGACTTGTTTGAGGAGATCGACAACTTGGATGACAATTATAGGAAATTACAAAACTACTTGAAAACCGATGAGACACTGCGAGGGAAACTTGAACCACTCTGTAGCATATACAATCACACTAGTACGGTGGTTCATGATAAAATGGCCAACGTACGAATCCATGAAAATCGCCGATCCAAACGTGGACTTATCAATGGGATAGGGTCTATAGTGAAGGCATTAACCGGCAATCTTGATGCCAACGATGAAGTAAAATACGATAAAGTACTAAGGGAACTGGGTATAAACCAAAATAAATTAGGAACGAAATTGAATGGACAGATATCTGTCGTCAATCAGTTAATTTCTCAATATAACAGGACCATTCAAACCTTGCAGAATAATAATGAGCAAATTAAGTCGCGATTTTCTGACATCAATAAGGTAATGGAAAAAATAGCAGACGTTCGATTAATAGTCCACAAAGACATGCTGCAACAGATGCAGATGTCAATGGCCCTCGCTCTGAATCTGTTGTCAGATATAGAAACATCCATTACTTTCTGTAAATTAGGAGTTTTACACCCTAGTATAATTAACGCCAATGTACTCGAATACGAATTATCTAAATTTAAGCTATTCAACGAACCTGTTCTTGATATTGAATCTTTGATTGATGTCCATTGTTCTATTCATGATGACCGTGTCTCTTACCTACTTTCTGTACCTATGTATAAGAGTGTGGAATATTGGCTGTATTACCTTTTACCGATTCCTTGGCTCAATCATGAGAAATTTGTAACTGTCATCCCTCAGTATAAATACTTTTTGAAAAATGGCCTTAATGTCATTCCTTTAAAAGGGAGATGCAAGCAACTCGGGCAATTTTATTGCAATGCTGACCTCGCAATGCTCGGTGCACCGACATGTGAAAAGAACATTTTATTAAAGGGCTCAACAGTTTCGTGCAAATTCACTCAATTGGAAATTCCAAATAATTACATTTCAAAAGTTCCGGACCTTAATCAGCTACTGTTAGTGTTCCCCGTAAAGGACCAAATAAAGATTATAGCAAACACAGCAGAAGATACAATCTCTTTAAAGGGGATCCATCTTGTGAAACCGGGAAAGGATTCTATTTATTATAATGGCTCTCTCATTGTCACCTATAGCAATTCCTCGGCACGGCCGCATCATCTAGGAATACATCCCTATGAGATAGATTCACTCAACCTTACTAGTATATCACTCCGAATAGACAGCAGGGGACTACAACACTTGGAGCCTTTCCACTTCGAGCTGCAACCAGGCGGCCCCATTGACTATTCTTTTTCGGTCTGGACAATGTCACTTTTTCCCAGCTACTGGACAATAGCACTTTACATCTTTGTATTCACATGTTTTGGTTGCCTCGTTAAAGCTTATTATAGAAGCAGACGTCGATCAGTGGACGTTAACGTTTAATTAATAACCTCGTATGTAAACTAATAATAATGAGTTCTTTCCTTTAATAATTGGGATTCAGTAGTTTCGACAATTGTAGGGATAGTTCGTAGTTAATAGTCGTAAGAAAATGAGTAGTTAATGGGAATAGCCACTTAATGGATAATGATTAATCATCATATTATGTTGCTTTATAATCGGATTTTGTACAACTTACATAGTTAACTTACATAGTTAGTGGGAATAGTTATTTGCGAGATAGTTATCAATGTAATACCGTTATGCCTTTTCTGTAAGTTACGAATTGAATATCTACGTTTTGCATTTGAATTTGAATAACAAATGTTCAAGTAATGATGTCGCACCGGATCCCATACTAATGTGTCAGTTTTAATGTTCTTGTTCGGCTGGTTTCAGCGGCTAATCGAAGTCTAACTTTTGAAAATTTATTTCGCTTTCTCTCATAAATTTTCTCTTGGGGAAGGGAGGAGTTATGAGAGGAGATTGAACGAAGAGCTGACTTAAGCAGCAGAAAGGTATATAGGGAGGCCGCTGCTACCAGTCTCACTCAGTTCTGTACGGATCACCGGTGCGAAAGCAGCTGTATGTAATAAACTCTTTTTAAAAAGTGGTTTCGCGTTCTTCATCACATAACTTTAACTCTTACCAAATGGCCGAGCGATATGTACAAGAAGAGACTGCCGGCGAAGGCGAAAATATAATGAGCCCCTTCCAATTGGCCAAGCATGATGCCAAGGATCAGGCCTAAAAATGCAGTACACGCCGATAGGAAATTGTAGCACAGCGCTTTTTTCAACGACATCCCAGACTGAAGGAGTATAGCAAAGTCACCTGATGAAAGGAAAAAAATCGAATTTCAAGTGTCGACATGAAAAAGAATTTGATGAGCAAAAAATTTCAACCTTTTTTAACTTCTCCATTTTTTCAACGGTTTTTCAACTTTAACCGATTTTAAAATGAGACGATCGTTCTTAACTATTACTAAGTTTATTACTAAGTGCGACTCAACAAGTGCTAACCGAAATTTTTTATAAGCCAATACATTTTTCAATTGTATTTTCTACATCAATGGTATCTCTATTTCTACAAGTTTCAAAAATACGTCAACGTATCTTATGAATACTTGGGAAAAATTAAAAAACAAATTTTCTTATGGCGAGGAAACAAAAAGAAGAAATTCACTTGTATAGCAGAATTTTATCGTATTGCCTTTGTCGATAATTATTGTTTTAACTTTTCTGCTGCTCGTCCGGTTTATTTAACGATCGTGATCTCCTCTCTTTTCGGAATGTAGCGACATTTTCGAATTAATTCCCTTTCTGAAGCGGAAAAACAAAACAGACCGGGACAGTTGGGAAAACAACGTCTCGCTGATATGCGCCTCGAGTCCCTTTGTGGTCCTTTTCGTTTTGTAGGTTGAAAGGAGTCGGCGAAACAGCTATCGCACGGTTAGCCGTACGTTTTGTTTTGTCCTTTGCCATAATCTCGGCCCTTTTGTGCGGAGTTTGAGATACATTTGATCAGTTTGGGTTAGCGAATGAGAGCGAGTTATAGCGGGAATATTGTTTTAATTCTGCGCAAAAGGGGTTCAAGTAGCGATGTTAAAATAAACGCGAAAATATAAGCACTTGTTTATGAACAATGTTTACGCAGAGATTCCGCCATTTTCGCGAGAAATTCAATAACTTTCCGCCGGTTGTATTTCGCTCTAACAAAATCCTGTTGAAGCAGTGGTTTATTATTCCTTCGCTTCAAAAATTATTTAAGAAGATTATCCATTAGTGATAGTAATTATTCCGAACATTTGTGAACGTTCCCACCGAAAAACAGATTGGTAACTATGGAAAAACTCCGTAATTTTAATCATTTTTATTTTTCTTAATTTCCAAATTAAAATCTGAATTTTTCGCCTTACGGTATAGTTTGAAACGGTATAGTTGGCTCGACGGGCATTCCAACGAGTATAGAACGATTTTTATAGCATCACAAAAACTCTCAAATTATACCCTCACGCCAAATTTCCGAATATCTCCCAAATTCGACACAAAAGGTAACTCGCATAAGCATAACTCGAGAAACAATAAAGCTATCGACCCCGCGATGGTCTCATTCGATTCAGCGTCCAAAAATCTATAGAAATTGATACCAAATACACTTTTTTCTAAAAAAAACCTTGGAAATTATGAATTCCCCCCTCAAAACCCCCCTTAAAATTGAGCTAGCGATGTGATTCAAGAATTGGGCCGCTGTGAGGCCGAGATTGATTGTTGATGAAAATTTCACGAATATTATAATATAATATACGGCGGACAGACAGAAATTTTTCATTGGATATTCGGATTCTACATGCCTTGAAACGTAATAAAAAAACGAATTTCGAGGGGGCTAGAAATTTTTTTCAAAAATGCACTTGAGCCAAATTAGATTCGTAGAACTCTAGTAATTTTTCTTTCTCTACAGTATCCTCCAGTACTGTTCATGTTTGATATATTACGTTAGCATAAGTAGCACTTATTGGTAGTTTTTACCATTCATTACACATAAGTTACATATAAGTTACATATAAGTGGTTACACATAAGTGGCATATAAGTGGTGGCATAAGTGGCATATAAGTGGTGGCATAAGTGGCATATAAGTGGTTACATATAAGTTATATAAGTTACATATAAGTTATTGCACTTATAGCAACAGGCTTCGAAACTCTTTTGAAATAATTACCACCAATGTTGTAAAAATATTAAAAAATATATTCATATTTAAATTTATTTATATATACTTTTTTATATATTATTGTAATCGCAATATAAACATTTTTGGCACTCTTCAAAACAATTTTTTTTTAACGCGTATTGCTTAAATTTAAATTAATATTTGGCGCTCTTCAAAACAAAAACAAATTTTTTAAATATTTTTTTTATTTGAATTAAAATTAATATTGTATCGAAAATCGCCGAAAAATATTTGTATTGCGGTTTCAATAGTTCATTATCGAATGATGGAATAATTGCGAAACTTCACTGATCGACTAACCGAGTTCGTGGGGAAATTCCTCGCAAGCGATCGCCAAACTGAGGCCAATCCCGGTGCCGATATTTTGACTGTAGCCCGCGCCGATAGTGACGCCGTCGATGAAATTGTGTATCCCATCGCCGAATATGATCATCCAAGCAACGGCGCTCACTTTGTTGGATTTGTGCTTCTCGACAATCGCCTGACGAACGAGGTATAGTAATTAAATTGCTAATATGATACGAGTATTGCAATTTACATGCGAAGACGATTGAATCGATAATTAATCATAGTGAATTCAATTAAGCGAAGAGGGATGGTGGAAATTTCATAAACGAAAATGGGATTATATTAGGAACAAATTGAGTTCATCGTGAATTGATCGATTTCTATAATTTCGGATATTGTCGCAAAATGTTCACGTTTTTTGGATTTGGGAACTTATCAAAAAACTTAAACATATTATGTTTATCAGAAACTTATCACAACTTATCATTATTATTATTATCTATTATCACTATTATCTATCATTATCACTATCATTATTATCTATTATCTATTACCATTATCAAAACTTATCAAAAGACTTAAACATATTATGTTTAAGTCTTTTGATAAGTGTTCGTCGTTATTTAAGGTACACGACTAAAATTAATCTGCAATTTTACAATGATGTTTCTCTATTAACTAATTTGGCTAGATGGTAAAATTTCCTATTGGAATATTGTCTGTCGTGCTATTGTGAATTTTCAATGCGGCCAATAAAATATCCGATTCTATACTTACATCATGGCATTTCGAAACGTAGTCGTTCTGTTCTTTGAGTTGGAGCGTTTCATCCGCTCCATTCCATTCGGCGGATACAATTTTCTCTTTCTTTCCCTGAACACGTCAAACGAACAAGAGAAATAAAATTGAGAAAAAAAGAATTTTTTTTTTTTTAAATTTATTCAATTGACAAAATTCAAGCGGATTAAGCAGCCGATGAATAAATTTGGCTTGTCGAATAATACTATAAATTGTCATCTGTGCTGTTGAAAACGCTGCAAATGATCGTTCAATGGTTTATTATTCCAGCGCTTCAATAACGATTAATAATTGTGATAGAAACCATCCCGAACGTTTCTACCTAACAATAGATTGGTAACTGTGAGGGAAAACTCGTTAGCAACATCGTATTTGTAATTATTTTTATTTTGTTTATCTAATTAAATGTTAAATTATTCGCCTAGTGATACAGCTCAAGAGAGTGTTTGACACGCATTCCAACAAGCATAGAACATGACACATTTTTATGACACTTATTTCCAAATTTCGAAAATTTTACAAAAAAAAAAAGGGTGATAAGACGAGAACATTAAAGCTATCGATACCGAAGTCGTGAAAAAGGCTCATTACGTGGAGATACAGTGTGTGACCCAAAATCTAAAAAATCAAGCGTCATCTGCTCTCCATGAAGAACATTTATAGACCCCTAACGTTAAAAAATTTTGACTCTTACAGCCTGTGAAAATCGAAATAGAAAAAACTTCGAGCGCTTATATCTTGGAAATACTGTGTGTTATCCAAAATCGAGAAATGGCAATTTTGCACAATCACTAGGACAACATTCTCTGAAAATCTCATTGGGTTTCATTCATTTTTCACGAAGATATGACGATGTGTGTCATTTTCCGACCACAGACGTTTGTACAGAAAGTGTTTCTGAGTATAGTAATATAAAAGTTTCTTCCAAATTCACCTCCGTTCCGAATTCGACTTTAGGACGATCGCAATACTTCCATTTTCTACGTAAACATGGAAGTAAAAGAATAAATGAATAAAATGGAAAGTAAAAAAAAATTAATAATAAATAGAAAAAAATTAAAAAATAATAAAAATTAAAGAAATTAAAAAATAATAAAAATTAAAGAAAAAATGTTCTGTTCAATAATAATCAAATGTTAATTGAGAGTGATAGAGTGAAATTCGATATTAAAAAAACGCCCTCTGCAATGAAAATAAACAATAATCTTATATAGTGAGTTCATTTCACCTGAGAATTGCTCACTTCGAATAAAAGCGAAAAACCGAACAGTTTTCACAGCTCAACTCGCCCACAGCGAAGATGTTCTTTGAAATTTACTGAGCACAAGAATATTGAAATTCGAAAAATAAACATTAAATAAGAATAAAAATTCGTCGTTTTTCCTCGCTAATTTATTTCGTGTTTGGAAATGCAATAAACAATATCGCATGAACTCTTCGAACGAATTTTTTCAAAAATAGCTCACAAGTAGAAAATAAACCGCGGACTAAGTCGCTCACATTGTGAACGTGAGCCAACCAAGTTCATTAACTTCCCCGAGGCAACTGTTTCCCGTTGATTTATGCCTAACAGGGGAAAGTAATTCTTCACTTCGCGAAGACTTGAAAAACTAAAGGGAATAACATTAGCTGCGTCGGCGACACCTATTGCCTCTCTTGTTTCAGAAATTGGGCCCGAAAGTGAGCGATGTTGCTAGCCCGTCTTGAGAAACGGTTAATAAATCAACCGAGAACTGTCTTGTTAGTTTGATACCGCATGACCAAGCTAAAGGAGCTGCTGTTTATTCGAATGAGGAAACGAGTGCGGACCATGTCACCTCGAGATCGTTCAACTTGTATTTTTCCCTCACGAGAATTTACCTGAGTACGATCAATCGATTTGTCATTCTGAAAAGCGCCTGTTTTCGCATTTTCCCGACCTCTGAACGAATTTCGGAATTGATCATGACATTAGCAAAAAATAATATACAGCGAGCCATTTTTTCGATAATCGGATTCAAATTTTGAGAGGGGTTAGATTTTTTTTTTTTTTTTTTTTGTGAGCGATCACAGTGGTGTATTATTAAATAATGAACAAAAACCTCGTTAAGAATTCGAATATTAAATTCTCTACCGCTCCGTACAAATAGTGAACGAATTTAATCCCTCTCAACTAATGAAATAACAACAGCGACCCCCAAAAAATACATAAACAGGATATTTTGCAAAAAAAAAAAAAAAAAGTTTCACTTAGGTACCGCTAGTACAATTAATTAATGAATTCGAGAAAATAATAGCTCACCTCGGTCGGCCTTTTTCTAAATACGATTTTCGACGATCCTTCGATGAAGTAAATTATCCAGATGCTAAACCAGCCGCACAAGGCTGTTTTGAGGTACGCGTATGACTCGTCGAACTCGGAAATTTGAAAGGCCTGAAAAGGAAATGAAGCGAGCATTGTAAAATTTTTGCAGTCGTCGTCCTTGTCATCTTCATATTCATCATAATATCCTTCCAAAGTATGAGAGAGTATAATTGTCGAATTAAGGTGCAGATAAATGCCAAGAAGCTAAAATTACCGCAGGGTTATTTTTTAGATATCTCAGCTTTTACGGCTGTGAAAAAAATCGCGAACAGAAAAAAAAACTAGAATTATTTTTTTTCGAAAAATTGCAATTCTAAAGATCCAAATCTTTAGATGTGTAGTCAATTAATAAGGGATAGTGCCATTCAAAGTTTCTCAGAGTCGAAAAATGGTATTTTCCCCATTTTTTTACTTCGTATATAATTTTATTTTTAAGAACATTACTTCGGGTATAAGTTGGAAGAGAGCGGTGGAAGAGAGTGAGCCGACTGCCAATCCGATAAGAGCCGTCATCAAATAAGGGTAGTATGGGCTTTTCAGCACCGGCCACAAAATCGCACCGGTGACTCCTGATAGGCTTATGATGCCTACGCTCAGGCATCCCATCATCCACACTAGAAAAAAACAACTTGAAAATTTTTACGGCTGCGAAAAAAATTGCGAACAGAGAAAACTACAATTACACAGGTTTGCGAAATTCTATTCTAAAGAATACCCAAATCTCTAGAAGAAGTGTGGTCAATAAATCATATGGATGTACAATGTTCCTTCGCCATGCTTTCGAAAATATATTTTCTTCTTCAGGGCTTGGAGCAGAAGCTCACAAAATGACCTCCGTCGAAAAACATAGTTAATACGTCAAATATAATTTTGCTGTCTGAAGTGGGAATATTCCTAAATACGAAGAAACTTTAATTGCACAAATTCAACACTAAATCAGAGAAATCTAAAAACGTATAAAAATACACAAAATTATAGCCGTAATCATATAAAACACTAAAATTACCCTTTTCCAGCCCGAGAAGAAGCTCTAACAAAAAGTGAATGGAATAAAATTTGATAACAATGATTCAAAACTTGACGAGGCTTTTTATACGGCAAAAAATTGAAATAAATCATTTTCATGCGAAAGCGAAAATTTGGCAAAAAATATTTTTATATAGACTCGCATTTCTCAGGCGCAGAGAAAAATCACGGGTTTGGAAAATGCTACAATTTCTGCTTCTATAGTGGAAAGAAAAATTCGAAACTTTCGTCGACCAATTTACCTTTCATCGCAATCGATTTTGAGACAATACGGGCATAAAATACAGTCAATAAATTATAATTTCAATTTTTCAACGTTCACATAGTAACGAGGATTAACTCGCGAAAATGTGGATTAATTTTTTTTTACAGTTTCGACAACTGAATTGTACCACAAGAAAATCAATTTATTAAAAATAGCCTACCCATAAAATAAACGTAGTCAAAAGAGCCCAAGAATGTTGGAGTTTCACAAGCAATTTAATCGACGAGGAAACGAAAAATATGAACATTTGATTCAAACAAGTGTTATAAAAACGATAGTTATAGTACACCGCTGAGTAAGCTGCTCGTGCGTTCGTCCAACAAAGCGGCCTCGAATCTCAATGGAAAACCAGTTGGCCTCAGCCAATCAAGGCACACGTCGTCCGGTCTAAGACGTGATAAAAACAACGAACTAGACTAGATAATAGGGAGAAGGTAGGGGAAGGACTCATTGACTAGAAACCTAGGGCGAGGCGGAATTTCGTGCGAATTTTAAACTCAAACGCATTCGAGCGGTTTTTCGCGCAGTTTTAATTATTATTCGCCAATTGCCCCACTTAGGAAAAACCGCGAGAATTCATTTGCGTTGTTTTATTTAAATCTCAACGATCACGAATATATTTTCAATATTAATTAATTTATTTAATGATTAAAATTAAATAAATGATTAGTTTAGAATGATTAGTTTAGAATAAATGATGATTAGTTTTATTTTATGATTATTATTTTGATTTAATGATTTATTTGATTTGATTTTGTTTAATGATTTTTTTAGATTTTTTTTTATTTGATTTATTTATTTATTTATTTATTTATTTATTTATTTACACGGGGGTTCGAATACTTTTCATAACTTGTACAATGTAACCTTTTTACAGCAATCACATTTAACAAATAAACTGGTGACATCCAAAAATTTCACAATACTCGATCAAATAATACGCAAAATACCCAAACACTCACAATAATCAAAAACATTGTGCTTCGTTGTGGGGGTTGAGGGGGAGAAAACCAAGGCGACTTGTTCTCCTATTTTTATTGTCGGCCTGCCAAGCACTTTCGCCCCTTCAGGCATCATCAGAACCTCGTAGCACCATTACAAGGTATCCATGGCCAAGGATACCTTGTAATGGTGCTACGAAGCCCTGATGATGCCCGAAAGTCCCGATAAAATATTTTAAAAATAAATAAAATAAAAATAAAAAATAAAATATTATTTAAAAAAAATTATTATTATTAATATTATTTTTTTATAATATAATATAATATATAATTATCATTATTATTATTAAAAAATATTAAAATATTTTTTTTAAGTAAACGTTTACAACTGTTCCTAAAAAATTACTATCACAAATGTTGAAGGGGATAGAAGAAAATTCTTAAGCGGTTGCAATGGCTTATACTCTACCAAAATGTACAAGGAAAGCACATTTTTTCGAACAATTTTATTAAAAATGTATCCAGCGACTGATTTACCAAAATACGCCGTATTCGATAATGATCACAAAAACTTGACAGGTGAAATTCGTACTCACTTATTGACGATTGGTTCAACAGCCTTTACTTGACGTTCAATTGCCGACTGAATAGAACGGCGAATTAGCATTTATATAAAAAGGCGGCGATTATTCGAGTATCGTAAAAATACGTATATGAATTGCAATTATTTAAATCCCCGGTCCCTTCACGTTCGTGTTGCCGATTTCAACGGTAATAAATGAAAACAACTGTGTTGCGAAAACCGAGTTGCGGCTGATATCGAATAACGATCTGTATTTTGTCACCATTTGCGCTAGGTAAATGACGCTTGTCAATTAGCGAATTTGTGTTACAATTGAATTCAAAACAAACCACCGATAGTCTAATCAGCAAAATTTTTTTTCCTGACTCGGATAATTACGAGGAAAATGTGAATTTGAGGAATTCTATGAATAGCGACGAGGGTTAGTTCGAACGAATTTCGGTCGTTTTCGTAAACGCAGGGAAAAAAATGACTCGCAGGTGCGTATACGATTTTTAAATTATTATATTTTTAAACCTACTATATTTTATCAATTTTTTTCATTTTGTTATATTATTTATTCTTTCTTTTGTCAATGATAGGGATCTATATTTTATCAGGACTATATATTATATAGGACTATTTTACATAATTTTTTTTTTTTTCATTTTGTTATATTATTTTTTCTTTCTCTTGTCAATGATAGGGGTCTATATTTTATCAGGACTATATATATTTGATATATTTGATTTAGATATATTTTATTTATATATATTTGATTTATAGATTTATATATTTGATAGGACTATTTTACATAATTTTTTTTTTCATTTTGTTATATTATTTTTCTTTCTTTCGTCAATGATAGTGGTCTAATATGGAGACCTACGTGATTTTTATCTAACACTAGGATTGAAAATGTGGAAAAATCCATTTTTCGGAAAGTGCATTTTCTGAGAGATTAATTTCAACTGATTAATGAATTAATAAATGTTTATTTGTTAATTCTACATTTTTACAATTTCATATTATATAAACAAAATGGGCATGGTATATGAACCGTCTGCCCGAGAGTCTGGCTTTCTTATTCAGTGCTTAGTACTTATTATAAATTGTTTTCAATACAACATGCATACCTAATTAATTCATTTCATAAAACTCAAATCAAAATGCAACAAAACTCAAACAATATTGGGACAATTGATTAACGTTGAAACGACTTTTATACCAGAAGTGTCCCATAGCCAGCTCGTATGTCTGTAGTTGGAAAAATAAAATCCAGTACCGAACCTTTTAAAATGTGAAGTTTTCAAGTCTAATAAATAAGTAAAAAAATTCTTCAAAAATACTTAATAATAATAATACTTAACTTAGTACTTAACGCTTCGCGTACCTTCGAAATTGGAAGTCCTTTCAGCTCCATCACTTTCCAACGCCGTTTTTTCCACGTCCTGCGGCGGAACTGAAAGAACCAGTTGGCAGCTTTCCGTTACTTGTCGTCCGCTGCACTTGAAAAAAGAATACGAATTCCTATTCATCGCATTCGTTGCAATACGAATGTGCCTAGGTTTTTTAAACATAGATGCGTTTGATATAAATTTATATAGCTTTGTGACGCTGAATCGAACGAGACCATCGCGACGGTTTTCGAGTTATCGCTGTTTCTATTTGAAATTTATTGTCGAGATTTTCAGAAATTCGGAAAATTTTTGGAGCCATAAAAATTATTCTCTACTTGTTCGAATGATCTTCACTCTTCAGCTATACTGTTAATCAAATTATTCAACTCGCAGTGGGATAATTAAGAACAATAAAAAACAATTACCGAAGTTGCTAAAGAATTTTCCACAATAGTTACCAATCGGTTAGGTGAACGTTCGCAAATTTTCGAAATAATTACTCACGTTCACAAATGGGTGGTTTTCTTATATCACAATTAAATCACAGGAATAATAAACCAACGTGTAATCATTTGCAGCGTTTTTATAGAATGAGTCGCTTCGAATTTTGAAAATTATTCGTCTCCAAATGACGCAAATTCGAATTATTTGACAAAAAACGAATTAAAAACGCTGCAAATGATTGTACAGTGGTTTATTATCCCTTCACATCAGTAATGATTTAAGAAGGCTATCCATTATTTGTGATAGTAATTATTCCGAACATAAATATGTGGACGTTCCCAACGAAAAACAGATTGTCAACTATTGTAATTTCAATCATTTTTATTTTTCTTAATTCACAAATCAAAAGCTGAATTTTTCGCCTGACGGTACAGTTGAAGAGATTGCTATTCCAATGAATATAGAACAATTTCTATGGCTCCAAAAACTCTCCAAATTTCTGAAAATCTCCCAAGTTCGGCACAAAAGCTGCAATAACTCGAGGACCGATAGAGTTATCGAGCCCGCAGTAGTCTCATTCGAATCAGCGTCCAAAAATCTATAGAAATTGATATCAAGAACACCTTTTTCTGGAGAACGTTGGAAAATAGGAATTTTCTCCATCTCAAAACCACCCGAAAATACCTTTAAAATTCAGGTAACGATTTGGCTGAAGAATTGAGTCATTTTCAGGCCGAGATTGATTTTTGGTGAGAATTTCAAGAATTTTGCTATTATAGTTTCGCCAGAAAAATGTTGACGGCGTTCGGACAGAATTTTTTTTATCGGATATTCGGATTTTACATGCCAAGAAACGTAAAACATCAAATTTTGAGGGCGGTTAGAAAATGAAAATTTTCTCAGGCGAATACAGTGGTTTATTAATAATAAACCAAAATGAAGTTTTAATGTTGGTGTGTATTGGACGAAAGGAGAGGTGAAAGTTTTAGTGAATTTCGCTTTTTTTATTATTATTTTTATTTTTATTTAAACGAAGGAATTTTGGTCACTTTGTTAAATTATACATTTCTTAGTTGCCACCGAGCTGATGAAACGTCTGCGTTCAAATTTTCAAAAAACACGAAATGCACTAAAACTCTCTAATATTAATTAAAAATATCTCGCAAACTCAATTAAATAGGTGTAGCTAATGAGGCTATAAAATTCTTCAAATGGAAATATAAAAGGGAGCAATCCTATGGGCCTCTAGCGGAATATTAGGATAGAAGATCAAAGATAGAACTATCCTGGTGAAATGAATTCAACAATCTCATGGCGAGTGATTAAGTTAAAATATTATTAGTTTAAACTATTTTTATTCTTATGACTTTATTTAGAGTTGAAGATATCTCTCTTCGATGTCGTAAATCTGATATAATGTACAATGTAAATTACTGATATAATATACGATTTTATAGCTCCAGAAATTCACAAATCATAAATTTCCAGATGTTTCCATTTTTTTCAAAACCGCCCAAAAAAGAGGCTCACATTTTGAGACTGTTAACAAATGGTTACCCATCAATTATATTAAATTGAGTTCTCTCCTAAATTATGCGGATACTTCAGTAGAAGGTGAGTAAAATGAGAATGGGTGAAATATTTTGTTCTTATTTGACTAATTAACGAGCATTATTAGTGTTCTAGATCGCGTTTATCTGACTCACCACTTGCGTATTGTGACGCGTTGAACACAATATATGACGAAATATAACGCGGAATGTTTCCGCCATTTAAATGAATCATCAAGTGCGACAATGAGTAGAGCTAACGTTATCGTAGAAACTTATAGAGATAAAAAGCTGCGATTTCATTGACAGATTAAAAATTTTTCTGAAAGCATTATTTAAATATTGGGAAACTATAATAATTATTAAGCTTCTTAAAGCTATTGATCAAATTATTTTTATTATTTTTGAATTTTTCATCAGACGCAACTCTAGCAGATCGTAGTTGACTTCTTTTAGCTCTAGGACGGGAAAATATTCGTTGTCCAAAATCGGGAAGCGTTATCAGATAGTGAGCGTTATTTAAAAAATGAATAGTTTGGTTTCAGTTACATCAAATATAAGATAAAACGTGTGGAAACTGACGACAGCACGGACATGTAATGTTCAGATAAAAATTGAAAAATGAATATTTTTTACGAAAAAAAGACTTGTCTATCAAATTAAAATCGTTCAGTTGAAGCAGGTTTTTTTTAGCTCGTGTTAAATAAACATAATTGAAGGATATTAAATCGCTACATATGATTGACAGATGACGTCTTAAGTACTTGAAATAATCCAATATTTATCTCTTTTGCTCGGTGCGGTTCGGCCGTTGTCCTGTTCTTCGCTTATTTTCGAGCACTTTCGCGCCCCTTCGGACGTCATCGGGGTTTTTAGAACACGAGAATATTATTGGATTATAAAATAATTAAAAACGCTGCAAATGATTGTACAGTGGTTTATTATTCCTTCGCTTCAACAATGATTTAAGAAGACTATCCATTTGTGGTTTTAATTATTCCGAACATTTGTGAACGTTCTCACCGAAAAACAGATGGTAACTATAGGGGAAAACTCCGTAGCAACTGTTGTAATTTAAATCATTTTTATTCTTCTTAATTTCCTAATTAAAAGCTGAAATTATTGCCTAACGATACAGCTGGAGAGTGTTTGACGACCATTCCAATGGGTATAGAACGATTTTCATACCTCCAAGAACTCTCGAGTTATATTTCATGTCAAATTTCTGAAAATCTCCCAAATTCGGCACAAAAGCTGCGATAACTCGAGAACCAATAAAGCTATCGACCCCGCGATGGTCTCATTCTCATTTCGAAAATCTATATAATTAGATACCAAATATACATTTTTCTGAAAAACTCTGGAAAATATGAAATTTTCTTCTCCTCAAAACCCCCCAAAAATACACTTAAAATTGAGCTAGCAATGTGGTTCAAAAATTGGGCCTTCTTAGGACCAAGATTGATTTTTGGTGAAAATTTCAAGAATTTATTTATGATAGTTTGGCCAGAAAACTGCTAACGGCGTACAGAGAGAATTTTTTTATTGGATATTCGGATTTTACATGCCTTGAAACGTAAAACATCACATTTTGAGGGGATTTAGAAATATTTTTTTTGGGCGATTAAAATGGTTTATTATTGAATAATAAACCAAAAAAGAATAGGCGGGTTTCTCGCTCGAAATATATCACGAGAAGAATTTATAGCGCAATGAACAAAATGAGCGATTGTGGATTGAACTTTTCAATTGAAATTCAGCACGGTAGGACAGGTTCTATCGATAGCTTACGTTATTCGACGATATGCAGGGGGCTGTTGATCTGTTGACAGACGAGCAAGGAGCCATTTGGAGCACTCCGGCTGCCGATGACAGGTTTGTCGCACAAGCACATGAGAAACACAAGGATGAAAGAAACCCTACGGAAATATCGAGCATTATATTGTTTATAATAAGCATGTACAACCGAGAAAATATTTTTTCTGGCGAGGTAAAGCCGTAAATGTTTACAGTGGGGACCAAAACACTTCCACCTCTCATGCTGTCATCTTCGACAGTCAATTGTACAGTAATTTATTTTACTCGCAATTTTGGAAAATCGTTTTATTTTTACGATATTCCGTATTTTTTTATTTGCTCGGCAAGCCATTTTCAAATCACAGTGAATTCTAAAAATTATTTTAAAAATCCAATATAAGTAGGTACTACCTACATATTTTTTTTTTTTTTTAAATAATACAACTAATTTTTTCCTAAATGTTAACATGCTTATTATAAACGCAATAAAAATTTTAAAAAAATTAAAATCTAAAATAAATTTTTAATTTAATTTAAATTTTTTAATTTAAAATATTTTTTTTTTATTTGCTTGGCAAGCCATTTTCAAATCACAGTGAATTCTAAAAATTATTTTAAAAATCCAATATACATAATTTTTTTTTTTTTTTTTTTAATAGTACGACTAATTTTTACCTAAATGTTAACATGCTTATTATAAACGCAATAAAATTAATCAGTGCTAATCCTCACAAACCGATGAAAACGGCGATGCGGGCCATTTCACAAATCACTCGACACAGTTTTGAAACAACGTGGCTTCTTAGAAACCGATGTCCACTCTCGTCAACCAACTAGCTCCAGGCATGAGAGGCTCATGATTCCACTTGGCTGTTATGATAAGATTGTCCTACCCCTCCACTGAAAGATTGGAGCGACACGGTCTCCCTTATGCGCCCATAATACGCTTCCTAAAGCGATTTCATCCTCGAGAGATTCAGCCGGAGGGGACGACCTTGCTCGTCGTCCAGTATGCCAATAGGCCTACGCACAAGCAGAAAACACGAGCCCCCGATGAGGCAGGAAGTAGGAATTTTTTTTTGACCTTTTACCCACCTACTAGAGGCTCGCCTCGACTCAGATCGTGCCCGAACCAAAGCCGAGCCAGAGGTCGTAAAAATCGTTAAAGACAAGACACGATCGAATTTAGCGGTCACAGCGTCAAAGGTGAACAACTCTTTCCCCGATTCGCTTGAAATTTTGAAACATATTTTTTCGTTTCTTCGTCAACACATCGATTACACAAGCTGCTCATAGCCTCAGGACGAATTTTTTAAGCTTCCGAGAAGAAATACTATGGCTCAAGCTTGAAAAGAAAAAGTCAAATAGGACCTTTCACACGGGCAGAAGAATCTAAAGGGAAGGCTTTCCGAATAAAAAAATATGGCACCGATAATAAAATAATAAAAATCTATAAGAAATACTAATTAGTTCATTATAAATTTTTTGTAGATTTTCTTATTTGAAACATGAATTTGCCAGGCGCATCAAGCTATATAACCATAAATAACAGTCAAAAAACATTTGTCAAAAATCGTATGGCAATTTTTTGCCTTTTTCCAACCTATTTAAAAATAGCCTGATGAGAACAGAAATTAAGACCAAAAAATCGAGAGATAATAATTTTTTTCAGGAACAGGCAACTACGAACACTTAGGGCCATGGCAGAATAATCAACTAGGAGGAGAGTCTAATAATGACGTCGATTTAGTCCGTCTTTGGATACCTAGGGTTGTAGAAAGCCCTGAACATGCCTGAAAGAAGGGAAGATCTCATTAGAATTATGAAGAAATAGATTATAGAGTGAGGTCTCTCGAATTGCGGTAATAGTATGAACTACAATGAGAGCTGGCTCATTGCATATAAAATTATTCACTAGTAATCAGTTTCCAAGTGCAACTGTGTAAAATTTCCAATAGTTGCTTACTGAGGTACATCGGTTACGAGCCACTTCTGTCCCTTATTGTAGAATGATACCAGCTGTTTTCTACTAGTGTTGTGGAGAAGGTCTATGCAACTCTAGAGCGCGTCGACTGATGTGCAATTTTTAATGAAAAAGCAATTATCATAAAACATAAGGTTTTTTACATGAAGTTGCATCACTGCTGGAACGATAAGATGCTGAAAATTTCCGCAGCATGAAATCACTGTACATTGCTATTTTAGCGCCCAAGATTCGGTCGAGGTAAAAAATTGTTCAACACAAAAGACAAGTCCGTTTCTTGATTGGTGAACCAATCGTCTCTCGTCAAGCGGTAATGGCACCAGAGTTGAATACTGATCTGTGCAACGAATTTCACTATGAGCACTCCGCAAGTTTGAACAGACACGTCACAGTTCCATTACTGCAGGATCAGTCGGCTGAAAGAGGGTCGGTTAACTCTGGAAGCTGGCCGTTACTCTGCAATGCGAAAAGGTTTTATGATTTTTAAAAATATGAGAAAAACCACAGTTAACAACGACTCCTGCGAATGGTATCGTAAAGGCTATGGATGAGTGTTGAAGGCAAAAATCTAGTTGAGGAGCACTTGATAGTTATAAATCGTAACCATGCTTCTTGCCTTCCTTCAACAAGACATAAAAGGGACGACTGTCTTTGATAAGTGTTCCGTGATCTCGTAGGTGTGATCTGGTTATGCACAGGTCCCAAACTAGGTCCCCCATTCAAGGTCCCATACTAAAATGTACACTTAAATAAAAAATTCCAAGTATTTCGTCAGAGTTTGAATGGGGAGAATAACCAGGCGGAGGACCTCAGGAGCACCTGGAATGCAAAATCTAAAATCCAGGTTTTCAAGTCAACAAGTACATTACCCTAATTTAATAATCAAAAAATTTATTTACCCTGAGGATCAATTACGAAACCTCAGAAATTATTGCTACAAAGAATTTTGCCTTTTAAAAAATTAGCCGTTCATAGCATTAATTTGGTATCCACGACTATAATAGTCAAAAAGGGTTTTTTTCAGAAATAAGCTCAAATGTAGGTATCTAATTGACAATTTGCTACTACAGACAAATTGTTCTACAGCAATAATGATAAATATGAAACCTAATAACAACATTACATGGGCACCATTTCTGTAACCAAGCCTAACACTAGAGATCTTATCAAGAAACAGTGCTCCCGGTGTTGGCACTGGTGATGAGATTAGACACTAGTAATTCAAGTAGGGGACTATTAATATGTCCCAAAGCTCTCATAGATAACTCGGTGATTGTCACCTCATTTCCGCCTGCTAGATATCCTCTCTTTTTCTGTGCTGACATGCCCGAACCAAAACAAGACGCCCAGTTAG
The DNA here is from genome assembly GCA_037159825.1 of Tupiocoris notatus. NCBI lineage: Eukaryota > Metazoa > Arthropoda > Insecta > Hemiptera > Miridae > Tupiocoris > Tupiocoris notatus. The sequence goes on from JASJUZ010000492.1 coordinate 73,298, forward strand.
TAAAAGCAGGGAAAATTAATCACCTGGTTATTCTCCCCCTCAATACTAAAGAAAATGAGAAGCGACAAGAAAATCGTAGAACTTTGTAGTAGAAATTTACTTCAATTATTAGAGATGTGTCGAGACCCGAGGTAATTTGAGCTGGAAGGTTCCCAAGCTGTCCATGCAATAGCTGCTGTTGATTTGAGCCAAACTTTTGCAGAAGCTCCCTCCTGGGAACGAACAAGTTTTATCAACAAAAAGGTCGAAAATTCGTAAAATTTCGAGTTTATAAATAACGATGAACTCACTCTTGTTTGAATTTTCTGACCGACCCAGGGTTGAACCGGCCACCTTCACCGCGTATCCGATTCATTGCATGTTTGTGCCGGGATTCGTGAAGGTATTTCTGGAAGAGAGACGTTGGAAAGTGTATAGATGAAAGACCAACAATCCAAGTGGATAGGATTTGTCAACAATAAACCTTTTTATTTGCCAAAAAAAGAAAAATTCAAACCCCCATCTCAAAATATTATGATTGACACTTTTTTTTACGTTTCAAGGCATTGAAAGGTGCGGCAGGGAAACTTGCTGATTTGAAAAGCCAATAAAAAAGTACTTTATATATCGATGCAATTTTTTCTTGATCGTTTAGAAGCATTTGGAATTTTTTTGTCATTATGCCTGATGTAATTTTTAAAACGAAAATTCCAAATGTGCACTAAACTATTTAAAAAAATTAAACCGATAAACGAAGTCATTTTTTTATTGACTTTTCAAATCAACCCTGCCGCACCCTCTAGAATCCGAATATCCAATTTTAAAAAATCTATCCGTCCACAGTCAAGCCAAGTTTTGGAAGGAAACTAAAAAACTTACTTCTTCAACCAAATCGCTACCTCAATGTTATGGATTTTTTTTAAGGTTCTGAGGGGGAAATTTATAGTTTCCAACATATTTGAAAAATGGGTGTGTTTGATGACAATTTCTATCAATTTTTTGACGTTGAATCGAATGAGATCATAGCGTGGCCATAGATTCTCCGAGCAACAATTACCAAATCATCGAATTTTTTCCTAGGTCGTAAAGCTAGAAGAGAGGAAAACACTTTTAACAAACCTGTCGAACTTTGGGTATCCTCCCGTCGGCTTCCAGCTTCGCCCGAGCCTGCCGCCGTTTCAGTATCCGCTTGTACTGCTTCGCGTTCACATATAGAGGCTCTTCCTCGAGCACTTCAGCTGGACTTCCGACAGGCAATCTCTGCACAAAAATTGAGCTCATAATTTATATACTGACAAGCACGGAGAACGGTAGAATAATGCCGGAACGACAGTGTTCACTCACCATAACTAGATTGTTCGGCGATGAGGTATTCGGCTGTGCAACGGCTTGAACCGTAGGTTGAGACACTGGCGGTGTCGCTGCAGGTACTGTTGCCTGAGGCATTGTTGCAAGTTGGAGTATATTCCCATTAACACTTATCACTGCAAAAGCACAATAAATTGTTTTAAACTCAATTTTATCAACAGTTCATTTTATTTTATTATTCTTTTTAATTTAATTTAATTTTTATTTTTAAATTTTAATTTTTTTCAACTTTATTTTATTAATTTTATCAACATGAGTGGGAGGAGTAATTTTTTCATAATTTATCTTTCCAGATTGGGTTTTAGCTAGTTTAGGACCCACATTACGATTTATTATGATTTATTTTATGCTAAAGGCCGTGCTCACGAGTGGGAGTCGGAGCTTGCTGCTGAACGTGTGTCGGCGCCTCAAGCTGAACTTGCGGCTGATAGATGAAAGTCTGCCCATCGGCCGTCTGCAGAATTTGCGCTTGCTGGGGCTGCTGTATGACTATTCCATTAGAACCCTGCAAACAAGGCCATAATAAAAAACAATACAAACTAATATGAATACACAATATTAATTTTAATAATATTAATTTAAAAATAAAATATTTATAATATTAATTAAAAATTATTTATTATTAATACATTTAAAATATTTATTATAAATTATTAATATTAAAATTATTATAAATATTTATTATAAATTATTCAGTACAATCATATTTATTAATTAAAAAATATTAATATGCAATATTAATGCCATTAGTTTTGTAAGACTTGCACTTCATTTTCTACAAACAAAGGAGCAATTTCTATGACGTCTCAAGAATACTTGACGGTCCGAAACAGGTAGGAGCTCCATCAAACTTATAAAAATAACGGAAAATACACGAAACATTATTCACCTCCACCATAAACACATAATAATCAAAGTGCTTAATAAAATTATGACAAACCTGAATAGCAGGGATCGGGACCACCTGAAGCTGGTTAGGACCTGCCAATTGAATAGTTTGGCCATTCTGCGATGTCACAGGATGAACAACAATTTGCTGGCCGTTGGACGATTGTATAACCTGTCCTGCTTGAACCACCTGAAAAAGTCAAAGATTCAAGTAGCTACATTGATAACGAAACAGATGAATATTCCATTTTATCATGCACTAGGGTACAAAAAATAGTATAATTATTCTTATAAGGTCTCTTTCGAGGCGATCCCGAGGACAAACAAATTCAAAAACTCACCAAGAAAATTTGAAATACTACAATGTCAAGTGAGTTGAATAAATAGCCAGCATGTGAATAATTGGAGGGATAACACAATAAACAATTAAAAATTCAACCTGCAATTGAGGCGTGGCTGAAGAAATTGGCTGCATGACTGTCATTCCATCAGAGTTGAGTTGTTCCATCAGCTAAAGAAAGAGAATCCAAACTCGGTACGTTAAAAGTACAGAAAGGCAAAAAAAAAAAATTATTGGAAACCTATTGAATCAAGAAGATAATGCAGAACTTGAACCGAGAAAAATCAAACTAATTTCGATTGAGAAGCGATTTTAAAGAATATATTTAATTTTATCATTTCAATCAAAACACGTCAACCGCCAAGCGAGTAATAATGAATGAATGGAAAAATAACTGCAACCGCATAGCCTATAAGAATATTATTCCAAGACTTACAAAATTTAGCAGGCCAAATTGGAACCTCCTCGGCGGAAATGGCTAGCTTATCACTTTACATGCGAGTCGGTTATAGAACTGACAAAATCGAAGGCCATTCTCAAGCAAGAGCAAATTCTCATTCTGGAATAAAATTAAAACTATATTAAAAGAAAGTCAACTTCAAGAAATATGGTTAATTTCTCTTCATGAAGCAAGGGTTGTCCAAAATGAAAAAACTTGGCAGTTTTTGCAAATACATCGGTGATAACAGAACCAAGATGGCTAAAAAAAAGTGTCAAGACCGAAAATATTTCTCCTTTGTCTATTCACTGTAGTATTTGAGTGAGTTGATGAGGGAAAATAAATACGACTTCTTTGCTGAATAATTCTCTTACTCTTGGCCGCGCACTTCCCCTTTCGGACCTCTTCAGTGCAATTTAGGACCCCTTTACGAAGTTCTTCATAGGTAGGTTTCATCAGGACGGAATGAATTTTGAATCATAACTGAAGTTTTCCTGCCGGTTTTCCTTCGACGTTAGAATAATAATTACGATTTCATATTTATAGTTCAATTTTCTATGGACTGAATTAAATCCGCCCACATAGAATTCCTGTAGTTGTAACTCAACTACTTCAACGTCAATATAGTATACAATTTATGATTTAAAAAAATCTCAGATAAAACACTATCAATCAATCAATAATATTTTATTACCTACTCAGTCAATATCAACATAATATTATATCAATATTTTTTTTTTACAGGTTTTTAAGGTAACACTGGCCTATAAACCATAAACACAGGTAAAAAACCCACTGAGCTTTGAAATTCACTCAACTTAGACTGAAGCTAGCGGGACTTGGGATTAGATATTCACGACCTCACTATAATTTTTTTTTTTTTTTTTTTTTTTTTGTAATAAGATATTGAGATTGAATTCTACCCAACAAAGAAAATCGTTTCCCTTTATCTCGGTTTTCGTTCGACAATCAAGTCTTTCCTTAAATAGCGTATACATCACAGAGCACACTCAGTGAAGCGATTTCTCTCCCCGCACAATAGAAAGGGCCCCCCGGGACTGAAGACTCATCAGGTTTCGAAGGATCTGAAAGTCAAATTAGCGGAAGAAACTTCAAAGTCGTCACAGCCGAATAGGGAGCGGGCGTAAAAATGTCAAGTACTGCTCGCGAGGCTAAGCCTATACCTGGAGGAAAGCCATTAGAGTAGGGAAGGGTTCCCTGGCGCCTAAGGATACGAGGAACACAACCGGGAACAGTCACAACAGATCATCCGCAACCACCATTGGAGGAACTGCTCCGGAGACGATTGGAAGAAATGATTTGAACTCAGCATCAAAACCAGGTAAAATTGAAGAAAATGAGACATTTTTCTGTAAAAAAAAATATATGTTGTCATCGTGTCAATCCTAGGACCGGCCGATACCTCGGTCGATTAAGGACTGGCCGATTTTTCTCTTACTCTCGATGATTTTACTTTCTATATCAAGAGCAGTAGGTGCAACAATGAAAGTGAAATTCCTCCATAACACTTCCTTCCTGGGAGAGGAGAGTTCACTTTCACTGGATGAGCTGGGCTCAGTATCGTTCCGTCTGTCAGGAACCAGCATTAAAGACGTCAGTCGAAGCGCCTCTTCCTAAATATCTAGCTTCTTATGCAGACTAAACGTTTACAACTACTTTTTAACGGTAAAATTAAACCGGAATACGATTCCATTGATAGCAAAGCTTACCCGAAGGGAACTTATACTCAGCGAGCCATCTTAGAAGAATACGCACAGCACAAATAATAACAACTCGCTCACTATACTGGAGGAGAGATAATTGTCAAAAATAAATAAATAACTACGTTAACTTCAATAACAATCAGAAGAAAACGTAAAGCCCGTAACCTAACTAAACAAATTCGGAGTTGGCAGTTTATAAACAGACGTGCAGTGCTGCCAACTGTCACACAATACAGACACTTTTTTTTACAACTTTTTCGCTGAACCCAGTATTTACATCATTCTTATATCATTTTTGAACGAGAATATTGCTATTTGAACGGCTTTCTAGTTGAATTATGATTTCCCCGACAAAAATTTCATTAATCGAACATCGCACAATCGAGTGATGAATAATCGATTGTTTAGTAATCGAAATTTATTCGATTTTCCGTACGGATATTCTCGGGACGAATTGGATTGTATTTCTAATGATCACTTTGATATACAGAAGTCATAGGTTATGTTTTGGGGGCAATTTTTGAGGCACATAATTAAGGAGTCTAGAGAAATCGAGCAATCGGACCAATCCGAAATAATCTATTGTTCACATTTGACTGAGCCCAAGTTGATCGATGACGCATAACCGTTTGAGAATCTGACATCGATATCCACTGTATGTCGATAATATATTTGAACTTTGAGCTACCCTGATCCAACATGATCTTGCTCTCTCCAAACCAAGTAAATATTTATTTTGTCTTATTCCAATGGTAGTTCACGCCAATGAATAAAATTCAAATCCATCTTCCCCGACTTCACTAGATTTTACCTTTAGTTACATTATTCAGCCGCTGCCAACGGACTTTGGACACTGAGAGATGCCTTTTTGGGCCATCTCGCTCCTCATCGCTGTCATCCTCTCCGTCAATCGAGCGAATTCGAAATTCGTCGTTTTGAAAGCCGGCGAAGATACCAAGCTCGCTCCTGAAACAATTTCGCCGACCGGAGTCGCTGCGACGAGATGGGTTTTGAAAACTTGCAGCGGATGCAAGCTCGCAATCACGTGCGCTGTTAAGGTAAATCCTTACCTTTGAGCTATCAGTGAGTTTAAATTTTTGGAAAACAGCACTGATCTGCCAACAGCGGCAAACGTAACTCGGAAGTAGAAACTGACCTTTTTTTAGACAATTATCTAGCCTAAGCTCCGATCAAATTTTCAGAATACTACCTGCTCCATGGATCAACTGATAATCCACACCGGCAAACGCACGGAAACGTATTGCGGCCCTAACCAAGAAAAGTGAGCTTTGGTTGCCCTTATATTATTTCACTAGATATTTCCGTATTTTCATCTGTTCCTTTTCTTACATTGAAGGTACGTGATGACCACATCTTTCCGTAACGAGGCGTCAGTAGCCATTAAAACATTCGGAACGCGGTACGGTTCGTTTTGTAAAGTCTCGGCGACCAAGCCGTACCTGAATCTCTCCTATGAGAAAGAGGATTCAAGTGAGCACGGCCAAGGCCCTGGAAACAAAAGCACAACCTGTGCCTGCGGATGGACCAACAAGGTATATTATTACGTTTTAGTATAAAAAAATATTTCTTGACCTAGAAACATTGATTAAATTTCTATCGGTCACAGGAAAATGGGCGCATTGTAGGTGGCAAAGAAGCCTTCGAAAACGAATATCCCTTCTCGGTGCTTTTGGTCTTGAAGAAGAACGGAACGCCTTTCTGCGGCGGCTCTATTATTTCAGATTACCATATTTTGACAGCCGCTCACTGCACCACGTCAGTGAACGGGTCTCGCATCGCTGTTCTTGTAGGCGAACACGACTACACTTCTTGTAAGTAATTTTTAACGGCTCTTGCATGTGACCAATTGAGCGAAAATGCTCCCAATGATTGTGCAGTGGTTTATTATTACTTTGTTTCAATAATTATGTATCAAGACCATTTTGTCGGTCTCGCAGCAACATCGGCTAGCTCACATTTTGGCCGTTTTGAGATTTTTATGGTGGATTTCACCAAAAAAATTGAGTTGGAGTTAGCATTAAGCGGATTAACAGGTTTCTGACAAATGCGTTGATGTCAGGGAGTTAGAAAAGTTTGTTCTTGGGCGATTACGATGGTTTATTATTGAACAATAAAACAAAATAATGGTGATATTTGGGTTAACAGCCTATAGTTGTTGAAATACACTATTTCGCCCACTACATTGGGAGAAATCGAATTCGTTTTCACACTGTGAGCAAATGCTCTTGGATTTCGATTTTCAAGCCTTAAGCACACTCAGACGAGGCCAGCAATGAAATGCTAAGAATTAAGTACACACCTAGCTATTTCATAAAATGACATTTTAGTCAATATTCGCTCACGGTTTCCTCATATTTTTGTATCCAATTTGGGTAAAATATTCACAGCTGATCACACGAGAAACAAGAGGCTTATCGATGTGGAAAAAGTGTTTGACCATCCGTTGTACGAAGATGGAACGACGTCAAATGACATATCGATCCTTCGCCTTGCCCGGGAGATTCCACAAAATGAGAAAATCGGACCCGTCTGCTTGCCTACTCAAAAGAAAAAGCTGGTAAATAAATACGTCAAAGTTATGGGTGAGTGATACGCTTTGGTGCTTCGTTTTCAATCGGCAATACATCTTGCTTTTTTCTCATTTTGGGATTTTGTATAATTCTATTTTAGGATGGGGTAGAGTGAGAGCCGATGGAAGAACGTCAACAGTGTTGAACAAGGTCGATTTGAAAGTGATCGATTTGGAAATCTGCCGAACAGTGTACGGCAGCATAAACACGGTCAACCCGTCTCAAATTTGCACTTGGGCCCCGAAAAGAAACTCTTGTCAGGTAAGTTGGAGTTGTTATTTCTGAATAATTTCACTTGCGATGGTCGCGATTTTTTTAAAAATTAAAATTTCCCTTTTTAGGGTGACTCTGGTGGCCCTGTGGTCTGGTTGGATCCGGAAACCAACCGATATACGCAAGTAGGCATTGTATCGTATGGGAAAGAATGCGCTTCAACGGATCCAGCGGTCAATACAGAAATCGCCTATCATTTGGAATTCATAAAGAAAATCATTCGAGGTATTTTTCAATTTTTACCAATAAAAAGTAATCAATTTCGAGTTTTTAGTACTTCGTAAGCTGTCGAGCGCAGTTATTTTGAATAGTTAGTTCATAACAACAAAAACACAATTTTAAAACAATAGAGAACTAAAATCGCGAGCTTGACATTTTCTTTGGAAGTTTTTTAAATGAATTTTCTCCTCAATAAAATAATTCCGTGGACAATATTTCTTTATTTTTCGTTTCGTTTTTTATATTCAGTTATATTTTAAATATATCCATGTTTTGCAGGAACTAAGCCCACTGCAGTGTGTACAAAAGTCTACAAGCGATACCGGCAAGACGATTTGGCAGACCTGTGAGCTTTTGAATCCAATTCTGCAGCCTATTCGGCCACAAAAGTCTCTATATTGATGAACAACTTTTTTTCATTGGAAAGTTCGAACGAAATGTGAGAAGGAATTCGTAAGATTCACGTTTGAAAGGGGGACTAAAATAAATTCATGGCGCATACTTCTGTTATTTAACATCCTCTGTCGATGTGATCAGTTTTTATTTATTTTTTTTTGTGTTTAATCAAATTGTTGTAAGTCAGTACAATTCATCAGTCTTGATTAGAGGCCGATGCTAAGACAGTAAATTGGATTTAATTGTACCTGATAAAATTAAGTATTTAACCGCTAAGTGCCCAAGTATAAATAATCTCAGCTCCTTTTGGAATCAAAAAATGTTGGAAGAAGCGATAAATTGACACTAAGATGCGTGCTAACAATGAATTCCCAAGCCAACTACAGGAGCCCATTATATGTATTGTAAGTGGAGCAGCGCGACCTTGGGATGAATGATAACCAGCTGAGTGGGATAAGAGGCGCCTATAATTTTAAATGAACTCAAGTCTAGTTGATTAGTAGAAACAGTGCGTTTATAAACAGTAAACATGTCAACGAGCGAAGAAGAACGCAGGTTTCCCAAAGGTTTTCTATTGGGAGTTGCATCGTCATCATATCAAATAGAAGGAGCTTGGAATATTGATGGTAATTCCTTACAAAGATTTAAGTTCAACGAATAGGAGATGGAATAGAAAAACTTATTTTGGATTTTCCATGTATTATTTTAGTAAGTAGTCGATTTTGGTTTGTTATTCAATATCTAACCATTGTAATCGCCCATGAAAAAAATTTCTAACCTCTCTCCCTTAAAATTTGATTTACCTACTATGTTTCAAGGCATGTAGAATCCAATTATAAATTTTTAAAAAACGCTGAAAATGATCGTACAGTGGTTTATAATTCCTTTGCTTTAATTATGATTTAAGACCATCTATTTTTGACAACTTGTCAGAACATTTGTGAACTTGAGTTTAGCTCCAAAAATTCTCATGTTAAAATCCCAAAAATTTACGCAAAAGCTGTGATTACTCAAGAACATTAAAGCTATCAACATCGCTATGGTCTTATTCGATTCAGAATACAAAAATCTAAGGAAATTAATACCAAATACACCTCTGTTGAAAAACGTTGTGTATTATGAATTTTCTTCACCTCAAAAAAAAAAAAAAAATACACTACAATACAATATTGAAATGGCGTTTTGGTTACAGAATTGATTTTTGATTAAAATTTCGAGAATTGAGCTGTTATAGTTTTGTCAGATAAGTGCTGATGGCGGACGGACAGAATTTTGGTTTATTATTCTATAATAGATCTTAGGTAATCGCCCAAGAAAAAAAGTTTCTAACCCCATAATTTAATATTTTACGTTTCAACACCTTCAACACTTTTTTGACGTAACTATACTAGCTAAATTCTTGAAATTGTCGCTAAAAATCATTCATGGCCTGACAATGGCTCAATTCTTAAACCGAATCGCAACCGCAATTTTAATTGTATTTTTGGAAATTTTTAGGGGGAGAAAATTCATAATATCCAATACTTTACAGTCAAAAGGTGTGTTTAGTATCATTTCTGTAGATTTTTGGACGCGGAATCGAATAAGATCGCCGTGGGGTCGATAGCGTTAATGGTTCTCGAGTTATACGTAGCTTTCATGTAGAATTGGCGAGATTTTCAGAAATTCAGCATGAATTTAAAACTCAAGAATTTTTTTAATATTAATCGCTCCATACTCGTTAGAATGGACGTCAAAAATTGCCTTCAGCTGCACCATTAGACGAATAATTTAGCTTTTAGTTGGCCAACTAAGAAAAATAAAAATGAATCAAAATTATCATAGTTGCAACGTAGTTTTCCCTTCTGTTTTTAAACATTATCGTTCACAAATGTTCGGAATAGTTACTATCACAAATGGATGGGGTTCTTACATCATTATTAAAAGCAAAAGGAATAATAAACCACTGTACAATCAGTTTCAGCGTTTGTAGCTCGAATTCTTCTAGTTGAAATCGCAATGGAGGGCGATTATAGGTATTTTCAAAACCCACGTTCCTATAGCTAGTATTTAAATAATTTGTTATAAATATTATTTTTCGCTTCAGAAATGCATTAGCATAAAGAAACGTAAACACACAAAGATCGATTAGATGTTTTAGACGCTTGCAAATAATTATCGCCTAACCGAGGTCAATTTTATTCACGCGAATGAAGGAAAAGGTGAAAGTATCTGGGATAGAGCAACACACGAACAACCGAGCCGAGTGAACGACGGAACGAACGGAGACATCGCTTGCGATTCCTATCACCACTACAAAGAGGACGTTCGACTCATCAAATACATCGGAGTAAGATTACTACGGATGCGAGTTCTGACGAAAATGTCCCCTGACGAGTTCGTCCGAAATCTTCGTCAGAACAAGGGTGGTTAACTACAATAGCGAAATTCTTGAAATTTTCACCAAAAATCAATCTCGGTCCTACGACGGCCCAATTCTTGAACCGAATTGCTAGCTCAATTTTAAGGGTATTTTTGGGTGGTTTTGAGTGGGAGAAAATTCATATTTTCCAAGGTTTTCCCGAAAGAGGTGTATTTGGTATCAATTTCTATAGATTTTTGGACGCTGAATCGGATTAGACCATCGCGGGGTCGATAGCTTTTCTGGTTCCCGAGTTATGGCAGCTTTTGTGTCGAATTTGGGAGATTTTCAGAAAGTTGAGGGTATAACTCGAGAGTTCTTCAAGATATAAAAATCGTTCTATACTCATTGGAATGGCCGCCAAACACTCACTCTAGCTGTTCGGTAGGGCAAAAAATTTAGCTTTTAATTAGGAAATTAAGAAAAATAAAAATTGATTAAAATTACAATAGTTGCTACGGAGTTTTCCCCGATAGTTACCAGTCTATTTTTAGGTGGGAACGCTCACAAAATTTGTGACACAACATTTAATGTTCGGCATAATAAATTACTATCACAAATGGATAGTCTTCTTAAATCATTATTGAAGCGAAAGAATAATAAACCGCTGTACAATTATTTGCAGCGTTTTTTCTAACGTTTGTTTCAACTTTATAGCATCACGATGCGAAGTTTATCACTAAATTGTTTATTACACATTTATGAATAACCTTAAATCTTAGCTATCGGGATAATTACTGGTGAGGTGAATATATAAAAATGTGTAAATTCAGGGCTTTCGAACGAGTAGCGAATGATTTTTGTGACCTGGAAAATGAGAAAGTTACTTTTCCTTAGCAACTAATGGTTGTAAGCGGAAATCATCAAAACATTTTTCTTACGCTTTTTTATAACGATTTTTCATAACGTTTTTCGAGTTTGCGTGCCATAGCAAAGACATAAAAATGTCAAAAACTACCTACAATTTATTCGATGGGGTTTTCCCAATTTTTATTTATTATTATTATTATCCCAGTCCTGCAAACATCAGTTCTCTTCAAGAAATCAACTTTTCAACGTCCACAATGAACCCAACACACTTCAGTTCCTACACGACACGTTTCAATTCGGTCAGATTCGGATGAAAATTTCAAACCGATTAGAACGATAAATGACGACGACGTGCGTATTCTGACGAGGCTTCCCCTCCCAGAGTAATCACTTTTACAGGAAAGCTTGATTGTTCAAGAGAGTTCGTCAGAACACATTTTCGTCAGAACTCGCAACGATAGTAACCGCTGCCTAAAGATGGAGTTCCGCATGGAGACCCCGCGGCTGCGTCTCGACTGGTCCCTCGAGCAGTCGAGACGCAGACGCTCAGCGTCTCAAATAATTGGACGCAGCCGCTGCTGCCCCTCTCGAACTGGTTCCCTTGAAATACCCTGAAGGAGTCGCGCTTCTCCAGCCGCGGCGTCTGTGAGAAGCAGACGCAGCCGCGGAACTCCATCTTAATTCGTCTGTCTTCATATAAATTTGAGCGAATGTAATAACGAGGCTTTCCAGTTTGATTTCTACAGGTTCTCCATCAGTTGGACGAGAATTCTTCCGACAGGAGAAGCTCACGATGTTAACGAACTCGGAGTTAAATACTATAATAATTTGATCGATGAACTGATCAGTAACGGTATTCAACCGATGGTAAGAAATTCCAGTTGCTCAGAATGTAAGCCGTCTTCCGAATTTGTTTCTGACATAATAAATTTGGTCGTGAGACTCTACAAACTAGCTTTCGATTTGGCTGGCCTGCTCTGAAAACAAAATAAATGAATGGAGAAATATTTAAAATAATGTCTGCTAGATTCAAAAATGCGGGAAGAATTCGTGGGCTTGAATTCGTGTTGCAAATTAAACTGCTAATAGTCGTTGAAAAACGAGATCTGGAGTTGAAAAATTGCACCAATCGTGGAATAAAGGAACAACTTTAAAGAAATCTGGTTTTTGGGAAAACGCGTTCAAATGTTCAATGGTAGTGATTATTCCAAGAATTTATTAAAAAATTAATGATCCAACAGCTCAGAATTTTCTTTTCAGCCGGTTCAAGGGAAATGGAGGGTTTTTTCGAACTGCCATGGTTTTTTTAGTTTTCCCCTTCTTCAACAGACAATATTTGTACACTTCAGAGGCCTTCACAGTGAAAGATGGGAACTGTTCAGAATTAGGTCAATATCTTCCATAAAAAAGAGGTGCAACTCAAAAATTCACCATGACGATGGTTGGCGTCGTGCTTTGCTGAGAAGAGCCCATTTTCTACAGACAAAACCTGATTCTCAGGTTTGTGTAATGAAGAAACAGCCGCTCTCTCGAGGAGGAAGACTCAATTGGACTTGCTTTCACCATTGACAGATGAAACATGGCTATCCGACACCGGTGCTTAAAAAATGGGATTCTTTTTAGTTGTTCCTTATTCCACAACAGGTCAAAAAGCTAATATCAACAACAAACCACGGGAATTTCAATTTCCCCTGATGAACGAGCTTGAGCATTTTCCAGGTAACTATTTACCATTGGGATCTGCCGCAGCGTCTTCAGGACATGGGAGGTTGGCTCAATCCTCTCATAATAGATTTCTTCGTGGACTACGCTCGTCTTGCATTCCGACTATTCGGCGACCGGGTAAGAATTTTAGCCGAATATCGATAGGCCATTATTCTACCAAAATTCCATCAAATACGTTGAGGAACAAATACATTCCCAATTGAAATGCTGCGTGTTCACCGACTAACTTAAATCTAGACCCTTTTTACGGCTGAAAATCTTGAACAATTTCCAGGTGAAATGGTGGATAACGATCAACGAACCAGAAATGGTGGCAAATGGCTATGGAAAAGGCTGGTTTGCACCGGCTTTGAAACTTTTCGGAACGGGCGAATACCTGGCAGCCCATCACATAATTTTGGCGCATGCTAGCGCTTACAGAATGTACGACTCGGAATTCAGGCTCAACCAACGAGGTTTGTTCGCTTGAAGATAAACTTGTCCAGGAATATTAAGAGTTGCGTTTAACGAATCGATTTTCAGGTCAGATATCGATCGGACTCAATAATATGTATCACTGGCCGAAATCGGAATCTAAGGAAGACAAAGAAGCGGCTCGACGGTCTATGGAATTTCAGGTGTGTAAGCGGCTGCTAGCATTGTTGCAGTTGTTTGAAACTAGTTACGGAAACTACTAACACACAGTCAAAAGCGTTCTGCATTTTGATCGACTACCCGACGCTGGAATGGTATCACGAAACCCAATCAGAATGAGAAACTTTCATTTCTTTGGGGGAAAACGTGGTAGATCTGTGTACGTATCCTCTTGGAAAGCCTGTAATAATTCTCGTTTTTCTATGACGGTTTTCTACAGATTGGATATTGATTGATTATTTTTATTGAGAGTTTTTAGAAAAAACTGTACTTCTACAAACTTCTTGTTTGTTTTGGGATCCGCTCCCAAACGAATGGCGGTACAGGATTTAGAGAGTCGAAGCCTCACACTACAGTTACTTCAAGATAGAAACTGAAGCTCTTGTTAGCCTATACCTAGAGGCCGCATAATTTAATCAAGCAGCCTGTTACTGGTTTGCGAGAAGCAGATGGGAAATGCTCGAGACATGGCACCGGTCGCAACCGAGACAAAATTTGCACAATAATCAAGTCATTAAAATTTGAATGTTTCGTTTTTCCCCAGACAGGCTGGTTTGCAGAGCCGATATATGGAAAAAAGGGGGACTACCCACAAGTGATGAAGGAGTTCATTGGAAAAGCTAGCGCTGCTGAAGGGCGAACCAAATCTAGGCTCCCGACGTTCACTCAAGAACAGCAATCACTGGTCAAAGGTAAGGTAACATAAGTGCATGCTATTGCCAAATAGAGAATAGTGAAATTAAGCTGCACGACTCAATGTAGGATTTGAAACCGCTATCAACTGAAGGCCAACTATTCCCTTAACATGCTATTTGGTTTTTCGTTTCAACAAATTCGCAAATAATTGTTTTACATGGTATTTTACAGGTTCGAGTGACTTTTACGCTTTTCAACACTACACATCGACAGTGGTGGCAGATGCTCCAAATTATATTGATCCGAGTTCGGTTCATAAGGACTTGCAAGTGAAATACAGCTCATTGCCAGGCTGGAAGGAAAGCAAGATTGCTTGGTTGAAAGTGAGTATCAAAAAATCAAATATTTACAGGATAATGCGGTCCATAATTTCGTGCAGTTCAAGGCCCATTTCTATCCAGGTGGTTCCTGAAGGGATCAGAGAATCGCTCAAATGGGTGAAATCGCAGTACGGCAATCCGACTATTTTCATAACTGAATGCGGTTACGGCGACCACGAAGAACCGCAGTTTCATGAAGATGACGCGAGAATTCGATACTATCAGGTGAGTCTAATGTTTGAAGTGAAATTGGAAGATGACCAGCAACTTAAAAATTTAATTTCTTCCAGGGATACCTAGGAGAAACGCTCAAGGCCATAAAGAAAGATGGTTGTAATGTAATCGGTTTCGCAGCGTGGTCAATATTTGACAACTTCGAATGGTTTGACGGTTTCAAGTGAGTTTCTATTTTATCCGCTTTGAAAAATATAACATCAACGTCGCATTAATAATTATATTATATTGCAGGTCTAAATTCGGCTTGATCAAAGTGGATTACGAGGATCCGAATAGGCGGCGAACTCTTAAAAAGTCTGCCGAGTATTTTAAGGAGCTCATCAAAAGAAGATCATTGTAAAAATAACCAACCGAATATTTTAATACCACATTCGAATACCTAAATAATGTATTTGATCGATTGGGTATTTTAAAAAATTAACTACTTATTAGTTGGGTTTTTTTTAATTTAATTTAATATGATTACTCGGTATGGCAATACCTAGGTCATCGATGTGGGATTACTGATACTTCAGTAACTTATAGTTTTTGATCGATATTTCCCGATGCCATAAACTGAAAATATGTCCAACTTCCATTACAACAAACCAGCCAGTTAAAGATGTTAACTTCAACACGAGGGAAAAAATGGGGATAAAATTATGGAAAAAACAACAATAAACTTCTTTATTATTTTTCTACGCTGACCAGGCCTTTTCAAATCATAAATTCAAGGATTATAATTCCAAAATCGACGTCTACATGAATGGCAGTAGAAACCTATGGTTTACACTGCCCTGAAGGGGCGGAAGTACTCTTCCAGGAGATAATATTTCGGAGGAGAGGTCGCTACAAGAGAAGAGGAAGTAAATTTTCTCAACCAAATGCACTCGACATGATGCAATGATACGAAAAAGATCTAATATTCATATACATATTTTTGACCAATGGTGGAGAGTTTCCATATTAATGCACAAATAGGAATCGACGCTATCAGCCACAGATATAATAATTCATCGACGATAAACATCTGCAAACGTGTTCAGAAGGAGATAAAAACAATAAATTCTCGATGTCGAAGAAAATTTTACCAGCATATCCTTATCATCATTCCTCCTTATCACATTCTAAATCTTACCAGGTCGTACCAAAAACTGAAATGACAATCGCGTGTGAAATACTAGTACGCGCATTTAATGCAATTTAAAACATTGAACTGTACATTTAACACAACGGTAAAACTGGTACTACAATATTTTGAATCGAATATTTATACACCGATGGTTCGATGTCAATAAGCCAAACCACCGGATTCCGCTAACACGAAGAAAAAATCAATAGAGGCTAACGGAAACAACAGTATTTTTTCAGCTGTGATATTTTCGTCAGGGGAATCGATTAGAATGTTTCATACAACAGTGTAATTCCCCAAACGCTGTAACAATGATTGGACCGAACTCAAAAGCCTTCAGAGAACCAAAGATTGACCGTAATTCAGAAACGTGGCCGAAAGATGTCCTCTAATACGAAAGGCTATCAACAGTTGAACGCAAATGAATCCAGAACCGTTCAAATTTGACTGGTGGCCACCCATTTGTAAGGATTTCGATGGTTACCGTGATCGAATTCGCATCCGAGTTTCATACAAGCGGAGCCGTAGCGGCAGAGCTGAAAAAGTATTGAAATATTTTTTTTTACGTAACAAACAGAAAAGTACATCCGAAGACATCGTGTGACATTTTTTACAGTTCAATTGTTTTTCGACAGCGCTCTGTCTGTTTGGTTTTGTATTAATATCGACTAAATAAACATTATCATTACCTTCTTCGGATGCTGGTAAGGGCAGTACGCTTTGGTACAGTTGGGATAGTATATGCAAGTTGTCTGCGGGTTAGAAATAGGAAGGAACGGTCGAGAAGCTGAAAAAAATGAAATAAGTCAACGGATCAGAAAGACGGGAATAAAATGGTACATTTTCAACTTCTCAAAAAGTTAATAAGCTCTTATTGTCAGGGATACTAGAGATAATAACTATTTAAATGATCATAACCTTTTTTAAGCTTAATGTACAATTTGAGATGTTTACCTTTGGTAGCTGGAGTTTTTGACTTATGCGAGTAAGGGCACTTGACGTTCAAGCAGGAGTCGCCGAATTTACAGTTTGGATGAATGTATAAACATTTGTCGCCAAAATGACAATTGGGGAAAACTCTGAAATTAAAATGGCACCGTAAGTTCTTGATAGGATCAATGTAAAGACCCTAAACGAGAGACGCCATTGAATTATGAAGTGCGTTCCAAAAGTCTGCTCCAAAAATTGGTTCGTTTCAGCGCAAAAACGTAGTAAAGAACTAGAAACGACAGAGATTTTCGGCGATTCGATTTTTGCGTCTCCCAAAACAATGTGAACAGCGAGTACACATGTTTGGACCCTTAACTTTCAGAATTATATCCTATTTTTAAAGAACGATTTATTCAGCTTGTGGGACGCCCTTTGTAATAAATTCATGACCTTGTTCCCATGGAAAACAAATCCTAACAATTGGTTGGAATTTCCTACACCAACTTATAAGACATCCAGGTTCAACAAACCTGCAAGGAGTGCTCGGATGCACGAACGGACAAGAATCGCCCGACTCGCAATTAGGGTAGTATTTGCATCTAGTAATCTGCACTTCAGCCAACGTTTCGGGAATCGCTGAATTTTTGCCTGGAAAATGGAGACAAATTTGGTCAATCACACATAAAATATGAAAATCCAGTAGTCTGAGAACTAAAAAATTCAAAGGTCAAAGCTGGGCGGAGGAGGGTTCAACATTTTAATCAGGCCTCCGCACACGTTTATAGTGACTAACAGCTAAAAGCTCTCCATGCATATGGCACCAATTCCAAAAATCATTCTAACTGAAAGACGTTGATGAATCGGTGGTCGGCGAAGTTGCAATTTGAATACGAGGACCAAGACGGGATCTATCGAACGTCCGTGGTTCGAGGGGTGATTTTTCAAAAGGCGACGGTTCCACTGTCGTCGACGAAACATCGTCGGACACTTCATAGTTCTGTTTTGTTGTATCCAATTCGTTCTCGTTTTCGTTGTCCGATGCAGTACTATCCAGAGAAATTATGAACCTCTTCCTGCAATACAAAATGACGGTTCACTTCGAAGGAACAATAATTGTTGAAGTGTTTTAACACAATCATAGATGAGAATGCAATGGAGTAGGTACAGTCACATATTTCGCCAGGTAACTTTTTCCTAACTTTACTCAGCAATATCCTAGTTCTCATAGGATCAACGTGACTATTAGGAGTTCGTCAGTGCTAACTTTTGCATAGCCCAAGGGAGACCACTTTGTATTGCTTAAATCGATAAATTGCGATTTTAAATAGAAAATAGTTTGATTAAGATTTCATTAAAAATAGATTTAGGCAGATCCCATTAAAAATTTATTGATATGATTTCATCAAATATAATAGTATTCTTTGGAGATTCCCATATCTAGGCTAAATATTTCTTGTTAGTCTTCCTATTGCAGCACAACTGCTAATAATACATCGCAATACCCTTTTCAGAAAACAACAGGTGACTTTCAGTTCAAATCTAATTCAATTTCTACCATAGTATTAAAACTTGATTAGTAATAAGATCTTCCTTAATTTCAAGAGTTAACGATTAGTGAGCCCGCAATACAATAAAATATTGATATCATACATTTCACTTTCAACGGGAAAGTAATCGGTTGAATACTTTTTATTGGTGACATCCTTTTTGATCGGCAAAGGTCGGTATTCTTCAACAGGCGTTGCTGTCGATGACTCCATAGTGTACAGATCGTCTTTGTCAAAAGTGTCAATATAATCATCTGCAAAAAAGAATATTATTATAGCGCAAAAGGGAAAAAGAACGAACGACAACTATTGTGAACCTGAATTACTTACCTTCATCAATCGCCATAGAGACGGCGTCCTCTTCAATGTTCTCTTGACTAGTTTCTTGTTCATAAGTGGCCGAATCCAAGCAGCCGTCCGAATTATTATCATCTTTCGTTTTTGACTCAGTTGGAACACCTGAAATTGTGTCTATAACATGTAATTCTTTCATAATAGGAACTGGGTTAGCAGTAGCACAATCCATCGAGTGTATAATGCGTTTTCGATAAAATATATGTCCGGGGGTTGTGAGGTGGAGAAAAACCAGGCGACTCATTCTCCAATTCTTTATTAGCTGGCCGAGCACTTTCGCCCATTCGGTCCTCAGAGCGACGTGGAGCTCCACGTCCATTCGGGCTCCACGTCGCCTTGAGGATGCCCGAATGGGCGAAAGTGCTCGGCCAGCTAATAAAGAATTGGAGAATGAGTCGCCTGGTTTTTCTCCACCTCACAACCCCCGGACATCAAGAAATGCGACGAGAAGGAAAAGATAAAATATATGCTTTCCATGGAAGTTAATGACCAACCTGACTTAGAAGAGATAACTCTGTCATTCAGAAGGGTGATAGATATGTTCCCTTTGGGCTCATAATCGTAGCGCTTTCGGCGTTTCCTCGACTGGTCTTCTTTCAGGGTCTCCGTCTGTAAAACGAACGAGAATATTCAATGAGTCAAAGCAAACAATTTCAATACAATCATGTGTTCTTCAAGGAAAAAATTATAAGGAAGAAAATTAATATTTTGTGGTAGATAATTGGGATAATGGAGCGTAACTATTTATTTTCCAAAAAGGTAATTTTTTACACGGTAGATTTATTTTATTTTACAGTACAACCATAAGCCGCAAAATATTTTGAACAAATAATATATTATAAATGACCAATTATTTAGAACTATTGTTTAATCAGGTTTCCTCGGATTTATCACACAAAGTACTTCCGAATTGTCAATCACGCAATTGGCTTCGAGTTTATTTCATACAGAATAGAGATTGCTAATAATTCGATTCAAATCATAAGTGGGCAAATAATGGAATTCAATCACTACAAACTTATTGCTACAAAGTGGCACTACAAGGGCAGCTGGACCCTTTTTTGCAGACCAGCGAAAAATATGATACAAGAGATACAAAAATAGAATTTTAGGTCTATAAAAAGTCCACTTTTCACGCTACCGAAACCGAGAACTAATTTTCGTTTGAAAACCTCCGAACATAAAGTTTTGTTTTCAGTTTCCACGAAAGCAGTAACGTGAAATCTTCTTTAGTCAAGATTTTATGCTGCTTGTAATATTCTATAAGAACATCCAACGCTTCGCATCCCTGTTTGTGGGCGATCGGCTGTTTGACGCCCCTCACTTTCGGCGTATCATAAATTTCGTCAGTGCCGCCATCTTTGTCATCGGTAACCACCTCCTCAGCAAACACCGAACCCTGTGCATCACAGAAGCCCGATTTCAATTAGAGCTCAGCCTCTCCCATAACTCCTTCTTCAACAAGTAGTGAAAAATGTCCATGCTGAACATGGAATACACCAAGTTCAATGGAGAATGGGAAATTATTTTTCTTTCAACCAGATACCTCGAACAAAAATTAGCCACATTTTTTGTCGGAGGGTATATATGCACATTCAACCCCATAATATTGCTTGAATAATGAAGACACCAATACACTCGGCTACCTTTCCAAGAATCAATAGTTCAGAATTTATTTGACTTGTAAGAACAAGCCATCAATATGCTGGTCATAACGATGAATTGTTCCCATGGTTTCCATAAGGGCTGATTTTGTTACAAGTTGTAACTAGTCGTTGAAAGTGGACTCCTATAGATTCAGTAATTTTTCACTGAAGTATCGCTCACCTGTTTCTTTTTGTTGACTTTTGATGACGCCAAGGACTTTTCCGCATCGGCGACCGCTTTCAAAATCAGGTTACCAGTCGGCTGCAAAGCTCTGACAGGACGCGGTGTCACTTTCACCAAACTGGGAATTGTTGGGGGCGGTTTTTCCGGAAGACGAATCACAGCTTTCAACACCGAATGTAAAGCTTTTTCTTTCTGCAAAATAATCATGCGCAATTAACATGAGAGGAGATGAAATGAAACTTATAATTAATGAACTGAACAAATTACTAACTTCTTGAGATCTTGAACGGGTTCGGCTGTAAGGACTGCGACTTCTTGAATCACGTCTCCTGGTAACGGCCATTTTCTTATCCTGCCCCTTGCGTTTCAGAATGTCCCTAGCGTCCACAACCTTTCCTTCTCCGCTGCTTCTTCGTCTAGGGCTGGGACTGTTTTTTTTGTAACGGTCGCGGCTCCGGTTTCTCGAACGTTTGGATTCATAGTCTTCCCTCAATAATCCCTTCTTGCCATATCTACATAAAAATAAATTATGGTAAGTTTAAATGTTGAATGGATCAATAGTACGCAAACTAAAGCAAGAAAAAAAAAATACAAAACCATACCTAGATGCACTGCGGCTCCTAGACCTTCGACTATCTCGCTCTCTATCGATCCGTTTTGAAATTTGGCTCTTCAACTTTTCTATGCTTTCCTTGTTTATGGACTGACGTGTTTTGTCACGTTTGCGCTCCTGATCTTTACTCGTGTCGGGGCTACGTTCTTCATTCCATACAATTTTGATACGCTCTCTAGGCCGGCTATCAGCATTTTTATCATCAACGACTCTTTCCTGCTCTTTGGAAACATCTTCCTCCACTGCACTTACACTTTCGGCTTCATTGTTGGAATACGATCTTGTTTCTGCATGATCTAAAATAAATACGAGCAAATTTTAATACATCTTAGAGAATCACCAGGGAAAATGTAGTCATTTATACAAATAATATTTATCTCAATTTTATATATGTAGAGTGTGGAAGGACTTACCAGTGAGACTCACACCATCATCATTTTCGCTCTCCTCTTCAGCTTGAATCGAAGCTAAAAGAAGAGGATTCAGTTAAAACGATAGACAAAACGCCAAAAAATGTGATAAATCCAGTTTAGGACAAAAAAAGAGATCTTATTATGTTGAAAGATTAATTTCAAAAAAATTTTTGGAACCAATGAAAATAATATATTATTCAACGTTCGTTAAAACGTACTACCTTTGTGAGTAGGTTCTTCAGGTTCGGGAGGTGGCGAGCGTTCGGCTTTTTCGCCATCTTGAGACTCGGTTTTAATGTCTTCTATTTGTTCAGCCTTCACTCTTTTTGTGCTGCTGACACCGTTCGAATCGTCGACCCCTCGACGCCTGATTTTGTCCTTCTTTTTGGCTGAAAAAGAAAATCCCAGATGAAGCACTCTGCGAAGAAGGTGCTCATGTAGGCTAAATTGAAATTGAAAAAAGATTTTGTACCTTTTGTGGTTATGGTGACTTGCTCCAATTTTTTCAAAACATTGTGAAGCCACGTGGTAAATGAAACGGTGCAGTCACCGAGGAAAAGCGATAGATCCTCTTCCATTTGCTTTTGCGTCTTTTTGTTTGCGACAAGGACCATGACGTAATCAGGAAGTTCATTGTCTGTAACGAGTTGTGGTATTAGAAAGATTTTACAGGCAACATATTATAGTAAACGGGAATTATTCCAAAAGCGGAGTATTTTTTTATTTATGGGCTTTACCTATGTGAATACCGAGCTCCATCAGCTTTGCCTTGATAGCGGACTGAAACAAAAATTCAATGAACTCTTTACAATTCATTCATAACGTTGATCCTCTATTGATTGAGAAATAGGGAGGATTAAAAAAATCGAAGACCCATAGAAAATGAAAGATCGAGGGGAAGATATTGTCAAAAGACAGTGAGATTTAAAATTCCTTTTTTTTTTCAATTTCTCTTTTAATTAATACGACGCTGAAGTTAAACGGCTTTAGGAAGGTAGCTACATTTGATTCGAGCCGTATACTCCCAATTAACTGCATCGGTCGTTGCGCACGATCGGCTCGAGAAATCGCGGTGTGGATTTGATTACGAGGGGCGGGAGGGGTGATCTAAAAATACCTAAACATCATCCGTCCGCGCGACGGTCAGTTGGCCGCATTTGAAAGGACAGCTTAGAAGTAGGAGGTGGAACATCAGCTCCAATGGCAGCATCAAAACAACAGTAAAAAAGTACAGTATCGAAATAGCGTTCATTGCTCGGCCCAGTGAATGATAGATTTTTATACTATTTCCGTAATTCGCAAAAATGAGGTTCGAAGTGACTCATATTTCACTCCCGAACTCACCACTTTCATAATATGTTTTCTTTTTTTACGAGTTTTATTACTTTCTTATCTTTGCCAGTCCGTAAATTCATTTATTTGAACGCTCAAGGTTTTGAAATGTTCAATATGGCCAGATAGAGCATGATTATCATTGTTTCGACAATACAACGTACTCACATCATCTTATTCACACCAACGGTAATGTTTATATTATTTTTACTTACATTTCGGCCCACTTGTGTGGAAAAATTGTCCAATATTCGCAGATTTTGCCTCAAAAACAATTGGAAACCGAGTGAAATGATTCGATTGAATTTTTCGAATCTGAGAAATCAAGCTTTAAAAAACAACTATCATACTCTACGCGTAAAATATTTGTGCAAAACCAAACCCAGCTAAACCTTGAAAGGTCGTAAGCCGAAAAAAATAAATAAATGCTTAGTCTTGCTGCCAATTCTCGCAAAGTACGACAGCTAAAATGTATAGAAAAATTAAAAAAAAAAAGAAGACAAATAAGAACTAAAAAACACAATGAATTAGCAAAATTGAATAATATTGAACTCAGGAATGGGGAAGAGGCCTATTTTTTATTTTCGTTCCTAATGGCCTGAATTCTGTTATTTGGTGTCAGCTGAAGACGGAATGACCAATTTTTCATGAAAATTGTGAGTTTTCGCGGAGAAAATCGCTAAGGAAAATCAGTGGTTTGAATAAACCCGGAGATGTAACTCCAACCGATTGAAGTAACTCCCTAGAGCGCTCTGCAGACGGCTGAAAGACAGACAGTAACAACAAGACGGTCTTTAAGACTGGAGTCATGCTAAATCGAGTAAATGACGCTAACTTCACTGCTACTTGTTAGGTTTTTTTAATCGTCGAGTTAGTACCGCCCGAAATGCCTTGTAAAGCAAATAAATTGCTGAGGGGGGTTTGGTAATCTCACAGCAACCTCAAATTATTGCTCCCAATGTTAGTTTATTCTCCAAAGATACAAGCGCTAGTGTCGATATTCACGTTCGACTGACTAGTTATGACGTAATAACTATTCATTTTTCGTTCAAAATCATCGGTTTTCCTTAGCGATTTTCTCCGCGGAAACTCACAATTTTCATGAAAAATTGGTCATTCCGTCTTCGGTTGACACCAAATAACAGAATTCAGGCCAAAAGGAACGAATATAAAAAATAGGCGTCTTCCCCATTATTCAGTAATATTTTTACCCTCGTGTTAATAATATCCATAAAACGTTGAGGTTGAAAGTGAAAATTGAGGTAGACGGTGACAATTGAATTTCTAGGATGATTATAACGTCTTTACTCACCTTCAAACAGCCCATAAGAAGAATATGTCTAAGCTTATACTTGCTCACACCGCTGAATGCGCGGAGCCCAAAAATATCAAACTCGCTCGCTTTTGTACCAAGGCTATCGTAAGAAAGAAAAATTAAATGTCATCTCTGAAGCACAGTTCACTGGCTTGTCAACTAACCAACGCGGGAATGTCACAGTCAATCAGAATCAGCAACGCAAACGCATTGACGGAAGCCTGTGAACTCTGCTCAACACTGACACATCGAAAGCGTCAATCTCGAACCAAGTTTCTGCCAATCTTACCCGGCATAGTTTCGAACGTATCGAGCTATCCTCGAAAAGGATTTTCATCTTTACAGTTTCATACAAATTCCATTAGAGAAAAGGCGACCATACAGTATTGATCTTGTTTGTACAAGTTATGCGACGTAACCGTCGCCGTGGATTGAATTGATAATTCGCAAGCCAACTGTATCGTGGCTATCGAGTGCTATAACATGGGATTCAACGCTAAATTGACTCACTTTGATTTTTAAGCTGACTTCTTCGCCCAGCTTGCCCATTTTGCGAGTTTGGTCGACCGCTCGAACGCCAAGTTCAATGACGGACGACACGAACGAATGATTCGACGCGAGAAAGAAACGTATCCGACAATCGGTCGTTCAAATAACAGCGAGCACTTTAAATTCAATTTATAAGCAAACTATATAACTAGAAAGTTTTCGAACGAACAGAGATACAGAGAGCAGATCGATTATCCAAGCCACGGTCAACGCAAGTATAACCGCACGAAGGTTTCACATTGTCTGTTGACTTTGTTGTGTTGGCTACACTGCATTACATTTTTCAGCTGTACGTTTGGAATTGCTGGGAAAATTTAATATTATAGAAAACGATTGAAAATTGAGTTTCAAATTCAAAATATAACGCTGCAAAGTTTTGATTTTTCAAAACGAACAAACTGTAACTGGAAATTGAAGTGATGGGAACAAATTATTTTTTACGTTTATATTTATGAGGTCTCAGTGTCTAATATCTGTGCTGATTGACGAATCAACAACAATGATACATAAAAATTGTACTACGAACTCTGATCTCCTTCTCATGCCATTAGAAAAATATAAACTCTTGAAGGTGGCCGTGAAGAGTCGTGAAAGCTCACCAGTCCAGAATTATTTTATTATTTGGGCTTCAATTTCATCTTTTCCAGACTCAGAATAAAATTCTTCAATTTTTAAATCAAAAAAAAAATTAACATTGACATTTTAAACCGTAGCTAGAATTTGAGGTATAGTGTGATGAAAAAAATGTGTGTGATGATGAGTGTAATAATTGTTATGTATAATAACTGATGAGTGTGTTGGAAAATTGACATTTTAAAACGGGGGCTAGAAATTGAGGTAGTGATGGGAAAATTAATTTTTACGTTTCTACATGATTTGCACGAGGTCTCAGTACTATCCGTGCTGTTAAGCGAATTGTAACAACACTGATACACAAAAGTTGTACTACGAACTCTGTTCTAATATTATGAAGGCGGGTTAGAGATTAGAGTCGTAAGATCCAAGGTAGATAGATATAGGAGGTACGCTGGTAACTCTGTAGCCAATGAAAAGTGCGAATGGGTATGACGTCATAATGAATCCCAAGTCCCACTTGGTAATGAAGATTGGATTGATTTCACCTACTTAATACACAAGTAAAACTGATTATTGATTTTTGTGAGCATTTTATTTTAACATTTAATGCTCGTTTTGGTTATTTACGTAAATAATAATTGGTAAATAACGTTAGGGTGATATAAACCTTCAAAAAATGAATCAAGATGGTCAGACTTACCAGAATTTCAAAAAAAAAAAAATTAGGGAAACAACAATGCCAGTTTAAACTAGTTCACTTTTGAACATTATTATTAATCATTATTATTAAAACATATTAGGAATATTGAAACAAAACATAATTGTGACGTGGGAAATAAATAAAATTGTTTTTGAAAACTCATTATAAACTTTTATTTTTAACAGTAATTATTTTTCTTTTTTTTTTCATACTTCCTATCTGGAAAATTAGTGGATCGTTCAAGGGATTTTTGTTGTGCCCTTTGTGCATTTAAATATTTTATCCTCAGCAGTATGCGCATTTTGCAAAAAGATTCTATCAACTTGTTGTCAATTTGAAGAGAAGATGCAACTTTTGATGTAACGTATTCCGTTGTTTTTTTGCAGTTGGTGGGTATTTTATCTTTTGTATTATAAAGTAGGTTTGTAATTTTCGACTAAGTCATAGCCGACATGACCATTCCAACTTTCGATGTTCTTCAAGATTTGTAACTTTCATCGTGGATTACTTCACCAAAAGTCGTTAATTCAGATTTTTGAATAGACCGAACGAACGGTAATTTAACTTAAGATTTTCTCCGAGTAGTGTACCTATCCATTTTTCAAAATTTTATGCGGTATTCAACAACATCGGTAAAATGTACACCAAAAAATCTCATTCTCCAACTTTACACATTCTCTTCATTCATGTACCTAGGGCAAAAGAATGAAGCATATAATCATGGAAATACACACCATAATCAATCATTATGCTAAATTTGAACAAAATTGGAATCAAAAAATGTTTCACAAAAAAACCAAGGGGTACCTCTGCAATTTTTTAAAACTTATCAGTTGTTGATTTTTTACTCTCCTATAAGTACAGATAAAAACCTGCAGTTTTCAGGAAAGTTTTTTTTTACCAGAAAATAAAGAGAAAAAAGTACAAAACACGCACAAACAATGAAAAAGAGTTTAAACTCGTAAATTAATAAGTAGTTTCATAGTTTGCTTGAGGGGAATTCAAGAAATACTGACGAGTGTTTTATGGTAGGAAAGACTTCTCCCTTCAACAGGTAGAATTTCAACCCTCCAAATAAAAGAGAAAGGTAGAAGAAGGGTTTAATTTTGTAATGGGTAGGGGCCTCGGGTCTGTGCTCTAGGGGTTCAAAATGTACTTGTCAGTGAGAGGATTTAAGAATTAAGGATTTAAGACAAATTTATTCAGCAACATAAAACATATAAATTAATACACAATAGAAAAATAACGAATAATAGGTTCAGCAATAGGCTATCGCCCGTGAGAGGGATTCAATGTGACGTTTTAGCGTCCTTAGCAACCGATTTGGAGAGGGGGTCGCCCTTAGTTACCAGCGTACCTCCTCAATCTATCTACCTTGCGTAAGATCAGTGTTCACGTTGTGTCCGGAAATTTGTTTTACGTTTACGCTAGGGATGGGCATCGGACATCAACTAATCGATTAGTGTCTAATCGATTATATTTTTTCTTAGTAATCGATTAATCGATTATATTGTTTTCTTAGTAATCGATTAATCGATTAATCGGCAACTTGCTTGGAAGCAGCAAAAAATTTAACTTTATTTATGGTAAAACCATCATTATCTTATCAATTACTTACCATTCTTTTCTAACTAATCAATACCCCAATGGTTTGACAATTTTAAGAAGGAAAAATGAGTAGACGTAGGTAATATGAGAAACAACAAATTCCCAACAAGTGAGAAAATTATTTTTAATTTACAAGAACAATCGTAATTCTAAAGAAAAAAAATTCTATCCTTCGTGTAATTGTTTAGGATGGAAAAATAACTATATCAGAACTAAAATAAATCTTCTATTTGTCTTTCTTAAATTTTATAAATAAGACATAACTGAATCTGACGTTTAGGTAATATACGTAATTATTTATTAATCCAATATTTCTCGTCGGCGTCCTTGAGAAATAGGAGCTTATTTGCGAGGTCAGGAGCCAGCCGGCTCCTCTGCTCCCTCAAAATTTGGCCAGCTTGTGAAAAAAGCCTTTCTGATGGAACAGAAGTCGCGACAGCTGGCACGTACTTGAAAGCAATGATCTCCACTTTCTTGCCCTCAACAGACGATGCAGACATCAGTACCTACCTACGTCATAATCGATTACAGTCTAGGATTTCGTTTTTTCTACTTTCGAATTTTTAGTCTATCCACTATGAAAAAAAAAAGAAATTAAATTAGAAAATTTTCCTCCTTCGGTTAATATCCAGGATCTCCATTTTTCTTTGATGATGTTGGGAACATAGATCCACACTCCTTACTCCAATCGTTATATTTTCTTCCCCTTCTGAACGTTTCGCCGACAACTAAGGTGGCCTCTTCAGCTTATCTCCGTCAATCCATCACTCAGCACATCCTCACCTCATCCATCCCCACCTCCTCCAACCCGTCATGGAGTGGTGATGACGGGTTGGAGGAGGTGGGGATGGATGAGGTGAGGATGTGCTGAGTGATGGATTGACGGAGATAAGCTGAAGAGGCCACCTTAGTTGTCGGCGAAACGTTCAGAAGGGGAAGAAAATATAACGATTGGAGTAAGGAGTGTGGATCTATGTTCCCAACATCATCATAGAAAATTTTCGGTGGCGAAAGGTTTATTAATCGGTAAAAATTAATCGATTACCCGATTAATCGAGCCATGCAAACATCGATTAAAAATTAATCGATTTTTCACCCTAATAATCGATTAATTCGATTAATCGATTAATCGATGCCCATCCCTAGTTTACGCGCCGGGTTTCATTTTCATCTCTTCCAAACTTGGATAAAATTTCTTCGATTTTTGATTCCGTAAGTAGTCAATATTTCTAATAAACCTTGATAATATTGGCAACGAAAACCGATCGGAATGAATTGCTATAAAAAAGAAACTAGCTCTAAATTCTTATTTGTTTACTGCATCTTGTCGTAATAATCAATAATTACATGATCTCCTTCGATTGATGCACATAATATGATATTAGAATTTTTAATTTAATCTCTCCCCTACCAAGGAACTCAAAATAGGAAATACCGATTGTAACCTTGTACCTAGGCGCTATTTAATTAATTTAATTTAATAATAATAATTTAATTAATTCATTTATTTATTTAAATTAATTTAATGTACCTATTTAATTTTAATTAATGTATTTTTACTGCTTGGTGTCCTGTGCGCGCACGTTGATTTCAGTCAAATGAGTTAATTGTTATGAGGGAATTTTACCATTTCCTGCGCTCTTAATCCTTTTTGGCTCTTGCCACCTACTACCTCTACTCGAAAAACTCTGCTAATGATTGGACAGTGGTTTAAAATAACTTGTCCGAATGTTGGTGAAACACCGTAGCAATTATGCTAACTTTAATCACTTTAGTTTTCTTGATTTTTAAATCAAAAGTTGAATTATTCGCCTAGCGGTACTGCTGAGGAGTGTTTAACGTCCATTGCAACGAGCATAGAACGATTTTTGTAGCTCCGAAAATTCTTATGCCAAATTTCTGAAAACCTCCCAAATTCAACGCAAAAGCTGTGGTGGCTCGAGAACCAATAAAGCTATCGAAGATCACATTCGATTCAGCGGCCAAAATCTATAGAAATTGATATCAAATACAACTCTTTCTGAAAAACGTTGGAAAATACTCATTTTCTCTCCCTTAAAACCCTTCCAAAAATAACATTAAAAATGGGGCAGAGATGTGGTTAAAGAATTGAGCTATTGTCGGGGCCAGATTGATTTTTGGTGAAAATTTAGAACTATTTAGCTCTTATAGTTATGTCCGAAAAGTGTTGACATCGTTCGTTGGACCGACAGAATTTTGTTTTATTATTCAATAACAAACCATTGTAATCTCCCAAGAAAAAAAATTTTCTAACCCCCTCAAAATTTGATGTACGTTTCAAGGCATGTAGAATATCTAATTTAAAAAATTCCTTCGTCAATAATTTTCTGTCAAAACTGCAAGAGCTAAATTCTTTAAATTTTCACCAAAAAATCAATCTTGGCCCGACAATAGCTCAATTCTTTAACCACGTCTCTGCCTTATTTTTTAATGGTATCTTTGGAAGGGTTTTAAGGGGGAGAAAAATAGTATTTTCCAACTTCTTTCTCAGAAATAGGTGTATTTGGTGTCAATTTCTTAAGATTTTTGGACGCTGAATCGATAATGGCCATCGCCTGGTCGACAGCTTTAATGGTTCTCGAGTTAGCAGCTTTTGTCTCGTATTTTCGAGATTTTCAGAAATGTGGCATACGTAGTAACTCGAAAATTTTTGGAGCTATAAAAATAGTTTTATACCCGTTTTGGAATGATCGTCCAGCACTCCCTTCAGTTGTACCGTTAGG
Organism: Tupiocoris notatus; assembly: GCA_037159825.1. Classification (NCBI taxonomy): domain Eukaryota; kingdom Metazoa; phylum Arthropoda; class Insecta; order Hemiptera; family Miridae; genus Tupiocoris; species Tupiocoris notatus. The sequence goes on from JASJUZ010000492.1 coordinate 103,959, forward strand.
CGAATAATTCAACTTTTAATTTGAAAATAAAGTAGAATATAAATTATTAAAATTGCCATTCTTGCTACTTTTTTTTTTTTTTTTTTTTTTTTGTACGTTCACAAATGTTTGGAATAGTTATTATCACAAATGGATTGTCTTCTTACATTATTATTGTAGCGAAGGAATAGTAAACCTCTGTGCAATCATTTGCAGCTTTTTTTATTGGGTAGTCGGATTCTACATGCCTTGAAACGTAAAACATTATATTTTGAGGGGGTTTACATTTTTTTCTTGAGCGATTGTAATGGTTTATTATTGATAATGAACCAAAATTAGAGTTATATTAATTTTCCCCTTCTCATCACCCTTGGAAAATGCCCTGTTGATATAGGGTGTTTTTTTTTTAATTTCTTCTTCTGTTATTTTTTATAGCTATAGATATATATCTTCTGATCAATTTGGGGTTCGATTTCTTTTTTTTTTTTTTTTTTTTTGTAGTGACGGTATGTTTTTAGAATTGGGCCTGCGATTGAATTTTAAATCATATAAATAATGCTTTTTCCTGCCCGTCCTTACAAAATCACCCGTATTGCTGCAGGTCGCATTAAAATCTGACGCTGTGACGTCATCAGAAGAAATTTCCCCTTTTCTGGCGGCCCATCCCATGTGACGTCAGTCCCTCCTGACATCTGTACTTTCGTCTGCTTTGAACTCGAAAATCCCACTGTGTTGAATTTTCCCTTGGCCGATTATCATGTTCGATTTTTTTTTATAAGCTCTGGTCAGTATTTGATTCTAATACGATTTCATCTTGTCAGTTCTGCAAGACTCTTCAGTTGATATAGTTAAGCCGCTAGCTAGCCAATACAGAATGCCAGTACACATTCTTGTCCTTGGTCAACTTTAATTGTGTTGATCGAACTTATACGGTCGATGTTGAATAGTAATGCCGATTTTTGTGGCTTCTTTGTTGACAAAATAAACAGACTTAGCTCAGTAGCTTGGTCCAATATCATCTTGCTAATAAATTCGTGGTCGAGGAACGCATGACGTCCTCGCTGCTAATATTAGAAATTGGAAGTCTGCTAGTATTAAAAACTGAGGAAAAATTACTTTATTGCCATAATGTGAATAATTTGACCGGTTTTCAGTCCGAGTGTTGGCTACAAGTCTCGAGAAGAGTATTTCTGCCTCAAAGATCTAGAGAAATTTGATCTTACATCTGGTCGAAATTTCTTCCAATATATGACTCAAACGTTTGAAATTCAGCTCCTGTCAAAGCTTCAAGTTTGGAGCAAGCTGAGCCATTTTACTGGTGAAAAATAAACCTTTTCGTAGTTTGATTCAATTTACCTATGTACAAACCAATGTTTCTGCTATTGGGCCGAAATCCCATCCAAATGGTAGACCTGGCTCTTCTTCCATATCTGTGGACTCTGTGAAAATCAATAGCCTTCCCCTCCAGTTAGGCCAGAGATCGACCCGAAACAGTCAGCCGCCTCCTTACGGCTTACCGCCCCCACCATCTTGATATTAACGCTTTCCCCAGTGCAAAAGTACTCCCCACCCCTAGTGGCCACCGACGACGGTCGGTATCTTGTTTTGTGCTCTGCTAAAGGAACCAAAATCGCCTCTAATCGTTGATTTGTAAAATCGGCCTTCGTTTCGGCGAAAAGTGCAAGAACTTTAAGTTCTCCTAGTTCCAGCTCCATGAGGAAGATATGCTACCTCTTATAAGTCAACCGATGACACGACTAATGTAAGCCCACTTCACGTTCATTGATTGGTACACTACCCCAATTCCACCTACGCAAAGAAAAATTCACCTTCCTTCCAGTAATTTTCTAGTAACGCTGTCAGTTATGGACTGTAGCTTTGAAAGTACGTTTGTAGCATGTCTTTGATTCATTGGCATTATTGCAATGCGATAAGATGGATTGAAAACGACCTCGAGAAATCCCCGAATTGCAATTGTGACGATATTTGAATTTAGTTCCAGTCTAGTGAAGCCTTTTTTTCCATGGGGGTTCACTTTAAATTAAATTTTTATTTCCCCCTCATCAAGCTTTATTATTTTGACGGGATTTATATCTAAATATTTTTTAGTGTGTTGAAAGTGTGAAATAAAATCCAATAACTTGATCGGTCAGGTGTTATTGATAGCAGTTCATCGTTGAGGTGAAGTGGTACAATTTTGATAACCATCGGTGGGCTCAATCTTTAGCCAGAAATGACGGTCTGGATTTTTTTTTTTAATTTTATGCCACATTTTATTTTCTGCCTGTCAAATTGGGACCATTTGTTGTCGTTATTTGTGAAAAAATTGTGTTTGCTGCTTGATTTGTGCCGTTACCTAATCTGAAAAACCCAGACATGGTGACCCAACTTCACATTGTACAGGCAGGGGGGTAGACGTGTGGGCGGTGGGAGAGGATACGCCCCCTCTACAAACCATGCGATCAACATTTTCCACAGTCTCATAAAAAAAATTCCAAGAGATGAAATTCTTTTTTGAAAAATCGATTCATTATTTAAACTCCATCCATAGGATTAAGATTTGCGGCAAGTTAGTCAGTTCTCCTGAATCAATCGAATTTTTGATTTCCAAAAACGAAGGCGAGCTTCTGAAACGAATTGCATAGATCTTACTTGCTTATTGTTGTATTGATAGAGCACTTTCGCCTCTCAGGACCTCTTCAGACAACGTCTGCCCCTAATTTGGGTACATTGTGGATTTTAATTACTCAAAATTTTAGTGCAGCACATATCATGTCTAAAACGTGGAAGAAAATACCTTATAAACCCGGAAAATTTGCTGTTGAATTTCCCATTATCAGACTCGTATTGTGACATTAGGTAAAATTAGTCCTATTTAGTCAACCAATCGCCTTTTCAGTTAAGCGTTCACTGCTTCGCCTTGGTGAATAGTGGCCTTGCAAATTTTCATGTTACATTATGTGCTCTCCTAAAGCGACAATTTTTTTCCTTTAAATCAAACTTCTGTTTATTCTCCTGTTCTTTTGTAGAATTCCCCATTTAAGGATTCAGTAGCCCGAAAACACTAACTAAATCAAAGCTCTAAAGCGAACGAGGTAGGTCAAATTTTAATAGCAATGCTTTCGAAAAAAAAATTTCGTGTTCTGCTATGCTGTAGTTTTGATGTAGCGAATCATAATTTCGAGCCTGTTACGTGTTTTTTCGAATTTCTACCTTTCAACTCGTTCATCTGCATACTGAAATAATGAAACTAGTTTGGCCAGTAAAAATTTATCAACGCTTTATTATTCAATATTTTCTCAAGGTTCGACTCAATGCACATTTTCACATAATTGAAAATCAGTATTTTTCGCCGCTCGCTTTCACCTTTTTTTTTATGTATTCAACTGTCCTATGGAGGAAACATCATATAACGCATAATTCATCTTGTATTCGATCATTTTATCCCGAGGTTATTTCTATTGATTCAAACGAGTATATGAAAACCGCTTCATTTTGCGTAAAACTGTGTTTCAAAAACCATGCCACGATGACGATTGCGAGGTTTAGTTTTTTATGCAAAGTTTACTGTCGATCTTGGAGCTATATTTGGCACAATTGTGGAGTAACGACTTTGCCTAACAATGGCAATAAAAATCACAAAATTCTACGCGCCATTAATCAGGACATTATTCGCACTTCACCGTTCGATTTCATACCTATTTAATACTACTCATCCGCACTTTATTTATTTATGTGTTTGCATCGATGTTGCATCAAGCCAGTTCAGCGTTCGAATCAAATATAATTGTCAATTATTTTTATGGATGATTTTTTATTATTATTTTTCAGTTACCTTAGCATTTTTTAACCCATAAAATGTGGCTCTTCAGGGATCTTTTCTGTTTATAATGCAGACTAAATCGTGTTGTTTCGGTATTGAATTCAAAATTAATCAGCTTGTCTTCGAGTAATGAACCGAATCACATTTTTCAGTGACTAAATCCGAAACAGTTGCGCATAATTCGTGTAGAAGTCCGCACATGAAACGTATTTCAAAAATATTAGTTTAGTCTTTATTTAAAAAAAAAGTGAATCTCTCTGATACATAATTCCAGTTACAATAAATTAATGAATAAATAACTCTCGGCCCTCTACTTTTGACATGAGAAGGTTTTTCTCATAATTTAATCACCTTGGCCCGTGGATTCTTCTTCGCTGAATTTGAAGTTCACCTAATGTAGTATCTATGGCGAGCAAACAATAAAAGCAAACACGGTAGGAACAGGAAATAGCGAAGCTCCGCAGACTGGGAAATCGTTGACTTGATTAATCGCTCGCCGCCTCCGTAACTAAATTGGGCGCCGGGTAGAGTAGAAAGCCTGACTTTCCCTAACAAACTTACTCAACTTCCAGTTTGATTACCTCACCCTCGAGTCTCGTTCAACGTGATCGAAAATAGTACCAATATTTTCGTCGACTGATTTAGCCCTTATTTTTCATTATATTATTTATTGTGCCAATATTGTAGAAAGCCTGTTTATTCGTTTGGAGCTGGCTAAACGTGTATCTATATCAACAGGTAGATATTATTCACAAATCACGTCCTCTTTCATAGCTCTCGAGCTGCTTTTTCAATTATTGAATAATAAACCATTGTAATCGAGAAAAAAATGCGACCCCGTCTCAAAATGTGATGTTTTACGTTTCAAGGCATGAGGAATCCGAATATCAATTTAAAAAAAAATCATGTCCGTCCGTCATCACTTTTCTGACGAAACTGAATTTTGAATTCGCGAAATTTTCACTGAAAATCCATCTTGGTCCTAACAATGGCTCAAATCTTAAGAGCGCTTAAAAGCTCTATTTTCGGGGGGGAGGGAGAAAATTAATAGTTTCCTTCTTTTCAGAAAAAGGTGTGTTTGTTATCAATTACTATAGATTTTTAAATGCAGAATCGAATGAGACCATCGCGGTGTATAGCTTTGATAGTTCTCGAATTGTCGCCGCTTTTGTGTTAAAATCGTGAAATTTTCAGAAATTTGGGGGAAAAAATTGTTCTGTATTCGTTGAATTGGTCGTCAGCTGTACTGTTAGGCAAATAATTTAGCTTTTGATTTGAAAATTTCAACAAAAAAATGAAAATTACTATAGTTTTTTTCTCAATTGCGTTCAAATATATTGTTGTACAGTTCTAATAATACCTCATAAAATTTTCTGTTTTAGATGGTGTAGAATTTTAGTAGAATATGCTGAAGATACCAAAGGGCTTGAAAAAGAAGAAAAAAGGGAAAAAAGGCAAACACAAGGACGAAGAGCTTTTTGATCCAGCTGAATTAGCGGAGCTCGAACGTTACAAAAAAGAAAAGCAGCAGAAACTCGCCGAAGCTGCGGAAGCTGGTACATCCGAAGGTGACCCAACAACAGCAGGCTCGCCCGAAGAAAACGAAGAGTGGGAGAAATTCAAAGCGCTCACTTCTGGAGTTGATGATATCCTCAAGAAGACTCAGGGCGACTTAGATCGCATCAAGTCGACAAGTTATTTCCAGAAGAAACCACCCGGCCCAAGTGGAGCACCTGAGGTTGAAGCTAAACCTAAAAGGCCTTCAGTCGGTCCAAAACCTGCTAAAGGGAAGTGGGTTGGATTCAGCGAGGGCGGTGAAGAACCGGAACCCCCAGCAGAAGACGAAGAAGCCGAGCTTAAGGTCGAAGTCACTCCAAGCGCTGGTGGCGAATCAGGTGACGCTTTCGAAGTAGGAAAATTCGAGGAAGAAGAAGAGGAAAGTGAATTTGAAGACGACGCCGACGATCTATTCGACACATCATACGTTGATGTTGTTGCGAGCGGGGAAGTAAAACTAGCCTACGTTCCAGACAGTCCTGTGGAAGAAGATGATTTCGACCCGTTCGACACATCTATTGTAGACAAAGTAATCAAAGTTGACCCGGCTGAGGAGAAAAAGAAGAAGTTAGTCAGTCTCGGTTGCGCTGTTGAGGTTCTCACAGGAAAACTTGAGAAGCCCGTTGAAGTTCCTCCGGAAATCGTTAAACCTCAAAGGAGGAGGCCTCGCCCTAGAGATTTGCTCTTAGGAAGCTTCGACGAAGGACCGGGAATAGTTGTAGAGGACGTCGAACCGGAACCAGCACCAAAGTCAATATTAGATGACGATCCTGTTTTTGCCGAAGAAACTAGTGAAATCCTTGGATTTGCACCTGTGACTCCAATCACTGAAGTCAAGCCCATCAGCAGTCCTCTACCGGTTGCTAAAAAAGAGTCACCCAAAGACAAAGGTCTCGACTTGAAGACACTTGTTGAAGAGTTTGTATCTTTCGGCACTTCAGACGTCGAGGACACGTTAATTCCACCAGTGCCGAAACCTGAAGTGGTTCCGGACGAGCTTGACGACGAATTTGCAGCACTTGCCGCTGAATCGCTTCACAAAACTGAAAAAGCAAAGCCTGCAAAGCCCCCACCGCCACAAATCAAACAAAGGCCTGACCAAGCTGATCTTTCTGACATCGACGAGTTTATTGTTGATGGAGACGATCCATTTGACACGTCTTTTGCTGCTCAAGTGCTTCCTGGGAAATTCGAGCTGAAATTGATCGAAAAAGAAATTCTGCACGAGACTGTACCCATTGTTGAAAGAGACACTCAATCTAGAATACACGAAGTCCTTAAAAATTCCGAGCTCAGCGCCAAAGTCGCGGAAGAGAGCCCATGTGATACGAGCTTGACAATTAGGCATAAGGACTTACTCGGTGGAAGCGCATCAGATTTAAGTAACCTCTCTCAATCGCCGATTGCGCCGAAAAGTTCAGAAGATCTCGATAGAGCGTTTGCTGTTGATGATCCATTTGACACTTCTGTTGCAGAGAAAGTCGTCGTCCCCGGGAAAACTGAGTTGAAATTTCTCGAAAAAGAACTTCTCGATTCTCCGATCGGCATTCGACCGGATGCAATTGCAGCTGTTGCTCTTAATGATGATGACGATTTTGACCCGCGAGCTGAAGAGAAACTAGACAAACCTACACCAAGACCTGATAACTTGTCAGTGTCAGGGAAACGGATTTCTGTTCCCAAAGTAGTCGCATTCGACGTTCATCCGTCAAAACCGGATCTTTTGGCTGTTGATCAAGAAGAGATTTCCAAAGTTTCAAAACCGTTGACTCCTTATTATCCTACACAAAATCAGGAAGCACCATCTGAAACTGGTGGAAGTATCGATCCTTTTGATACATCATACGTATCGGACGCAAGCAGACCAGGCAAGCTTGAATTGCAAATTCTTGAGAAGGAATTCGCTACAACTGCGCCGGATTTGAAAAGAAGTCTCTCCGATCCGGATTTTGACCCAAGAGGAGCTGAACAGCCTTCTGCACCATCAACCCTTCCGATCGTCCCTATTCCTAATGTGAATACCGATATATTGTCAGGCGATAATGAAGAAGAAGTGAAGCTCCACACTCCGGTTGTTCCTCAAAAAGCGATAGGCGATCTTTCTGAAGATATTGACCCGTTTGACACTACGATTGCTAGCGGTCTCATCCCTGGTAAAGCAGAGATAAAAATTCTTGAGTCCGAATTAATTTATTCTACAACGCCACTTCCTACTGTCAACAATATTACTGAGGAACTTCTCAGAAAGAACGCTCAAAGTACATCTGCAAGAAAGCAGTCGGTCGACATCGTGCTTGAGCAGGACTCTGAAGAAATCGCTGTCAAACCGCTCACACCAGTCACTGCAGGTTCGTTCGATCTAGATGATGGAATAGACCCCTTTGACACGTCAGCGGTTGAAAATATTCTTCCTGGAAAAACTGAAATAAAACTTCTCGAGTCGGAACTTCTTTCATAAATTAGCAAAATGGCGAATCCGTTTTTGTTCACCGAAGAGCCGTCCAACCCACCGCTGGATGACTCTTCCAGTTTTAATCCGTTCCTCTCTGGAGGAATGGGTGAAGCACCTTCTGATAATCCATTTATGAGTGCCTACACGGCTCCTGAAGAAAGCAATGTGTTTGGATCAGCTTCAGGAGCGATGAATCCATTTGCTTTCAGTGGTTCTGATGGAGATACCAACATTTTTGCTAGCAGCGGCGGCGGAAGCGACCCAAGCTCGAATTTTAACTATGAGAATATTTTCGCCTCTCAACCTTCAACAGGGATGGATATTTTTGGAGCCGCAGTTCAGAACAACCCACCTCAAGTTGCTGAGCCTATGTTTCAACCTCCTCCCAAAGAGGAGCTCTTTTTTCCCACCACGCCTGAACAGCAATTTGGCCAGCAAAATGATGCTTCTGATTTCCAACATCCCAAACGACCGCCGCCACCTAGACCTGGGCCGCCGAAAGAAACCAAAGATTTGATTTTGAGCGTAACTGGTGCAATGGAAGCTACATCATCTGATCTATTGGACCGGCTGCAAGCTACAAGGACTCCCAGCCCTACTCCAATGAGAGATTTGCACTCTCCAAGTCCTACTCAATTCGGCGATCTTCTTGATGTGGATGGACCAGCGGCTCCTCCCCCCACCGCTGTGCCTCAAGAAGCAAACCTCCTTGGAGACGACTTTGATTTCTCTGCCCCTGTGGTTGAATCGGCTCTTGTACAACAGAAACCCGCTGAGCCTGTGATGAGTCCACCGTTCATGGGTGACTCTACTCCAATGGCTAACTTTATTCCTATGGAACCTACAAAACCTGTTGCCCCTGCTGTGCCATCACCAGTGCCTTCAGTTGTTTCCCCCGTTCCTTCTGCTCCTCCAGTTATCCCGATAGCCTCTCCGCCTACCCCAGTAGCCACTCCACCCGCCCCAGTAGCTACACCACCTGCCCCAGTTCGTGCACCTCCACCTGTGCCACCAGCACCTGCTCCTGCCGCCGTCCCTCCAGCAAGACCTGCTCCACCTAGTATCCCCGAAAGGCCTAAACTACCTCCTCAACCTTCTAGACCTCCTATGCCTGTATTACCACCTCGACCAACAACCCCTGAAATTAAATTAGAGCCAAACCAGACCACAGACAATAATTTCAACGATGTCTTTGCACCTGCTGAAGTCAACCAGTCTTTCGCTGCATCTGAGAGTGCCACTATTTTGTCTGACAGAACTTCAGCTGTTTCGCAGCCTGCTACAGACCTGTTCAGTACGGACTTATCGGATGATGTATTTTCAGCACCTGGACAAAACGGTACTCCGTTTATTGATTCCACTGAGGCTGTTTTCAAGAGTGACTCGACCGCAGCTTTCTCTTCGACAGCTCCACCTGTTGCCCAAGTTAGTGATGATTTTGCTCTGGACTTTTCAATTCCTTCAGCGGCTCCTGCTAAACCTGCACCACCGGTGCCAGCGCCGCCCCCAGCTCTGCCTGCCCAGCCCCCAGCTCTTCCTGTACAGCCTCCAGCTCTTCCTGTACAGCCTCCAGCTCAGCCTGTGCAGCCCCCAGCTCAGCCTGTGCAATCCTATAATATCTTTGAAGCTCCATCATCAGCTGCTGTGGCTCCTCCTCCTTCTGCAGCCTTCCGACCTGGCCCACCTGATGAGTTTGATGCGTTCGCTGCCAAATTCGAAAGTGTCGGCTTTGGAGACAAGTCAGCAGATCCGTTCGGTGACTCAGGAGGCACAGCAGCACCGGCAGCCGATCCTTTTGATCCCTTCGCGTCATCAGCCGGAGCAGCACATGAAGGTAAATGCGAACGTCTTTCCAAAAATAATTATTTGTTTTGCGGTTTGCGGTTTATCAATTATTTTACAAGTTTATCAATTATTTCTCAAAGATGTTGGTGGCGGATTTGGAGCAGACGACAATTTTGACAGTTTCCTCTCGTTACGAGAACCACCGCCCGTTCCTCAAGGCACTCCGGCCCATTTCAGCCGTGCTGAATCCACTGAGTCAAATGATGACAATGATTTCAATATTTTTATAAAGTAAGTGCAAATATTTACCCCCTCAAACATTGTTGAGATCCATTTGTTTGAGGCGTTGGTGTAGTAATAAATGCAGTGTACTTGAAGTGATTTTTCAAGTTTTTTATAAGCATGTTTGGTGTACAGGCCGAAACAAGCTGCAGATCAAACTGGAATGATTGACAATGGTCCGGTCCCATCTCTTGCACCGCCTCCTAAAAGCCCTAGTCAAATGAACGCATTTCAGGACTCCAGTCCTCGGTTCAATCCTTTCGACAGTACGCAAGAACCAGCTGCTGCCGTTGTTGAGAATATCTTCGCTCAAGGTAGATTTGTCTTCACCGATAACTTGATGAGGTTAAAACTTTTGGGCCAATTGAATTAATCTTCGTCTATCTCGACGTTTTCTTCCTCTTCTAGCAACTGCTGGAGCTGAAGAGCGACAGATGGCGCGAACAGATTCTCAGGAGACACCTCCGACGCCTCTGTTTGATGAAGATGTGTCCCAACCTCTAGAAGAATTCCCCAGAATTCACTATTCCGGACCTGGATGGGAGATGATGCTGAGGCAACCAAACAAGAAGAAAATCACCGGGCAGAGGTTGATTTTTGCAGCAATTTGAACGTTTTAATATATTATTGCATCCCTCAAGACTTGAATGTTGTTTTTTCCCTATAAACAGTTTTTTATCTTAGTTATCATTGAGACTTTTTCTCCAGATTTTGGAAGAAAATCTGGGTCAAGCTCGTGTCTCAAGGAGAGAGTCCTGTACTTCAATTGTACAACGGCAAAGATGATAAGGATCCGTTTCAAGAACTTCCTCTTCAGCCGTGCTACTCTGTCTCTGATATAGGTGAGTCAGCATTTTGTAAATTAAAGTCAAACGTTGGCGAAAAAATCGTCTAATCCTTTTTAAATCTGCCCTCAGGAGCTCAACAATTTGATCAGTACGGCAAAATTTTCACCGTCAAACTACAATTCGTATTCTACAAAGAAAGACCCGGAGTTCGGCCGGGTCAGGTGACTAAAGCTGAACGGATCACGAATAAATTGAGCCAGTTTGCTGCCTATGCCATTCAAGGCGACTACCAGGGTGTCAAAGAGTTCGGAAGCGATCTGAAGAAACTTGGTCTTCCAGTTGAGCATGCGCCTCAGGTAAGCGTAGACGTTTTATATTTGAACCAATTTATCATTCATACGATATTCTAAGTCGTTATCAAATGAACATGGGAAATTATTTTCATCATAATAAATTATCATCCTTGAACTTCATTGTCGCTTAATGATTTTAATTCGTGATAATAACTCTTTTTATCAGATAAGCCAGCTGTTCAAAATTGGCTCGCAAAATTACGAGGACATGAAACAATTCAGCATGTGCGTGGAAGAAGCTTTGTTCAGACTTCCCGCCCACAGGGATCGTGCTCTTACGTACAAAATGGAAGAGGTTCAGATCACGGCAGTTGACGAACTTTATGTTGAACAAAATTCAACGGGTACGGTCGAAAAGCAAATTGCTCGCGTCCGCTTGTTCTTCCTCGCTTTCCTATCGGGTGAGTGTACATTTAAATTAGATTTACTTTTATTCAAATGCTTTAGCTTATCTGAGCGTAGTTGTGGAAGTAAGTATTTGATGGTCTTGGGATGGTAACTGTACAAACTGGGCTGTTTATCAAGCCGGTAAATCCAAAAGTAGAAAAACCTACAAAAAAAAAAAGAGAAACGCGGAGGACCCGTGAGTTACCCAAAATCAGACATGATCTGCACACCTTGAGAAACAGTTTAGGACCTTCAGCGCTTAAATATATGAATTTTTGCAGCCTAAGTAGAAAACAATCAGAACGCCGGATAAAGTACTGACAACATTCGACTTTGCACATTCTTTGGTTTACATTGCCTGTAGTTCTTCTATAACTACTTTCAAACTTGACATCTGGCTGGAAAGTGGACTGTGCTATGCAATAACCTATCAACCACAAATTTTATTGTCGCTTGGTACGTTTTTGCAAATTACTTTTCTCCTGATAGTGCTTGATAGAATCGTTGAATCGAATAAGCCCTTTTTAGCTAACTTCGCTTTTCGTAGGAATAGTTCCTTTACTATTGAGGGGTAAAATATAACATTTATTTTCCTCTCGGCGTGCAGAATATTGAGATTCTCTCGAATTTTCAAAATTTTGTCGCTTGACAGGTCATTACATTACGCCGTCCAATTTTCATCTGTTATCAGGTATGCCCGATGTCGAATTGGGTGTGAACGATTTGGTGAGACAAGGTAAAGAAGTCGTAGGTCGACATGACATTATTCCTGTCGTCACCGAAGAATGGATCCGCTTGGAAGCAGTCGAATTCCACACTTGCGTCCAGCTTGACGAATACGACAGAACACGGACTATCAAGTCAGTTCAATGTATTACAACTAATTTCAATTTAATATTCATCCCATGGACGCGCCCCAAAAATTTCTATTTATTCAAGTGAATATAGTTGCACTACTATTTCCTGGTTTCAAGTTTACTAGTTTGAAATTCCTCTTTCCAGGTTCAAGCCACCAGATGCAATGTATTTGGAACTGATGAGGTTCCGAGTTCGTCCACCTCGTAACAGGGAACTTCCCCTACAGCTAAAATGCACGATATGCGTTACTGGGAACAAGGTTCGTCATTGTTGATTGGTTTTCTAAGCATAATTACTTGTAAGAAAATACTTACATTCGTTGGTGGAATATATTATTTGAAATGACAGTTGAACATTAAAGTATAAAGTGCGAATTTAATCTGGAAATATTTATTCAGCATATTTGAACGATGCAAAGCCAAAAATACACAACTGTTTTGACAATAACGTATCTCCTGTTGGCTAATTTAACCTATTGTGGTTTTTTCTTCTTTGGTTCTAATTGCGGTTTTTCTGTTCAATAGAAAAGCACCAACTTCGTAAGGTATCTTTCGCAACAAGAAACATTCAAGTTTACGTTCATATTTTTCTCGCAGGTGGAAATCCACGGGGATATTCTAGTACCTGGGTTCACAAGCAGAAAACTCGGTCAGATCCCGTGCGAAGATGTTTGCGTCCGCATTCCCATACCGGAATGTTGGATATACCAGTTCAGGGTTGAGAAGCATTTTAGATACGGCTCTGTCAAATCGGCGCACCGACGGTAAGCGGTAGAATTTTTCAATAGAATCTGAAAGTTACCATGATGAGAATCTTACCTCATGTATTTTTATCGATCTAGCACTGGCAAAGTCAAAGGTATCGAGAGGTTCCTTGGTGCGATCGAAAATATGGAGCCTTCCCTGATGGAAGTCACATCAGGGCAAGCAAAATACGAACACCAGCATAGAGCTATCGTATGGCGGATGCCTCGTTTACCCAAGGAAGGCCAAGGTGAGCCTAATAAACGCCTCCCTGTATCTTTTTGTACGCTAAATTCGCCTGAATAAACTTTTTTCTATATTAAATTTTCAAACATCTCAAATGTTTCGACCTCAGACGGGAAAATCCTTTCAGCGAATGTTTTTCAACTCATCTATTGTTCTGAAAATGCTATTTCTACTCATTTCTACCCTGTTCAGGTGCATACACGACGCACAACTTGGTTGTCCGACTGCAGTTAACTTCGTATGATCAGATACCGGACGAGCTTGCTAAATACGCCTATGTTGAGTTCACCATGCCGGCAACAACTGTTTCGCATACAACTGTCCGCTCCGTTTCGATACAGGACAGCGACAGTGACGCTCCGCCCGAAAAATATGTCAGGCAGTTGGCCAGATGCGAATACAGGTTCGTTGTTAATTTATATTATTACATGAGTGCGGGAGACAAAATATATAACCCGCTCGTTTCCGTGTGAGGAACAGAATTTGATTTTTTCTTGTCTAGGGTCGAGATCGAGCACACACAGGGTGAAGGGCCAGCTGACTACATAGCCGCCACAGCTGTTTCCAAACCTGCTCCGATCGTTGAGGAGAAACCTCCCGCCGCAGTACCTCCGCCTGTTTCAGACTCCGACTCGGACAGCGGTTAAGCCATTGCATCCTAACGACCAAATTGAGCACGTGAATCGGACAAGCCTCCAGATTCAATTCATTCCAATCTGTAAGATAAACTTGGATAAAAATGTATGTCCTTAGTAGCGGTCCTCTTTGGCAATTATGTTATTTCGTGTCAAACTCAATTTGATGTAATTGTTGGCGATATCACTTAGTTGTAAATTTTAGTGGGGGGAAAAAAAGTAAAATCTCGTGTGAATAGAGTTGAGCGCACATGAAAATCCAAGCAATGACGTATAGGAGTCTTGTAATAATCTAAGGTTTCTAGTATTATTAATTTTAGGTAATGAGTTATTGAAACATTCCAGTGTATTGGCGGATCGATATAAAGATGAATAATTAATTTAGTTTCTCCAATCGCTTCTGTTATCGGGTTACAATGAAAATGACCGTGAGCTTGAAGATGATAGATTTGAGGATGATTCCTAATTTTTCTCCTCGTCCATTTACGGTTGCTGACAACTTCAGTCTGTAATAAGTATTTCTGCTGTAATCAGTATACTTGTTGCGATTCAGCTTTCTCGTGAAAAAAATCGAATATCGAGGTTTATTTTCCACCTTCCAGGAAATCCAGCCTCAATATTTCGTGACTTGAATAGTGAACACCGTTTCCGTTGTCCATGAAAAACCTAATTTTGTCATCTGCAAAATTATAACCTCCAAAGATACCGACGAGGCAAAAGGGCTTGGAGAAAATTAAAAATTGTCGCGTTCGAAGCTCACACACCCAGGAAAATGATCTTGAAGTAAAAATACGATTGCAAATGAATATAGCTTTATTTCCTTCACTACATACTTGACTCTTGTTGCAGAAGTTTCTTTTTTTTTCTCTCTTTTTTTTTGGTGTTAAATCGGTTTAAAAAAAAAACAACCTTGTCTGCGGTTTACCTTTAATCGACAATGCTTCAAAAATAACTGAATCTTCAAAGTTTAGATATAACTGCCCTTTTTCGAGCTGTAACTGTTAATAAGTATCACTAGATGGTAAGAATCAACCGTTAGATCCCTGCTGTAGCTAGATTTCTACTCCTTACTAAATGGTGTATTTTCGACAGATTCCTCACAAAGATTATGCTTTATATGTGATACGAATCAAGATCACGTGTACAGAAATGCCCCTATGTACCAGTTGAATATGAATATTATTTTTCTGTTCGTTAAACGCCGTTGAAATTTGATAATTTATGGAGAAAAAAAAACAACATATTTTAGTCTTTAAATGAATCGATAACGTTACTCATTGTTAATATAATACAAGGCAGCTTAATATTAAGTGACAGCCATTGGCTTACTGACAATACAGTGTTGTATTTATCGTAATGTAGTAGAAGATGGAGGTAAAATAACCTTTCCATCATTACCTTCTGAAACTCGCGTCTTGCTGAGGGAAAAAATTTCTCAGCGGCTGCAATTTATTGTATTTACCACGTGGGAAATTGAGGGAAACCGTTGTCCAGAAGAGGAGAAATCACTTTTGAATTGCAAGTTGTTGATTAATGCGGGAATAATGGAGCGACATGAGACAAGACTGACAATAGTTGGTATCACGTGAGATGCAATTAAATTCCGTCGCTTTCCTTACAGATCTTGGATATATTCAGATGCTGAAAGTTGATAATATAGAATGACTAGCTAAGGGTGGGAATTAATTCTGTCTTTTTTTTCTAAAAAAATAATGGATTTTCAATTCAAGTCATTTCAAGTAAAAATAGGTTAGGTATTATTTTAATTCAATTTTCATGTCTAATCTTATTTTCAATTTTTTTTTTATCCTCAGATTTTTGGATTGCAATGCTTTTAGAAGTTACAAAAAATCGAAATTGTGAGCCAACGGACTTTTTGGTAGGCTGATGAAAATAATTGGGCGCACCTCGAAAACATCTTGAATTCGCGTTCTCAATACTGTGCTGCCATCTGTTTATAATACGAGAGGAAACGTAAAATTTATCACATGTTCACGACGGACTGCGTAAAAAAGACATTTTTTCCAACATTGAAAAAATCTCAAGAGACGATTATTAATCCATCCGATTTGAACATTCCCTATTCCCACGCTTCGCTTAGACGTAATTAGTACCTGTATGATTTAATTATATTCAAAAAATAAATACTGGTTTAGGATTCACTACTGTGAAATCGTAGTTAACAAACCTCGTAATAATGTTATAGAAATAAATTCCCTCAATTTCGCAACTAAGCTGCGAATTTAACTATGTAACATCTAAAGCATAGGAGGGTGCGGGTGTTGATAGAATATTTTATTCACGATCGGCGGCAATTTTTGTGAAACTTCTCCTCTCCTACTGTAAATGTCCATGATAAATATTGTATAATTATATCGTTGTTTTCGTTCTTTAAAGTTTAACCATTGTTTTCGATTCATCGTTGAAATAATTTGCTGTAAGAATTAGCGTTAGGCGTACCATTTGCATTTCTTACGATTTAAATTTTAGGCGTAGCCTAAAATCCTGTGTGGCTTTCATCTGTCGACATCCTCTTTGAAGTGAACTAAATGTATATATTATTCCCTCGTCGTTTCCCCTTCGGTTACACATTGTAATCGAAGTCGCGCTAATTTTCTAGCTGACGTTTTATCGAATTTTACTGAGAAAAAAATTTTTTGGTTCATTACTGATGAAATGAGTAATCAATGGGTTGCTTCATGGTTATAAAGGGATGGTATAAAAAATTTTATCGACCGATCTAGGTAATGTTGTATTTTTTTTTTTTTTTTTTTTAATATATAATTGCATAAAATTCTTGAAAAAAAAAATTCTTTCAAAGAATTTATCAAGCGCTTGCCCTGATTTATAAGTTGAAATGATCCGTTTGTAAACAAAATGATCTATTTAAATAGGACATTGGAATTGTGTTGTCTTAATAATATAGGTCGTATTAAAAGTTGAATTAGGAGATAATTGGGTTCAATCTGGCCAAAATAGTTACCCAACTGCTGTTAATTTATTCTGATTAATTTATTTTTAAGTTAATTTTTTGAGTTACGTAAAAATTAACTGGTCCCAGGCTATGGCTATTTCTTTGTTGTATTTCAACATATCAAAATTGTAAAAGCCATAACACGACCATGAACTGCTTAAATGTTTGCTCAATTTTTCCTTTGGAATATCACAAGAAAAATTCCCTTCTACACTCAATGACACATGGGTTTGTCTTTATGTACCTATTTTAAAAAAAAATTCCATCAGGTGATTTTTATTTTCAAATAATGTTGTTCGCCTTTGTTGCTAGTTAAATTTATTTACCGTTACTATTTTTTATAGTGATTTCACTTCGAAATCCTGTGGTAGAACGAACTAAACCTCAATCGTTAAAAAATTCTCCATATCAGTTGGCGGATTTTAATTCGATAAATCGTCAGCCAGAATGCTTCCAGATAATAGTCACCGTCACGTGACAAACTGTGTGTCGTGAGGTGGAAATTTAATTCCACTATTCTCACGACCAAACTACGTCTCAATGTCGTCTCGTAAACTGCAATGAATGTCTCCTTCCAAACGTGAACTCCCTCTGTTAGTAGAAAATAAGTAAACTTTGGTCAGCTTGTTAAATTTATTTATGTCTATTCGAATATTTCGGTTTTTTACTTGTCTCAATGTTTTGTCTCGATCGAAACTCGTCCTATTCCGAGTCGGTATAATTTTTATTCGTGCAATATATTTTTCTGGGCTGAGTTTCCAGTCGAGAGTCGATGTATCTAGTATATTTTGAAAGGGGGCCATTTTTAGCGGTAGACTGGCGAAAAACCAAGCGCTGTATAATCGAAAAATCGCCCGAATCCTCTGCCGCGGTTAATTTGAAAATCGCCGATTGATAAATTTAAAAAAAGAAGCGGACAATGGATTTCATAACAATTCTCTGTTCATCATGGAACAATTGGAGAACGTTGTTACTTTTATTGGCCTTGATTGCTGGAATCTTTGGTTTCTATGCTCCAATATTTTTGTCAACCCATTTAACAGAAATTATTTTGGAAATGTGTACGAGCACCAAGACCGTTGGGAATCGAATGGCAAAATTGTACTTTGGTCGTCCCATGACTAGCAGGGAATTATTTTAAAATTATGTCAACTTCGTTACATGTTCCCCAGATAGGTCAAGCGATGAATTCTTGAAGTTTATTTTGAATAATTGGACTAATATATGTACTGTAGGCGATGAAAACAAATTTATATGGTACCAATGTTCAATATTAAACATTTCAAGTCAGTCATTAATGATGAAATTGTCGTATTACAAATGTTGTGTCATCTGATAAAATCGAATTCTCTCTAATAATAACTAAAGAAAATTATTGAAAATTTCAACTTTAAGAAGGCAAATCAAATACGAAAATCATGTGACTATTAACTTTGGTACAAAAAATAAATCGTTATTTTCCCGCGATAGGAGAAAAAATCAATTTTGGTCGGTCTCATCGTCTACTCTACTTGAATTTGTTCGAAAAAGTACATCCCACTCCTGAAAAAAATGGCCGGGCATAGAAGAAGTGTGTATGACAATTTATTTTTCAGCTTTCCCCCTCGATAAAACCTGTATATATAATGGAAATGTAAAGTCGATACTTGAAAGTATCAATGTATATCAAGTAGAAAAAAAGTGATAGATATCACTGATATAGAATCATATAATGGACAACGTGAGTTAGTATGAAACGCGTTAAATTTGCTTTCGTTGCTGTTTGTAGAAAAAATCTGCGAATTCTAGTCAGTTGTGAACGTTGCGTGGCGAGAAGTCCTTATTTATTGTTAGAAGCGGATATCGTGAGTAGTTAAGATGAAATTTTTTCTTTATGATCTCGTGAAACGGATCGGTTTTATTTATTGATACATTCTTGATCTCCTATGAAACGGAGTTGAGTGCTTATCTAGTCAAATAACACTTGCATCGTAAGAATAATCAACCAATATCGTAATAAATGAAATTGTTGTGCAAAAAATGTATAAAATTATAAAGATATTATGAGTAAATTGCAGTTTCATTTGAGTAGCAAGCTGAATCAAATTTATTTCAGTCTGCACAGTTATGGTTTATGATTCAATTAGAAACGATGGTATTCGCCCAACAATAACATTTCCTTAACCCCTTCAAAATTTGATGTTTAACTAGATAGATTTTTTTGTGAAAATATTAAGAATTCAGCCATTATAGTTTCGTCAGAAAAGTGTTGACGGCGGACGGACGGAATTTTTTCTTATATTGGATATTCGGATTCTACATGAGTTGAAACAAAAAACGTCAAATTTTAAGGGGGTTAGACAATTTTTTTTGTTGGGCGATCACAACGGTTTATTGTTGAATAATAAACCAAAAATGGAGCTGAGATAAAGCATCGACAGACCAGACGGGCACAGACCGAAAAACCTGCCCAGTCGGTTGGTCAGATACAAAAGTATGAAATATATTGGAAAATTGGAGGAAGGGGGCTCCAGCGCGCCACTCCTTCCCCGTTTTTCGCCCCTTCGCTCGTCTGTGCTCTCTTCACTTGCACACGAAGCTCGCCCTGCTTTCCACTGAGTAAATGACAAAGGATTTTTTTTCTAACTCCCCTCAAAATGATGTTTTACGTTTCAACTCATGTAGAATCTGAATATACAAAAAAAAAAATTCTGTCCCTCCGCCGTCAACACTTTTCTGACAAAACTATAATGGCGAAAAAAAAACGAAGGAAAACTCTGCAAATGATTATACAGTGGTTTATTATTCCTTCGCCTCAATAATGATAAAGAAAATTATCCATTTTTGATGTTAATTATTCCAAACATTTGTGAACGTTCCCACCGGAAAACAGACCGGTATCTGTAGGAGAAAACCCCATAGCAACTATTGCAATTTTTTATTTTATTTTTTATTTTTATTTTTTATTTTTTTTTGACTGTACAAAAAATTGTATTGTTTTTCAAGTTGTTGAGTTGCGGCTTTTGTATGAATTTCTTCATTTTTTATTATTTTCTAATCCTGCATAACGTCGATTTTATACCGCGTGAACGAAAGTATACCGTACCAGATCGATGCGTTTGGCAATCGAAATTCTTCCTATGGAATTGGCAGGCTATCTGTTTCAAATGTTGGACGCTCATTTCCACCTGTATCTCTTGCGCAACGGAAGACGTTCCCCGTTCGCTTTCCTAATACCAATTCCACTGCTTCGCTACAAATCCGAGTGATAAATCGTCCATTTCATAAAACTCGCATGCTCACGTTTCCTTTCGCTCAGGAAACTGACCGCCGAGCTCCGTGACTCGATTTAATTATCTATATGGTTTTGGCTAGGTAGACAGATCTGCTTGACCGTTTTCCACTGGACGTTTCGTCCAATTTTGTTCGCTTCTTCAGGTCAATACTCTATCTAAAACATTACTAGCTGGGCTTAATTTCTAACAGCTCTGTTGAAACAAATTCAATTACTGTATTATGGATCGGGCTGCTCTCTAAACATCTACACGCCGTCTTATTCATTCGAATCTATAAAAACGATCGCAGTGTGCGATTACCTTTCGGTATCGCCTTCATGAGTTCAATTGTACGTCTTTCGCATTGTGTAAATCTACACAACTTCCCTTGTAAGATAAAGTTTTTTCCCATTAGTTTGAAGCTAGATTTATGAAAAAATATAATGAATTTTTGGGAGAAAAAAACAACGATTCAAGAAAACTTCTTTCTACAATCATCTCAGTTACATTCAACCACCTTTCAGCGAACCGTTTTTTATTTAATAAAACCGTACAATCAATAATTAATTTCGAGTGTGGGAATAAAAATCTTTCTTGTCAAAAAATATTCACTATGAATAGTATTAGGAAAAAGACAAGGGATGATTTCCTCCATTGAGATTATATTGACTGGATTAATGTTTCAAAACTAGTTGAAGACTAGCACGGTTGCGTAGAAAAGAGGCTCGCGTTGGGAAAATGTTCTAACACCTCCTCAAAATTTGATGTTCTACGTTTCAGGGCCTGTAGAATATCCTATAAAAAATCCTATCCGTGCGCCGTCAACACTTTTCTGGCAGAACTATAGAATCTAAATTCTTGAAATGTTCTTCAAAAATCATTCTTGGCCTGAAAATGGCTCGATTCTGTAAGCAAATCGCTACCTCAATTTTAAGGGTATGTTGGGGAGTTTTGAGGGAAAGAAAATTAGTATTAACCATTTTTTATTTTTTTATTTTATTTTTTTTTAAATAAAAAAGGGGTAACTGGTAATAATTGCTATAGATTTTTAGACGCTGAATCGAATGAGACCTTTGGGGGTCGATATAGCTTCTTAAGTTATCGCAGCATTCATGTAGAATTTTCAAGATTTTCAGACATTCGGCATGAGAACTCTAGGATTCTTCGTGCTATAAAAATTGTTCTATACTCGTTTGAACGGTTGTCAAAATCATTATTCAGCTGTACCGTTAAGCGAATAATTGTAGCTTTTAATTAGAAAAATAAGAACGATTTCAATTACCATCGTTGCTACTGAGTTTCCCCTTATAGTAACGTGGTAACGTTAATAAATGTTCGGAATAGCTACTTTCACTAGTATTTAGTCGTTGTGGTTTGTCGCGTATTCATCCCAACCTTGTGGAGCTATTACTGGGCCTTATTTTAAAAAAAAAATTTTTTTAACTTTTATATAAAAGGTAGGTATTCACAATATTTATACTCAACACATTACTTATTGACTCCTAACTGCTAATGTGATCATAGTGTGCTGCCTCAGTTTATAAGAAATATCGATAATAGCTATTAATTGACAGATGTTTCCTGAAGAGGCCCAGAGCGGCGAAAGCGCTAGAAGAGCTATAAAAACAAAATATGAGATAACGTCACATTCATTGTCTCTACCTCAACCCCATGTCGAATCTAGTATTTAGTCTTCTTACACTATAATTGAAGCAAAGGAATAACAAACGACTGTGCAATCATTTGCAGCGTTTTTGCTATGGGAGATATAGACGTGGTCTACATTAGAGACGTATGTTTTCACAAGGCAACCAATACTCCCCGTGACCACCGTGGAAAAACATCGATAAGGTCAAAAACTCCCTAATGACTTTCGAAGCTAATATTCTTCGGAAAACGTATCCTTAAACATGCGAGAGGGCGCTAATAATCCGTCGATTATAAATAGAAGTGACCCGCAACAGAGGAAAATGAAAACAGAATAAAAAATCGAGAATAATAATTCGCACGACAGCTACGTCAAGGAATGAATCAGTCGTTGGTTCGAGCTGGTTGGATATCCTGAGTCATCTATGAGATCCTGCTCTACGTCACCGCCTCTATTGAGTCCCATCGTCCATTAAACATAATACTCCTACTACAAGGCAGGACTCGCAAAAGTAGCAAGACACGTAGACTAGATCGGCACGCTAGTTGGGACCCTACCTCTGTTACGTCACAGGTGAGACATGAAGAGCAGCTGATTCCTAAACCCAACGGACTATGATGTCAGATTGAATCCGCCAAGAGACAAACAGTCTAGAGAAGCTTGATGATTCGTATCTCAGGTAGTAAGAGGGTGATTTCGGTTATTATATGTAAAAATTTTCTAACCCCCCTCAAAAATTGATTTCATGTTTCAAGGCACAATCCGAATACTCAATAATGAAAAATCTGTCCGTACGCCGTCAATACGTTTCTGACAGAACTGTAGAAGCTAAATTCTTGAAATTGCCACCAAAAAGCAATCTTGGCCGGGAAAAAATCATTATAACGCTGAAGGTTTATGAAAATTATCCCGTTTTACGAAATTCGGCTTGTATTTTTGTTATATACATATTATATATATAATCTTTATTGCTTCATAGATGTGTTCGTTTACATCTTTGCCATAGTTATACATTTCTTAATAAAATAATCCAACCTTTGCATGTGATTTACAGCACTGCAATGTACAATAAGTAAATAATATTAATATTATTTATTGTATTATATTATTTATTTGTATTTGTTATGTCATGTTCACATAGTGCACTTCCGCATTATGGCGCGTTTTTCTATTTTTGGGTTCACCTAGCTAGTTTTTCAATAATAGTTGTAGAGTAAGTTGCGATTTCGCGATAAAATTTAGTCTTTTAGAGTCAAAATTGGTCCCATAACTTGACCGCACAGTTTTTCTTTTGAAATTTGGCCTTGAACAAAATCACCCTTTGGGTTATCGTTATTAGGGAGTTTTGGCTTTTATTGGTATTTACTCGGCAGTCGTTTATTGGTTACTTTGTAAAATCCGTCATATTTATGTAACCTACAACAATTTTTTTTTCTTAGATAGGTATGCTAAAAATCCTTCATATAATATGTGTAAAAAATTAAAAAGGAAATGACGCTCTCAATTTTGCTGCATTAGAACCTGTTACTTTTTTTCTGTTTTTGGTTTATTATTCATAATAAACCATTGTAATCGCCCAAGAAAAAAATTTTTCTAACCCCCCCCTCAAAATTTGATGTTTTACGTTTCAAGGCATGTAGAATCTGAATATCCAATAAAAAAATTCTGTCCGTCCGCCGTACGCCGTACGCCGTTAGCAGTTTTCCGGCCAAACTGTAAGAGCTGAAAATTTGAAATTTTCACCAAAAATCAATCTCGGTCCTACGACGGCCCAATTCTTGAACCAACTTGCTAGCTCAATTTTAAGGGTATTTTGAAGGGGTTCTGAGGGGGAGAAAATTCATATTTTCCAAGGTTTTTCAGAAAAATGTGTTCGTGGTACCAAATTATATAGATTTTTGGACGCTGAATCGAATGAGACCATCGCCGGGTCGATAGCTTTATTGGTTCTCGAGTTATCGCAGCTTTTGTGCCGAATTTGGGAGATTTTTAGAAATTTGACATGAGGGTATAACTCGAGAGTTATTGGAGCTATAAAAATCGTTCTATACTCATTGGAATGGTCGTCAAACACTCTCTCCAGCTGTATCGTTAGGCAATAAGTTTAGCTTTAAATTAGAAAATTAAGAAAAATAAAAATGATTAAAATTACAATAGTTGCTACGGAGTTTTCCCCTATAGTTACCATCTGTTTTTCGGTGGGAACGTTCACAAATGTTCGGAATATTTAAAATGACAAATGGATAGTCTTCTTAAATCAATATTGAAGCGAAATAATAATAAACCACTGTACAATCATTTGCAGCGTTTTTTTTTTCGTTTTTGTATTTTTTTTTTTTTGCAAATATTTTTGAAATCGGTTTTTTATTTATCAATGACGGTTTCCTTCTGTCTGCTGGAGTAATAATCTACTAGAATAATCGTATAATGATAATAATAATACTATAATAACAATAATAATAATATTGCTGGTTGGCGTTGTCTGTACAGCTAAAAACCAATACTGAAGAGAACATAGAACTCCCAGTACGAACGGCTCATCTTCAGTTAACAATTGATTAACGCGCACGTTACGAGCATCTAGCATCATTATACCGGGTTCAAACAAATTAAAGTTAATTATACTGACTGTGATGAGAGCACGTGGGTCGCGTGCGGCACTAACTTCACTCTCACGTTAAATTAAGACTAACCGCGGCCATGACACCGATTAATTTCAACAAATCAATGCGATACAAATTTTGAGAAAAAAAAAAATAACACTTTGTCAGCCCAAATACGGCGCTGAAAGATTGTCTTAAGCACCTTCCTGTTTTGATGTTTCTCACGTTTTGTGTCCAGTCTCTTCCATTCGGCGGTCTTTTGGGATCCAGATAAGAAACTAATGTGCCACACTAAATCACCAAGACCTGCCAACGACGGGAAAGACCCTCTTCAGTCTCAATGCCCAGGTCCTTAGTTGTCCCGGCACTTAGTCAAGTCGACAAGTGCACATGATGAGTCCCACTCACCTTGAACTGCCACATACAACATTGCCGCAACAAGAAAAATATCCACGCTTGATTGTACGCCGTCTACACATTTCTGAAGCAACTATAAATGCGAGGTCCTTGAAATTTTCGTCGAAAACCATTTTTAGCGAATTTTCGTTGAAAACGATCCGAAAAATAAATAATTTCTCTCGTTCGGAAAAAATCTGATTTCGAATTACGACACGAAAACACGTACAAGTCCTATCGTGCATCAGGTAGTCGAATTCTAGGAAAAATTCTGTTATATATCAAGTGTGCGTGAGTGTGTCACTTCTCACGATAACTGAAAAAAACCTTTTTGGCAAAAAGTAATTATTAGTTAGTTGGGCAGCCAGATCGGAGCAGTTGGTGGCGTTCAGATTTGATTTTCAACTGGCCCTAAATGCGAAAAATCACCAATATTCGATTTTGGGTGTTGAACGTGTTTTTTTTCCACGCCAAACCGAATTAGACCATAGCAGTGTCATTATCTTTAATAGTTCTGAGTTATTGCAGTTTTATGGATTATTGGTTTATTATTAAATAATAAACCGCTGTAATCGCCCAGAATTTTTTTAAAACTCCCCCTCAAAATTTGATATTCACAGCACGTAAAATCCGACTATCCAATAAAAAATCCAGTCCGTCTGCCGTCGACAATTTTCTGTCGAAACTATATTAGTTAAATTCTTGATACTCTTGAAAATTTTTCACCGAAAATCAATCTTGTCCTGACAATTGCTCAATTCTCAATTTCAAGAGTATTTTTGAGGGGGAAATATTCGCTTTCTCTAATGTTTTTCAGACGAAGGTGCGTTCGGTGGCAATTTCTATAAATATTCCGACGCTAAATCGAATGAGACCATCGCGGGATTTTCAGAAATGATCACGATGTCATAACTCGAGGATTTTTAGAGCTGTAAAAAATTGAGAATTCGGAAGAAATATTTACATTACTAACTTGGAAACACATTCTGAACAAAAAATCGCATAATGAATGTCCAAAAATAACATAAATCGTCATAACTCCGTGAAAAATGAAAGTCGATGAAATTCAGAGATTTTTCTCCCTAGTCATCGTGCAAAATTGGCCGCTTCCGGATTTTGGATAACACACAGTACTTCCGAGATATAAGCGTTCAAAGTGTTTTCTATTTTGATTGTTACAAGGCTATTAGAGTTAATATTTTTCTACGTTTGAGGTCTTAAAATTTTCGTTATAGCGAGCAGATGACGCTCGATTTTTTGGATGTTCGGTCACACACCGTACCTCCACGTTATGAGTCGTTTAAACGATTTTGGTAGTGCGTATTTTGTATTTGGATTTTTACAGGCCGGAAAAATCAATATATTTTAACGTTCAAGGTTTTGAAAGGTTTGGGACGGCGATTGAATGAATTCCGATTTTTACCACGTGTGTCACATATAGTACTTCCGCATTATACGAATATTGACTATATTTTGATTTTTTCAGACTGCAAAGAATGATTATATTTAAACGCTAGGGGAGTTGAAATGTTTCTTTATGTCAGCTGAATGTCGTTTGATTTTAGGGTCACTGGTTCAATACCAGAGGACGTCTTATTGTAGTAATTGACTATGGAAGTTAGAGCTACAAACTTCGGTTTCCACTCTATTTAAAATTTACCTTTACCGTATCGTGGAAATAGTACATTGCATAAAGAAAAATGCTATTGATAGTATTGCTTTTGGCAACTAGATCACGTGCCAAAAGGGAGGCCAGCAAAGCGCACCATAGCGGCTGGTAAATCGTAATTGAAACAAATTAATAATTAACATCTCTACTATATTTGCAACTTGCAACGCTTTTTCTTTCCTATCGCTTAGACGCTTGTTCATATTATTAAACTTCGACCTTTTTCATTAGGATTAGGCGATGTTTTTTGATTCAGGATATTGATCTAATGTAAGCCTCGGCCGTTATCACTTTCAATCTCTTCAATCAACAGTTCAATCTAGATAGGATTGCTGCTATCTATTTTGATCCCGTTCGCTTACTGAAATTTTACATTTTGATCGCATCTGACGGATACTTTAATCAACGGGGGGTGCGTTGGTCAAATGCAATTAATACTTTTCGAGCGGGATTTTTTCCGCTTCATTTCGTAAGATTTGAAAGGTGTTCAAGCGTTTAGGTGCGTTGTGAAAGCCTGTGCCAGCTGCGGTGGGACGTGTTCAGAATTGAGTATGCGTCGACAGCGGTTTTCTTGATAAATTGAGATTTTTTCAGTTTCGCTAAAGCATTTTGATCGCCTCAGAAAATATTTTGTTCTGAACCCCTGCCAAAATGTGATGTTTTTGCGTTTCAACGAGTATAAAATCTGAATAATGAATTTAAAAAAAAAATCGCTGCAAATGATTGTACAGTGGTTTATTATTCCTTCGCTTCAATAATGATTTAAGAAGGTTATCCATTTGTGATGGCAATTATTCCGAACATTATTTGTGAACGTTCCAACCGAAAAACAGATTGGTAACTATAGGGGAAAACTCCGTAAATAATTTTAATCATTTTTATTTTTCTTCATTTCCAAATTAAAATCTGAAATTTTCTCCTTAAGGTATAGTTGAAGAGAGTCTTCGACGAGCACCCCAACGAGTATAGAACGATTTTTATAGCTCCAAGAAATCTCGAGCCCAAAACCCCCCTTTGGCCTTAGGCCCTCATGTCAAATTTCTGAAAATCTCCCGAATTCGACACAAAAGCTGCGATAACTCGAAAACCAATTGAGCTATCGACCCCGCGAAGGTCTCATTCGATTCAGCGACCAAAAATCTATAGAAGTTGATACTAGATACACCTTTTTCTGAAAAACCTTGGAAAATATGAATTTTCTCCCCCTCAAAACCGGCCAAAAATACCCTTAAAATTGAGCTAGCAAAGTGTTGCAAGAACTAGGGGCTGAGCGCCCCTGGCGGCTTCGCCGCCCAGCCCCCACAGAGGGGGGCTTCGCCCCCCTCAGCTATCGCGCACGGTTGGCCCGTCGGAGGGGCGCCTTACATATAATTTTGTGGGGTTGTTGTCCTTGTCACTACTATAATGTGTATGGAGAGTGGGAATCTATAGGTATTATTTTTAGTAGGTAGTAGTTGCTATAATTTGGTATGTTGGTGGAGGTGTTTGAATGCACTTCGTATCATAAAGTATTGTGTTTTTCAACTGGAGCAAAGTTGTAGCAGAATTAGACGTAACAACTTTAAGTTTTCCAAGATTTGTAAGTTGCACAGGGGATAATTCAGACAAAAAGTCGTCAATTCAAATGTTAGAATATATCAAAAGATAGGTAATTTAATTGCCCACATTTTCCTAATGTAATGTACCTATCCATTTTTCAACCGTTTTTGCGTTATTCAACAATATTAGCAGACTATACACGAAAACATGACATTTTTCAACTTCAACCGTTCTTTTCATCTATTTAGTGCGAAAGAAACAAAGAATGAACCATATATTATTGATATACACATCATCAAGTATCATTATGCTGAATTTGAGCTAAATCTATTCCAAAAAATTTTTCGCGAAAAATCCAAGGGGTCCCCCTGCGATTTTTTTCAACCGAACAGTTAACGATTTTTTACTCTTCTCTCAATACAGATAAAAATCTGAAATTTTTAGGAAAGTTGTGTCTCACCAAGATGTAATTTGGTGATTTTTTTTATTTCTCGGAAAAATCTGCAAGTGGTCCAAAAAAATCGGTTTTTGAAAGCTCAAAAATTCGACTTTAACCGTGATTTTCGGGGTCAAAACTTATGATAATCAATTGTTTTATTATGCAGGAGTCTTCATTTGAACGCCTTACACACGTACATAGCAAAAAATTTGGTGAAAAAAATTTTAACAGAGCCAGAGAAATTATTTTCCGTAAATCGACTTTTTCGCCGGCCGAAATTCCGAGCTCCGCTGGCATCGGTAATAGTGAAAAATTAAATTTTCGTTTTAAAGCGATTTTGAAAGCTATTCTTATAGGAAATTTAATGCTGAATCCGAATATGACGTCAAAACGGCGGAAATTTCATGACAACTATCAGTTTTTCCAGTTTAATACTACGCCACTCCTACGTTTTTCAACTTTGAAAATCCGTTGCAAATACTTACAGTACTGTTCAAATTTGATTAATTAATGATTCTTACAGGAAATTAGACGTAGAATTCGAATTTAAAGTGGAAATAATCGAATTCGAACAATTGATAATATTTTTTGAATTTTTTTCGATTTTCGTACTTTTGAAGTTTCAACTTTGGGATTTTTTTTCATCACGTTCCCGAAATGGGAACAATTAGGTGCTGTGGAAGAAAATGAAGGGAATTTAACGTAGAATCGATTAAAAATAAGAAAATGGCTAGCGTATTTGATAGCTCTCGAGATATATTCCACTTTATGTCAAAAAACGTGTTTTGTCTTTTCTTCAAACGTTAATAGCTCCGCGGGGCCATAACATAAAAATATAATTAAATATACCAAATTTTAGGATTTCGATAGCTCTTCTCGCCTCTGAGTAATATACCTATGTAAAAGTGGTCGGTTCAAAAGTTATTTGCGAAAAACAGGCGAAAAACGCGAAAAACAGGGTCATAAAATTTCAAAGTGCAATAAAATTGGAGAAAAAACCTAACAAAAAAAAAAAAAACGATTTTTTCACACGATGAGTTTGTCTCTATTTCACTTATATATGATCAAAATTTGATTACCTTGCCCCAGTTTCTCAATCAATCGTATACCCACGGTTTTTCGACTTTCACTTCGAGCTTCTCTAGCTCCGACTAAACTCAACCGACGAACGAATTCTTGTACTTTTTCGTTTAAAGAATTTAATAATCTACAAATATCTTTAGTAAAATTTGCATTTTCTAACCCCCTCAAAATTTGATATTTTACGTTTTAGGCATGTAGAATCCGAATATACAATAAAAAAAAAATGCTGTCCGTCCGCCGGAACGTTCACACTTGTTCGGAATAATTACTATCAGAAATGGATATTCTTAACTGATTATTGAAGCGAATAATAAACCACTGTACAATAATTTTTCCCCGTGGAAAAGTTGTGCGACTCGTTTGCTGCCTCCAGGGCCGAAAAATTGACGCGCCAAATCATATCCTCGCCCTCTGTCGAATCTTCGCATAGGATGAAAGGAACGTGTTTTTCGTAGAAGAATATATAATTTTGATTACGGGTTGAATATGTTAGTTATTGTTCCTACCATACTCGTGTCAAGGACTCATCCTAGGAGAACCGTAGGTACGAAACTTACAAGTAGAACACAAGCGTAGCCAAGCCCGTTCACTCGTCACGTCAAACTATTGTAATTTCAAAATGTCATGGCTGTTTTTCTGTCGGGAAGAAGAGCGATGAATCCTGAGCGTTGCCCGAGGTGGTACCAAAAAGCCGACCCACGTATTTCCTCGTCTTCACAATATAGTAATGCTTTCCTTCTGCAGAGGCCGATTTGTACTTGGTACTCATGTAAATTATACGTACACACTATATACTCTATACTTAGTGAGCAATTCGTTGACGTACCGATAATTCGTACGACTCGAACGGTATTATTGAGCTGTAAAGTAGCCTAATATTCAATTTTCTTCTCCAGGTGGTCGCAATAGAAATTTTAAATAGAGATTTTATAGAGTTTTTTATAGAGATTTTAGAAAAAAAGAAGAAAATTGTCTATTTTTTCATATTTTATTAAATGTTCGACCTATTTAAAATTCAGATTATTTATTTTTTGACTATAGAAATATTAGGAATAGGTAACCCATCAAGATAAATGACTGTAAAGAAAACGTAAAATCAGCGAACGCCAGGCTATAGGTACCCTTGGTCCTATAATGCCCTGAAGAGGCCCGAACGGGCGAAGGTACTCGGCTGAATAATAAAAAAATGGAGAAGAGGTCGCCTCGTTTTTCTCCCCCTCAACCTACAGGAAGGTAATATTCAAATTTCCGAAAGGCCGTTTCTGGTGAATCTGAGGACTTTTCGCCACGTTCTTTGTAAATAAATATACTTTAATCTATGTACCTATACTATTAGTATACCAGTTTTGTAACTGAATTATTTTGTATTTGGGCTGTGCTTCCTTTTGGTTTATTATTCAACGATTCTGACAACTGAGTTTAGGATGAATCTATCGTTTTCTCGATCACGGCTCTGCCGAATTCCTGTTCAAAAGTTGTGGAACCTCAAAACCTGGCATGCTCGAATTTTCCCCTAAATCACTTTAGATTTTCCGAGATTTTTGGTGTATACATTAATAAACCATTGTAATTGCCAAAAAAACCCTCCCCTCCAATTTTAATGTTTTACAGTAGAAGAGAGTATTTGAGAACTGTTCCGTCGATTATAGAACGATTTTTATAGCTTCAAAAATCCTCTGGTTATTTTCTAAAAATCGAGCCAATTCTACTCGAAAGCTGCGATAATTCGAGAGCCATTAAAGCTATCAACCCCGCGATGGTCTTATTCGATTCAGCGTCCAAAAATATAGAAATTGATACCAAATACACCTTTTTCTGGAAAACGTTGGAAAATACGAATTTTCTCCCCCTCAAAACCCCCAAAAAATACCCTTAAAATTGAGGTAGCGATTTGGCTAAATAATTGAGATATTGTCAGACTAAGATTGATTTTTGGCGAAATTTTCAAGAATTCAGCTTTTACAGTTTTGTTAGAAAAGTGTTGACGGCGTACACAGATAGATTTTTTATTAGATATTCGGATTCTAGATGCCTTGAAAAGTAAAACATCGAATCTTGAGGAGAGCGGGTTGGACATTTTTTTCTTGGCCGATTACAATGGTTTATTATTGAATAATAAACCAAAAACACTCTCGACTCGACGGAAGGTATTGCAAAATGAATTAATTTTGTACCCAAATTCGTCAATATGATTGAAAATTGAGAGTTTTGTACATTTAGTTTTTTTTTTTTTTTTTTTTTTTTTTTTTTGGCAAAGTACGTAGAAGTTTTGATTACTTTGTTGAATCATACGTTTCATATAGTTACCACTGAGTGCATCGTATTGTGGTGACCGTTAAAGATTGTAAACTTGTAAATCCTTTTTACGTGTACGTTTAAGTTTTCAGAAAAACCCGAAATTCACTAAAAGTCTCCAATGATGCGACGAAAAAATGAAATAGTTTACTTGTAGTCTGTTTCCATGTACAACGTTAAGCAAAAACCTAACTTTTTTTTTTTAAATATAAATTGCATTATTTATTGAACATTGAAAAGGCTTACAATTTGAAAACACATTAAATTCTACAACCCCTCTAAAGCCCGTATCACACGACAGACACTTCTCCCCAACAGCCCCCAAACCGGCACGTCGACATGGACGCGGTTGAGAGAGGGGCGAACGGATCAGCCAATCAGAGTGGCTCGAGTTGTACTCGGCTCTCCCACCAACTGCAACGTACAAAAGATCTCTCGGAGGAATCTTTTTGCTGTGCCGGCGTAACGGGGGAAAGTGTCTGTCGTGTGATAAGGCTTTAAGAGAACTTGTGTACGGGTTGGAGACGCACTTTCACCGAACATACTAGAACTAACCAAAATTACAAGTTACGCCATATTTCTAGAAAACAAAACAGTATTCTTCTATGTTATGGTTACTTAGGTTACCTATGTTATGAGCTAAGCAGGTCAGCCAAAGTCACACTACGAAGCGTATACAAGGACGCGTTATTCGCGTGACGTGATGATATATAATTTAATTTACCATTCGCTTAAATGCGTCCGCGAGACGCGTCTCCTCGCGGACGATCCGCAATTATCTTGAGGTCCCTTATTCTAAGTACTGTTTGCATTAATTTCACTTGATAGCCATTGGTGATTGTCGTGGAACATGAACGCTGCAGTTTGTATGCATTGGAGGAAATCGTAAAATGCAAGAGGTTGCATCGTCTCATCTTAAGGTCAGCGGGGTCGAAAAATTCACGTGATCGCACTTGGCGAGGAGGCCGTTGGAAATATCTTGAACGCTCAGATGATACTACATCTAACGGTAATCTCTTAATGTTAAACGCATTTTCGAACGATTCGAGTCAGATAACTTTATCGAGATTCGCATTTATGCGTGGCCGCAATTTATGACTTAATTAAAGTAGCGAGATTTGAGTAGGTTGATTTATGAGTAGGTGTAGATAAATGTAGATGAAATATGTAGATAAGTGTTCGGTCGATGGATTTTAGTTGTCAGGTGTCCGAAAAGTCGAATTCGGAACGGAGGTGAAATTGGAAGATAATCATTTATTTGACGGATATACCAATTAAAACATCAACAATATAAATAAAATTTCGTCAACAATAATAATAAAATAAAAATAAATATTTTTGATACAAAGTGGGAACATGTCAAATCACGGTATTGTATAAAATATCATTTAGAAAATCACTTTTGACCGGAAATTACAATTAAATACTTTTTAAAAGAATTTTTCATACGTCTGAAAATCACGAGAATTCGACACGAAAGCTGGAATAGCTCGAGAACTAATAAGGCTATCGAACTCGCAATTGTCTCATTCGATTCAGCGTCCAAAAATCTATAGACATTGATATGAAATACGCCTTTGTCGGAAAACTTTGGAAAATGCAAATTTTCTCCCCTTCAAAACCACCAAAAATACCCTTAAAATAGAGGTAGCTGCTTGGTAAAAGAATTGTGCCATTGTCAGGTCAAGAGCTATGTTAGAAAAGTGTGAACGACGGACAGAAGGAATATTTTATTGGATGCCCGGAATAATAACCCAAAAATTCTGTCTGTCCTCCGTACGCCATTGTCACTCAACCGATGAAACTCTAATAGCTAATTTCTTGAAAACCTCACCAAAAATCAATCTATAACCATTTCTTGCAGTCCGAAAAAATCAAAATATAGTCACTATGCCTATAAAGCGGAAGTACTGTATGTGACACACGTGGTAAAAATCAGACTTCATTCAATCGCCGTCGCAAACATTTCAAGACCTGTAAAAATCAATGATGCTCTAGCCAAATCGTGGAAAAAAGCTCATAACGTGAAGGTACGGTGTGTGACCCAATATCCAAAAAATCGAGCGTCATCCGCTCGCCATAACGAACATTTTAAGACCTCAAACGTAGAAAAATATTAACTCTTATAGCCTGTAAAAGACAAAATAGATAAAACTTTTAACGCTTATATCTCGGAAGTACTGTGTGTTATCCGGAAAAGGCTAAAGTAAAAACAAAAAAACACCAACTCTCATCACAACACGTCAAAAACATTGCCGGCTTGTGGTTTGATATTCCAGGCAGTCAAGTTTGATGAGATCTGTTCCCGAATGAGAATTATTATAATTATTATTCCCATCTGTTGCTCGCTCGCGTAACCGCTTTTCGCCCGTGAAAGTTTGAAAGAAACACGCGAATCGCAAGAAGCTCTCATTTGAAATTCGAATTTTCGTCAGATCGCTGTTTTGAAATCGTCGACTAATTTTTTTCCATTTTGTTTCCACTTCGGCTTATAAACCGCAGGTTTTCTCAGCTAGCAATAATAAAGTTAATAGCGAGTTAATTTACTTCGTGCTGTTTTTTAATTGCAGGCTTCAGCTATAATAGAAAAAAATAAAAGGTATTCTTAAGAGCTGTAGCGGGATGTTTCTCGAATGTTTCTCGCAGCAGTTGCGCAAACGATCCTGCTCGCGCCTTGCATACAAAATGCGCCCTTCGACACACACATAGGGTAAGGGACCCAGTTATTGGCCACTTAAGGGAGTTTCTCGTCATAGTATCCACAATTTTGATTGCATGGTTATCCATTCTCAAGTTTTGGAAGGGCAAACATCTCAGGAATGCGATCCAATATCAAAACTGCCATAATTTTGGGTGCAAATGATTGATTTTTAATGATTTTTGGTACAAGTCATTTGTACCAGTTATTGGCCGCATGTTTCTAACATTGGCCAGTCTTGTATCAGTTATTGGCCACCTGGGGGTTTATAGAAGTTATCAAGCATTTCAAGCCGAGGAGGTACTTTATCATGAGTAATCAGGTAAGCTCAAGTACAAAGTAAGTGGGAAAGATACTGGGATAATAATTTTGGTGTATAATTCAATAATACACCGTTGTAATCGCCCAAGAAAAAAATTTTCTCGGCCACCCTCAACATTAATTTGATGTTTTACGTTTCAAGGCATGTAGAGTCCGAATATTCAATTAAAAAAATTCTGTCCGTATGCCGTTAAAACTTTTCTGACGAAACAATAAAAGCTAAATTCTTGAGATTTTCACAAAAAATCAATCTTGGTCGGAAAATGGATCAATTCTTTGGCCAAATCGCTACCTCAATTTTAAGGGTATTTTTGAGGGGGAGAAAATTCGTATTTTCCATCGTTTTCCAGAAAAAGTGTATTAGGAATCAATTTCTATAGATTTTTGGACGCTGAATCGAATGAGACCATCGCGGGGTCGATAGCCTCATAGGTTCTCGAGGTATAGGCTATAGGGACTTTATAGGTAGACTTTATAGGTATCTCCTAGATTACATTTTTCATAGATTTCTATTGCTAGTCACAGCGGTTCATAGAAAGACAAGATTGGTATGGGCATAGCCACTTTGCCCTGAGACAGCCTCTTCTAAGTCGTCACCGGTTGCATTACTTCATCTTCTTCAGCAGAACAAGAAGAAGAATCAAAGATTTCAGGAGTCGGTTTCCTCATTGAAGTTGTCTTTGTTGGTTTTATTGGGGCAGATGCGGATTTATTTTCTTCTTCCTTCTTTTTATCAGGGAGCTTTTGGTTTAACAAAGATTTCTCTTTCCTCTTATCAGCCTTTTCCACCTTCACCTTAGCTTGAGCATCTTTCATTAACATTTCTTCCTCCTTCTCAGCTTTCCATGCCGTGACTGTTAAAACGTATGGCATTTGTTTCCTGAGTCTCAGCCCTTTTTTTTTTGGTGTTTTAGGCCAAACTAGCCAGTCCTCCAGTGCTCCATACTTCAGTTTATTGATTACGATTGGGTCAACTTCTTTTTTCTTGAGAAGCCAGAAAGATTTTCAACCATTGATCAAACTCCATAAATGTCTGCTTCTGGGTCTTCCAAGATGTTCGGCGCTGTATGTATTCTTAAGGGGCCAGAGAGATTTTTGGCCACAGTATGAACACCATTTTTTTCTGCAACTGGGTCTGCTAAGATTGCTGACTTGGAGGTATTTTGAGGCTTGATGAGGATTGATGGCTGAACTCACTGAATTTTGAGAGAAAAGCTGGTGACGTTTCAGAGGGCATTGAAGACTTCAAGAGAGATACATGTAGAGTTTTAAAAATAGTTGCTAGATACGTCATTCACCACTTTCCAGTCAAAAATGTTTATGAATGCATCAAGGGTCAAAGTAGTCTTTACCTGGGGGGTCTTCGGTGTTATTCGAGTCCTGGTTCCTTTCTTTGTCAGACCCAAGCATCTTGGACTAAAATTTACGCCTGAATTTAAGCTATTGACCGTCAGATCATAGGGTGGCCAATAACTGGCTAACTGGAAATCACGTCTGTTTTAGTCATTAGCCACAGTGGCCAATAACTGGTACACATCGACACCTTTGAACCTGTTATTGGCCACGTCTTAATTATTATTATAATTTTTCAAAATCATCTAAAAAACTAGTTAAATGGATAAATAAAAACCTCTAGAATGTAATAAAATAAAAAACAACACAATAAAATACAATTATGCATATTGAAACACCTTATGAATAAAGTGATGTTTGCTTAACGTTTTCGTAAGGAACGGAGCTGACGGGTCCTCTCGATGGACTGACAAGACAATTTTAACTGCTTCAGGTGGTAATATATTGATCAGATTGATAACATTTCCACCACTGCTTCTTGGATAATAAAGGAAAGTAGAAAAATTAAGCATGCCATCTCAGAGACCTCTTGATTTTAGAAAACTAAGTTTTAAAACTGGGTGGCCAATAACTGGGGGGTGGCCAACAACTGGGTCCCTTACCCTATTCATACTGTACTAGTACATACGAAGAGATTGACCTGCCCATATTTTCCACGCCTTGAACCTCAAGATTTTACGCAGTTCATTGCTAGTTTCACGAACCGTTTCCTACCGTCAAGCGAAATCTTGACTCATTCCATTGTATTCGAAGCGGTTGATTTTCAAACGGACTTCGGCAACTTTGATCTTTTCGACTATCCCTCGGACGACCTTACTCCAAATATCGAATCGACGATTATTTTTCAGCCCTCGCTTATTGTAATTAAAGGACCCAACTTCAATTTACGTTTGATTGCAGCCAATGGCAATGCAGGAATCTCTAGCTCATCATATATCCACAAACGAAGGCCTAGAAATTATGAAAAAAAAGTGAAAAGTCTGAAGGGGAGAATTTACAAAAATCACTTGACCATTCTGGAGGCTATTGAGAAGGAAAGTCGTTCAATCGTTTGGGCAATTATTTTTTATGCTCTCTGGGAAGTTTGCCAAATCGATCAGGAATCGGTCAAGACGATAAAAGTTCTAAAATCGATCAATAAAGTTTCAAAAAATTATCAAAAATAATACGAAATTCCTAAAATGTGTTGATGGTAATTGGTTGCTCTGAAGTTCGGAATCTTTTATTATTTTTTTCCTCTTCATTGAATATTTATTATGCAAATATTTATAAAGGCAGTTTCATATTCATAGGTTTTCTTTTTCGTTGAATCGTATGGGGTTTTAACGGACTTCAAAAAGAGGAAATTACTATGGTTGACTTGCGGATTTTTTTTTTAATTATAAAAAACGCTGCAAATGTTTGTAGTTTATTATCATACCTTCAATTATCATTTTAGAAGACCATTTACTTGTGATGTCAACAAACCAGAACGTTTCCACCAGATTGGTATAAACTATAAGGGAAAACTCCTGAGCAATTAAGGTCATTTTATTTATTTTTATTTTTCTCAGTTTTCAAATTAAAATTTTAATTACTCGATAACTGTACAATAGATGAGAGTGTTTGACGACTGTTCCAACAAGTATAGATCGATTTTTATAGATTCAAAAATCCTCGAGTCAAATGACATATTTGACTCGACAATTTGACTAGACCATTTCCCTCATGACAAATTTCTGAAAATCTCGCCAATTCTACGCGAAAGCTGCTCGAGAACCATTAAAGCTATCGACCCGGCCATCGTTCGGTGCGGTCCAAAAATCTATGGAAATTGATACCAAATACACTTTTTTCAGGTAAACGTTTAAAAGACGAATTTTCTGGTAAAACTCGAAAGTTCTTTAAGCGATGAAAATCGTTCTATACTTGTTGGAATAGTCAATCACTCTCTTCAACTGTATCGTTAGGCGAAAAATTTAGCTTTAACTTGAAAATCAAGCAAAATAAAAATGGGGCTGTGGTAACCTATGGTTCCACATCGCCCTGAGGATGCCCGAAGGGGCGAAAGTACTCGGCCAGAAAATAAAAAATCGGAGAATATGTCGCCTGATTCTTCTCCCCCTCACCAA
Source organism: Tupiocoris notatus (assembly GCA_037159825.1). Taxonomy (NCBI): domain Eukaryota; kingdom Metazoa; phylum Arthropoda; class Insecta; order Hemiptera; family Miridae; genus Tupiocoris; species Tupiocoris notatus. The sequence goes on from JASJUZ010000492.1 coordinate 142,230, forward strand.
CCCAGTACAATGAGAGATGCGACGACTCAACCAAGAAAAAAAAAAAAAAATGTCAACTTTTATAAACGCCTACCCTTATTTTTATCGAAATAATACAAATAATTCGATTCGCTTGTAATCAACTATTTATTGACATATCATGTCCGGGAAACTCACGACTTGCACACAATCAATGACACTCGCGTGCCACTCGCAATGCCCTCGGGCGATTCTCTTGATATTCTTCCAATCGTGAGGATTGCGATCCTCACTGCGCAACCTTCCTTTATCTCAGTTTTGTTTGAGCACGTTTTTAATGCTACACGATCGGCAAAATCTCGAATTCCATCGATAATGAATGCAAACCTCTACCAACGGCCGATAAAGAAATTTCAAGTAGGTACATTACAAGACGTTGAGCCTTTCACGATTGGCTCGAAAAACCTGAACAAGAGCTTTGTTTTGGAGATGCGTTAAATGTTAAGACAGAAGAAGATTCGCATGTACTCGTGCACGCAATGACCTATACCTGCGTGCAAACGCATTCGTACTCAATGTCCTTGATGAGTGTGAGATCACCCTTCAGGGAAATAACGACCTATTTTCATACTTCACCCCGTGCGAAAATTAACATCCTGCACAATCGGATATCTCTGAAACAACTTGAACATTTGCATAGTAAGCATATTTAATGAAAAAGGCCGAACAATTCAATCCGATTCAGATATACCTGATCGATGTTCCCATATCGGTAATGGCCATATAGAGAAACAGAAACTACGTGTATCCGGTTGTTTTTCTATGTACAAAGGAAAACCGCCTTTTCAATAGGTTTTTATCGTCGATTTATTCGCGATTGTGTAATTCCGCCGGCGCGTGTTCCAATCGCTGCCAAGATTGAGCTATTCAATGTTCGCCATTCGCACATTGTAGCACAAGATTTGAAAGGCAGTGTTAGTTCAAAGGGAAACAAGCTCCCGTATAAAAATCAGGAATCTACAAAAAAGCCTCATTTTTTTTTTTTTTTTTTTTGTGGATTTGTCGTTTTTTTTGTGCTTTGTTGTTGGGGTAGAGGGAGAGAAAACCAATAAAAAAGCAATAAATAACAGGAGAACAGGTCACCGTGGTTTTCTCCCCCTCTACCCCAACAACGAAGATTCTCAATTTTTGTTCATCATTCAATAATAAACCATTGTAATCCCTTAAAAATAAATAAATACCCCCCAATGAGACCCCGCGATGGTCTCATTCGATTCAGCGTCCAAAAATCTACACCTTTTTCTGAACGGTGGAAAATACGAATTTTCTCCCCCTCAAAACCGCCCAAAAATACCCTTAAAATTCAGTTAGCGATTTGGCTAAAGAATTGAGATATTGTTGAAATGAATAGAATTAACTTGCTCGGCGGTCACACTAGAACTGAACAAAATATATTTTTTCGCTAAATATTATTTCATGGTAACATATCACTGGCAACCTTGCGTCGAATGGTAACACAGTGTATGTTTCCCATTACATTTCCTCCCCCTCTAGACAGTTGGTCTCTCCGTGGAAAACTCTTAACTGGTCAGCATGTTTTCTTGTGTCCCTTCCATCCACGTGCACGACGTATGAGAGGGGACCAGTTCTTTGCACAATCTTGCCAAGTTCATACCCTTTTCCTCCCGGTTTTTGAACCCAGACCTCGTCCTCAACATCAAACGAACGAAAACTTTTGCCCTGCTTTTGGTTCATGCGTTGTCGTACCAAGTTAGAATCCACATTTTTTTCTACATTGGGTTTCAACAAATCTAATGAAGTTCTGAGAGATCTTCCAATTAATAGTTCAGCTGGTGATCTTCCAGTAGTTGAATGCGGTGTATTCCTATATGCTAATAAAAATTCTTGAAGTCTAGTCGTCACGTCTCCACTGTTCTTTCTTGAAGCCGCCATTCTTTCCTTAAAAGTCCGCACTGCCCTTTCAGCTAGTCCATTGGTTCTGGGGTGATACGGCGTGCTTCTGATGTGTGTTATTCCCATTTTGTTACAAAATTCCTTGAATTCACTGCTTGTAAACTGGGGTCCGTTGTCTGACACGATACTGGCCGGTAATCCAAATCTTGTGAATATATCTTTCAACACTAACACCGTCCGTGCTGTCGTAGTCGCTATCATTGGAATAATTTCCATCCATTTTGTCGTTGCGTCTACCACTATCAACCAATTTTTTCCCTCAAACGGACCAGCAAAATCAATATGCAGCCGAAACCAAGGTTGGGAAGGTACGTTCCAGGAATATACAGGTGTTTCCTGCGGTTTTGGTCTGGTTTCTTGGCAAGATTTACAACTATGAACAAATTTCTCTATCTCTCCATTCATTTTTGGCCACCATACATGTAACGGACCTCTCTGCCTTGTTGACGTCTACTATTCAAGTTCGGATTAGTACACATTCGAGCGAAATGGCCATACCTATCACAACTTGAACATTGAACACGTCGCGCTGGGCAACGCATGGGTTCGTGCAACTCATACCCACATTTTGGACAGTTCGGTCTACTGTTGTGAGATTTATTCTGCACAAATTTATTATTAATTTGCTTTCCGAGTTCTCTCCTCCTTTGTTCTCTACCCGCAACTTGATAAGCGTTCACTTGATTCCCTGATAATAGTTCTTTCAACCGAAACTGTTGTTCGCCTGCCTGTTCCAAACGCATCGCCGCACTTTCTACGTTTCTGAGGGTCGCAGTATTATCTGGAAATTCACGAATAAGCTCTTCTTGCCATGAATCCTTATTGATCCCAATCACTAGCTGATCTCTGAGATGTTCATTTAATTTTTCCCCAAAATCGCAAGTTCCTGCGAGGGAACGTAGAGCATTTAAATATCTGTTTATCGATTCACCTTCTTTTCTATACCTCATAATGAATGCTCGCCGTTCCGAAAAAATACAGGTTCTCTTTATGAACAAATCATCCAAAACAGTTCGTATCTCATCAAAACCCACTTCTTTTAGATTACGAGGGCGAAAATGGTCAATCGCCACTTTAAAAATGCTAGGACCAACGACTGAGAGAAACAAAACTGACTTTTGGCGCTCCGAAAGCTTCGTCATGAAAAATTGGCGTTCCAGCTCCATCTCAAATCTTTGAACATAGTACTCCCATGTTTCACTTTCTTCTTCAAATCGATCAAACTTGAAGGCTTTTGCTACATTTTCCAATACCGGTGAACTGTTTCTAGGACCAGTTGCTGGTCCAGGGATATTGAGTTCATCGTCACTCATTGAAGATCGAGTTTTTTTTCTAGGCATCCTCGTCGCCAAATGAAATGAATAGAATTAACTTGCTCGGCGGTCACACTAGAACTGAACAAAATATATTTTTTCGCTAAATATTATTTCATGGTAACATATCACTGGCAACCTTGCGTCGAATGGTAACACAGTGTATGTTTCCCATTACAATTGTCAGACTAAGATTGGTTTTTGGTGAAAATTTCAAGAATTCAGCTTTTATAGTTTAGTCAAAAAAGTATTGAGAATTTTTTTTTCTTTTTTTTTATGGATATTTGAATTCTACATACCAAACATCACATTTTGAGGGGGGCTTGAAAATTTTTCTTGGACGATTACAATGAATGATACAATTGAATAATAAACATAAAATTGAAGGCGGGGGTTAGAAATTTTCTCTTCTTGGGCTGCGTGTTTCTCTACCAAAATAAATGCAATTCATATCATAGTATGCAATTCACTGACCGTATCATGAGTGTCATTACAACCATAGTGACCTTTTGATATTCGTGAGTAGGTGTGTACATATTATGACTTGCATTACGAAAAGTACTACTTAGTATCTACTTCAACTAACGAGATTGATTGGACCTCATTTGAATATGATGAGTGTATTATGATATCATACATGAGTTAGACGGGCAATTGATTACCAACTAAAGTTCGACTCGTAGGTAATAGGTTTATTATTCCTTATGCGGCGATTTCACGAGACAGTAGGCAATTCAGTTCTGCTGCCAGGGCTAGTTCTAACGTAACAATTCAACTAGCTCCACCAGTGCAAAACATTGCAAACGATTGTAAAGTGGTTTATTATTCCTTTGCTTCTAAGATGACCATCCATTTGCGATAGTAATTATTCCGAACTTTTGTGGACGTTCCCACCAAGAAACAGATTGGTAACTATAAGGGAAACTCAGTGCAACTAATGTCATTTTAATAATTTTTAGTTTTCCTACTTTTTAAACTATGTGCTAAATTTTTCGCCTAACGATACAGCTGAAGAGAGTATTTGACGACCATTCCAACGCATATAGAACGATTTTAATAACATCAAAAATTCTCGAGTTACACTCCCATGCCAAATTAATGAAAATCTCACGAATTAGAAAAAAACCTGCGATAACTCGAGAACCAATGAAGCTATCGATAAATGTCTAACCACCTCAAAATTTGATGTTTTACGTTTCAAGGCATGTAGAATCCGAACATCCAATAAAAAAATTCTGTCCGTCCGCCGTTAGCACTTTTCCGGCCAAACGATAATAGCTAAATTCTTGAAATTTTCACCAAAAATCAATCTCGGTCCTCCGACGGCCCAGTTCTTGAATCACATTGCTAGCTCAATTTTAAGGGTATTTTTCGGGGGTTTTGAGGGAAAGAAAATTCATATTTTCCAAGGTTTTACAGAAAAATGTGTTTTTGGTATCAATTTCTATAGATTTTTGGACGCTGAATCGAATGAGACCATCGCGGGGTCGATAGCTTTAGAGATATAGATGAGAGAATTTAGATTTTCCCAGATTTTTGGTGTATTATTCAATAATAATCCATTTTAATTGCCAAAAAAAAGTCTATCCCCCTCCCCTCCAATTTTGATGGTTTACAGTAGAAGAGAGTATTTGAGAACTGTTCCATCGATTATAGAACGATTTTTATAGCTTCAAAAATCCTCTGGTTATTTTCTGAAAATCGCGCCAATTCTACTCGAAAGCTGCGATAATTCGAGAGCCATTAAAGCTATCGACTAATAAGTTTTAAAGAAGATTGAAGATTGGTGCCTTTGTGGAAGGTCAATGCAAGAATGACTTTTTTATTAATAAACACAAACACTTGTTGTCCGGGCGAAATAGATACTTGTAGTATCAACGAAATAAATAATTAACAACCAAACAATTTGAACTTGCTGTCCATCCAATATCGACCCCGCGATGGTCTCATTCGATTCAGCGTCCAAAAATCTATATAATTTGATACCAAATACACATTTTTCTGGAAAATATGAATTTTCTTCCCCTCAAATCCCCCCAAAAATACTCTTAAAATATAGCTAGCAATGTGATTCAAGAATTGGGCCGTCGTAGAAGCGAGATTGATTTTTGGTGAAAATTTCAAGAATTTAGCTATTATCGTTTGGCCGGAAAAGTGCTAATGGCGTACAGATAGAATTTTTTTTATTGGATATTCGGATTCTACATGCCTTGAATCGTAAAACATCACATTTTGAGGGGTTTAGAAATTTTTTTCTAGGGCGACTACAATGGTTTATTATTGAATTATAAACCAAAAGGGGAAATAGAATACTTATTGATAAAGGTTGTAGGCATACTACCTCATACCTCATCCCCACGTCCAATCAAATAGACGACAAATCACAACGGATCTTAGAAAATCGCCGAGCCGACTAAAAATATTCAGTAAAAAAATATTCAATAATCAAAACCACCCCGCGTCGACTCATCAAACATTAATCTAAATGGTAATTAATCCTACTAGATGGACAAATAGCCGTAAATCATCGACGTAACTTATCCAGTGTTTCGTGCGATTCAAAAGTTCTCCTTCCTCGGCAGTTCGGAATTTGCTAAAGTTGCCTTAGTTGTAGTCGAGTAGTCGCTTATATAGATTTGTCATTAGTAGTAGTGAACGTTGCCTGAAGAAGTCCTCGGGTCTCTCAATGTGTCAATGTTAAATCTGGCTATAAATCAACGCCTCGTTCGAAATAGTTGGGCAGCGGTTGACGGCGATGATGAACTTTTGAACTTGTTTATACTTCGAACGGTCGTGATTGTTGGAGTGAAAAATTATCTGAACAAGAATCAGAAAGCTAAAGATGCAGTGTAGCTATTACTATTATTTTATTGTATTGATTTTCAAAAGATTGTTGGATAAATGGTTCATCAATCGTAGTCACCTTTTCCTGGCAAAAGATTGAAATTTTACAACCGTCCCAACTTTCCATTGGTTGTTTCTAAATTTAGTGTCTGAGACTGAAACAACGTTGAAAAATTCTTCCCATTTAACGTGGGAAAATTCTGGGGGATATTGGAAAAAATAAAATATACCGGAGTATTGCGAATAATTTTTTTCAAAAAGCGTAAATTCGACCGATATTGAACTTATTTGCATCGATAGGGAATAATTTGTCTTTCAAAAACTTGGAAACGTGTTTTTGACGTTCGAAATATTTTGAGAAAAAAAAACGAACCAAAATCATTTGAGGATTTTGGTTGAGCCGTGTGCGAGAATAAGAACTATCGATTGCCCAACTATAGTCAAAGGTGTTAGATTATGTTAGTTCGTTAACGAATTATAGACGAATAAGACACGTGTGTTGACGTTCGGTTGGTTCAGAAAACGAAAACCGATTACGGGCTTTTAAATGATTAATACGGATTAATGGGATTAATATATTCTATAGTTAATTTCCAAGAGATTTTCATACCGAAACCATTTTGTTGATTATTGACCGCTGTGCGAATTTTCATCGTTTCAACACGAATGACGTGAAAACCCAAAAATCAAAGAAATCGGTCATTGTCCGATTGTATATTTCTAGTATCTACGTATAATTTTGGAGATTGGATAAACTCTTGTGGAATCAATAATTGACTCGCGATCAACAGAATACAAATGAAATGATGAGACGTTTGCTCATAACTGACCAATGCAGTTAAATATCGATGTTTAATTTATTGTTGAACTGTACAACCGTGAAATAAATTGTCTGATCCAAGCACATAGACTTTTGGATGCCTTAGGCGACCATGAGAAAATTATGATTTGCAATGCAACCCAACGAAACTCATTCGCCTTTTGTTTTGAAACTCACTCACATGCAATGACTAATTGGATTGCTTTTATGATGAAATGGAACTCCTACGCGAAATTTACTGCTTGTTCAACACTTAACGCACGAGAACAATATGAACCTTGTGGTTCAAGGTTGAATAATAAAAATCTCAGTTCCGGCATCACGTAAATTCATCATGTTTCTCTCGCTCCCTCCGCATTATATTTACTCATTGTAATTGTATTATTAATAAGTTTTATATTATTTTACTACTAACATTATTAGGAAACTGTGAGCAATCTAGCTAGATTACCATATCCAAATCACCTATTGGCTGTGAAACCACCATAGGACCTGAGACAAACGCGCATTTTCGTTATTTTCAAGTTCCCGGGTGTATTTTTGAAAATTTTCACCGGCAATGTTCACGTCTTGTGTCAAATGCAATTTAAATTTCATCGGCACTTTTTTGAGGACACATTCGGTCCTCTTCTCCGCCCTTTTACAGACAATGCCTTTTTTATTGAAATTTTCTGTCTCTATGTTGTCGCAGTAGAAGACGTCCGAACGACTGGAAGATGCCTCAATATTATTCACCCTTCTGCGGTGATTTTTTTAGAAGCAACCGGATTTCGAATGGTTTTTCCGATTACAATTCGAGCTAAGCAGCCCTGAAACATCGTAGAAGAATTTTAATTTTAGAATTTAATATTTAAATTTTTATATTTTATTTTATATTGGTTTATTATTCAATAATAAACCATTGTAATCGCCCAAGAAAAAAAATTCTCTAACCTCCCTCAAAATTTGATGTTTTACGTTTCAAGGCATGTAGAATCCGAATATCCAATAAAAAAATTCTGTCCGTCCGCCGTACGCCGTCCGCCGTTAGCAGTTTTCCGGCCAAACTGTAAGAGCTAAAAATTTGAAATTTTCACCAAAAATCAATCTCGGTCCTACGTCGGCCTAATTCTTGAACCAACTTGCTAGCTCAATTTTAAGGGTATTTTTGGGGGGTTTTGAGGGGGAGAAAATTCATATTTTCCAAGGTTTTCCAGAAAAATTCGTACGTAGTATCAATTTCTATGGATTTTTGAACGCTGAATCGAATGAGACCATCGCAGGGTCGATAGCTTCATTGGTTCTCGAGTTATCGCAGCTTTTGTGCCGAATTTGGGAGATTTTTAGAAATTTGACATGAGGGAATAACTCGAGAGTTCTTGGAGCTATAAAAATCGTTCTATACTCATTGGAATGGTCGTCAAACACTCTCTACAGCTGTATCGTTAGGCAATAAGTTCAGCTTGTAATTAGGAAATTAAGAAAAAAAAAAGATTAAAATTACAATAGTTGCTACGGAGTTTTCCCCTATAGTTACCATCTGTTTTTCGGTGGGAACGTTCACAAATGTTTGGAATATTTAAAATGACAAATGGATAGTCTTCTTAAATCAATATTGAAGCAAAATAACAATAAACCACTGTACATTCATTTACAGCGTTTTTATTGGATATTCGGATTTTACAAGCTTGAAACGTAAAACATCAAATTTTGGGGGGTTAGAATTTTTTTTTTTTTCTTGGCCGATTGCAATGTTTTATTGTAATAATAAACCAAAATGGTTCACTTTATAGGGTTAAGCACTGATGTAGTTGTGAATTCGTCTGCCCAAAATTTTCAACATCCGAATATTTTCAATCAATACAAGTCCTCACATGAAAAATGCCTCAAATAATATCAGCAGAGAGTCCTTTATGTTTTATTAAGCGATTGGAGCTCTTGTCCGTTGGGAAAGTTCGCTTTCCGAAGCCGTGGTAAAATATTTGCATTCGACTCGTAAGAGGGTTAGATCTGCTATTAAACACGGGTACCGTTAAATTTCATTTCTGTAGTCTACACCCTGGCTAGGAGCATGTTTCAGACTTTCAGGCGCCCTGCCCACTGCCAAGCCTGTTCTATGCATGGTCTATAGTACTCTTCCTGAGAGACTCTCAGGAAGATGAATTCCTCGAGACTGACTCACTGTATCCAATTCGGCTGATTAGTTCGAATCGACCGGTTTCGAGAAAAGACGAGCCCCTTTCGAGCTTGGATATTCAAGAACCGGGAGCACCCTAAACTACTATCTAGCGTAGTATTCGTTTCGCCATTACTGTGAATATGAGGTACTTGTGTCGGAAATTAACCAAATGGCTCATTCAATCAATTACACTTTCCATGGGACGTTTTTAAAAAATTCCTATCTCTAGATAGGGCTGATCTGAGTGAATATTATGGATATGAATATTATAACAAAATTATGGTCGAGGTAAACTTTATATTTGTATTGTAATTGAATTTATAACATGTTAATGTGGTGTTATAAAATATTATAATTACTTAATATAATTTATTCCAAATGATATAACATAACAAAAGTTAGTTTAAGTATTACAGAATTATTAATTTAAAAATACAACAATTAGGCACGACGATGTAGGTGGTGGGTATTGCATGTACTTTGTATCATAAAGTAGTGGGGTTGCAACTTGCGCAGTGTTTTAGCCGAGGTAGACCGACAACCTCAAGTTTTTCAAGATTTGTAACTTGCACAGTGGATAACTTTAACAAAAAGCCGTCAATTCAAATGTTAGAATATATCAAAAGATAGGTAATTTAATTGTCCACATTTTCCTAATGTAATGTACCTATCCATTTTTCAACCGTTTTTGCGTTATTCAACAATATTAGTAGACTATACACGAAAACATGACATTTTTCAACTTCAACCGTTCTTTTCATCTATTTAGTGCGAAAGAAACAAAGAATGAACCATATATTATTGATATACACATCATCAAGTATCATTATGCTGAATTTGAGCTAAATCTATTCCAAAAAATTTTTCGCGAAAAAACCAAGGGGTACCCCTGCGATTTTTTTCAGCCGCACAGTTAATGATTTTTTACTCGTCTCTCAATAGAGATAAAAATCTGAAATTTTCAGGGAAGTTGTATCTTACCAAGATATATATTTGTGATTTTTTTCAATTCTCGGAAAAATCTACAAGTGGCCCAAAAAAATCAGTTTTCGAAAGCTCGAAAATTGGACTTTAACCGTGATTTTCGGGGTCAAAATTTATGATAATCAATTGTTTTATTATGCAGGAGTCTTCATTTGAACGCCTTACATACGTACATAGCAAAAAATTTGGTGAAAAAAATTTAAACAGCGCCACAGAAATTATTTTTCGTGAATCGAGCTTTTCACCGCCCGTAATTTCGAGCTCCGCAGGGGTGGACAATTAAACTTATGTTTTTAAGCGATTTTGAAAGCTATTCTTATAGGAAATTTAACGTAGAATCCGAATTTGACGTCAAAGCGAAGGAAATTTGACGACAACTATTACTTTTTTCCAGTTTTAGTACTAGGTACACGTTTTTATGTTTTTCAACTTTGAAAATTCGTTGCAAATACTTACAGTGTTGTTCAATCTTAATTAATTATAGATTCATGCAGGAAATGGGACGTAAAATTCGAATTTGAAGTGAAAAAGAAAAAATCGACCTTGCTGCACAATTTCGCTGCTGACTCGTTTTCGAAGAAACTGGATTAGGGGATTATTTCTCCGTAGAAATTTCTCAATTTTTCGATTTATTTGCTCTCAATTCAATCCCACACCCGGGGTGTACACTTTTTTTCCATAACTCTATGCAAAATATTTTTAAACAACCATTTCCCAAAAAAAATTTTTAATTTAAAAAAATTAAAATTCGTTATGAGTGCCTCATTAAGTTGTATCTCCTTAGTATTGATCATTTTTCAATTTTTAAATCCGACGTTGGGTCGCTGAGAAATGGTTGAAATACAATGAAACGACGGTGGCGCTATCCTTTATCAGGGAATATCACTACGTGCCAGTGGACATTCGCCCCTCTTTTTAATTTTTGGTCACCCTGGGAATTGCTGGGTCAATGCTTAGATCTATTGAGGGTTATCTTCTGGAGATAGTTGGCTGAGAGGAAATCTATCGGGAACTCTATCTCGCCCGTGTGCGTTCGCGAGGTCCTTTTCTTCGATTGCCTGAGCCAACCATAACTGGAATCCTGCTGACGATGTGCGCCGCCTCTTTTGGGTTGGGAACGTTTTGCTGACTGCCGCAGCTTTCAGTCGTCAGCGTGATACGCCTCAATACGCAATACTATTCGAGGAAAAAACTTTTGTTTCTTGTATATTCGTAAGATTATCGTAAAAGCAAATTATTAACATACCGACCACCATTTCTTTCTATCCCTCGGTGAAAAGATGACCAGTGGTGTGCATAGATCTTAAGTATCTCCATGTTTGAGTCGGTAACGGGTATTTTTTTTTTTTTTTTTTTTTTTTTTTTATTATAAAGTCAAGATACGCCAATCAATCAAGCAAGTGAATAGCAACGAATAGCAATCAATTTGACTTCAAATCAAGTAACTGGGGAAAATCAGAATAGAAAATAAGAATATTTTAAATGACGATAGGTGTCTAGTATTTCGCCCTTAGTTACCGATAAAATTTTTTAGTGGAAACGTTCACATGAGTTTGGGTTAAGGACTATAAAAAGTGGTCTTTCCAAATCATGGTCGAAGCAAAGGAATAATAAACCGCTGCACAATCATTTGCAGCGTTTTTCTAATAGCTCTTCCTCGAGGTTCGCCGATTTTCGATCCGAACCAAGATAAAACTTCCATACTTCGAGCATTTAAACTCGGTCGTCGGGAACCCGTAATTTGTATAAAGATCCCGCGTTGTTATTGCTGAAACTGGGCCCTGTTCTGGGCCCGGCCGATGAAAAGATCCATTTCGTCGAGACTTTCCGCCGGCGAATATCTATCCTAGGGCGTTTTTTCAAAAAATAAGCAGCCCAGTGCCGGCCCAAGCGGACTTTGGCAGATATTACGTGGGCTATTATTTAGTGCGCGAGCTTTCGCATAAAAATCGGATAATAATCGCATCATTAGTTCTCTATACGATATAGTATTTATATATATTTCACCGACCACTTGACCTGCTTTCTTTCATTGCGCAACTCTATATCGCAACGAGAAATTCATCCGCGAGCCTAACGCCTGAAGGCTCTTATTTTGAAACGGGTTCGATTTTTTTCGGATTCCTCAAAGTCGGTTCAATAGTAGGAAAGAGCGAGATATTCCTTAAGTTTGATCCTCCACGAATGATTTCTCTCGAAACGGTAAGAGTTGGTAGATCTGCCCAGTTCAATAATGCGAAAAATTCGCACAGGTAGACAAAAATGAGAAAAATAATTGTTTTTTCGTTGTAGTTTTGTCGCATCGATCATTCTTGTTGAGATTGAGGGGGAGAAAACCATGTCGACTTGTTCTCCTTTTTTATTATCAGCCTGCCAAGCACTTTCGCCCCTTTGGGCATCATCAGGGCTTCGTAGTACCATTACAAGGTATCCACTGCCTAACCTTGGATACTAAGGCTGCCGTAGATACCTTGTAATGGTACTACGAAGCCCTGATGATGCCCGAAGGGGCGAAAGTGCTTGGCAGGCTGATAATATTAAAAAAAAAAAAAAAAAAAAAAAGCAGGAAACAGGTGGCCATGGTTTTCTCTCCCTCAATCTCAACAACGAAAAATAATTGTTGAACATCTATCGGTTCGTATCTATCAGCGAATTTTACTTGAATGTTTACGCAGTAAATGGAAGTATTGGGATTATCCGAAAAGCGCGAAGGATGTTAACTGAAAAATAAAACCGTAGAATAAAATTTGCTGCACAAGTAACCGTATGTCTGTGGCCAGAAGGCGTCACTCTCCGTGAAAAATTGATTGTCCAATTAAATTCGCAGAAAAATGTTTCCCAGTGAATTTGCAAAATTAGCCCTTGTCGAATTTCGGTTTTCTATTATCGATTTTACAGGCCATCAGCGTCAATATTTTTGAACGGTCGAGGTCTCTTTTTTGCAAAAAATCGTACCTATATGTACTATTGAACGAGAATGAAACGAAGGAGGGCGTCATGAGCGAGCAACTTACTATTTCATTGTCGTTCGTGGACACTGGGACCTCCTAATGGATATACTATTCCGCTGCACGCTTGGGCATGCTATTCGCTTGGAAAAGCCTACAGGTCATAGTCCCTATTTCAAATTAGCAGGGACTGCTCGTTGTGAACTGCCTAAACTACATCTGAAACAGGTCAACTCCCAAAATTCATAGGCTAGATAACTCTTCCAGTTCCTGAAGCCTTTTCGTAGCCCCTCTTTTTAATTTAATTTAATTTTTAATTTAATTTTTTTGGCCGCGTAGCTGGGTTCCGAACAGAGGGCTCAATTTTTACCCATGGAACCCGGCTTAAGGTCTTCAAGTGTGTGTTATTTCACGTAGATGGCGCTTGATTTTGGTTTATTAATAATAAACCGATGTAATCGCCCAAGAGAAAAATTTCACCCCCCTCAAAATTTGATGTTTTATTTTTCAAGGCATGCAGAATTCGCATATCCAATCAAAAAAATACTTCCATTTACTACGTAAATAAACATCGAAGTAAAAATTCTGTCGGTCCGCCGCAACCCGTCAACACTTTTCTGACAAAACTGTAATAGCAAAATTCTTGAAATTTTCACGAAAAATCAATCTTTGCCTGCCAATGGCTCGATTCTTTTATCAAATCGCTACCTCAACCATTGACAGGCCAAGATTAATTTTGGTGAAAAATTTTTTAGGGGGATAGACAAATTTTCCTTGGGCGATTACAATGGTTTACTATTGAAAAACTATAGAAAATCAAGTATTGTTCACCTGCCATAAGACATTTTTCAAATACATTCATAACAGTATTCATTTTTGCGGTTTGTAAAAATCAAATTAATGTCAGTACGCGAATAGAGCGGAATTACTGTACGTGAACCTCGTGATAAAATATCCGTCGTTCAATCGCCGTCCCAAACATTTTAAGACCTTGAGCGTCCAAATATATTATTTTGGCGGCCTGTAAAAATCACAATTACGTACTTGTGATATAGTGAAAAAGGTTATAATGTGGAAGTACTGTGTGTGAGCCAATGGATAAAAAATCATGCTTCGCCAGGACATTTGAATTTCTCAAACGTCGAAAAATGATGATTCATATAGCCTGTAAAAATCGAAACAGAAAATACTTCGAAAACTTATATCTCGAATGAACAGTGCGCTATCCAAAGTTCGATAAAATCTAATTTTGCACATTCACTCGCAGAACGTCGCCTGTAAATGTCATTGAATTTCATTCAATTTTCACGGAATATGACGATTGACGGTATCTTGAACATTTCTTCCAAAATTCACCTCGCTTTTCAGACGATCCAAAATATGCCACGATTATTGAAGCGAAGCAATAATAAACCACTGTGCAATGATTTGCAGCGTTTTTCGGTGTCTCCTTGGTTTGTTTCCCACTAACTACAGTTTAGTGCACTAGCGTTGCGGCCTTGGAGTTCTGAGTTTCTTCGTTTTATAATCGGTTATACCTTTTACCGACTCAAACATGGAAGTACTGCGTAATCTATTCGCACCGCTGCTCTTCCATGGCAGCTATAATGCTGGTGGACTGATTTATTTCTAACAAAATACAACAGGAATACCTTGGGAAAAGAAAACATTTCTCGAAAAAACCTCAAGACAACCTAAGCCTATTGCGCGACGGCTTTCTGTCCGCATGCATTCCCGCAGGCACCGCCCGCGTCCTCTTCCTCACTTGCTCTTGGCTCGTTCTCGTGATATTTTTAGCTTCTGATGTCATTTTCAGCGCTTTCCATTGGCCGAAAGTGACGTTACAAGCTGGTCGCCTATTGGCCGCCAGCTTCCTCCATCTCCCTCTTCCTTCTCACTTCAATCCTCGGGAACGTCCGCTCAAGTAAAAACCGAGCCCTTTTACGATAACCTCCCTCTTCGTTGCTTCTTCGCTTCCTCGCACGCTGTTTCCTCTCTTCGCCGCCACATGATCGGTTGGACACGAGCTTGCTCGACCGTTAGCGCGCATTTGGAATTTCTGCGAGGTCCGACGGGAATTTTGTAATTGGGCTCGCTCGTCGTTTAATTTCAGAAATGAAGGAGGATGAGAAAAATGCTAAATTATACTAATCACCTATTTATTGCGCGTTGTAATAAAACGGGCTAATTTAATAACTGGCGCATGGCTAAAGATACAAAATACACTTTTGTCTAAAAATCGTCGAAAATACGAATTTCCTCCCTCCGAATGTCCCATAAAACTGAGATTGCGATTCGGTTGAAGAACTGAAACTGAGCCATTGTTAGGGCGAGATTGATATTTTTGGTGAATATTTCAAGGATTCAGCTGTTAGTTTTTTTTCAGCGTTGAAGGTAGATGGACAGAATTTTTTATTTTCATGTTTCCCTACTAGCAAATGGAAATGCTCATAAATGTTCGGAATAATTACTATCATGAATAATCTTTTTAAATCATTTTTGAAGCGAAGGAATAATAAACCACTGTACAATTATTTGCAGCTTTTTTGGTTTATTATTTAATAATATTGGTTTATTATTCAAAAATATTGGTTATTATGCAATAATAAACCATTGTAATTGCCCAAGAAAAGAAATTTTCTAACCCCCTCAAAATTTGATGTTATTTGATTTACTTATTACGAATATCCAATAAAAAAAATCGTCAACACTTTTCCGGCCAAACTATAATAGGCCACACACACACACTACACACACATTTTTGAAATTTTCATCAAAAATCAATCTCGGTCTCACAACGGCCCAACTCTTGAATCACATTGCTAGCTCAATTTTAAGGGTATTTTTGGGGGGTTTAGAGGGGGAGAAAAGTAGTATTTTCCAAGGTTTGTTAGAAAAAGGCGTACTTGGAATCAATTTCTATAGATTTTTGGAAGCTGAATCGCATGAGACCATCGCGGGGTTGTTAGCTTTATTGGTTCTCGAGTTATCGCAGCTTTTGTGCCGAATTTGGGAGATTTTCAAAAATTTGGCATGAGGGTATAACTCGAGAGTTCTTGAAGCTATAAAAATCGTTCTATACTCGTTGGAATGATCGTCAAACAGCTGTACCGTTAAAAAAACTTAGCTTTTAATTTGGAAATTAAGAAAAATAAAAATGATTAAAATGGCAATAGTTGCTACGGAGTGTTCTCCGATAGTTACCAATCTGTTACCAAATGTTCGGAATAATCACAAATGGATAATCTTCTTAAATCATTATTGTAGCGAAGGAATAATAAACCACCGTACAATAGCTTGCAGCGTTTTTTTTTTAATTGTATACCAATTCGGATTGTACACGCCTTAAAAAGTAAAACATCAAATTTTGAGGGGGTAGAAATTTCTTTCCTAAGCCGATTACAATGGATTATTATTTATTATTAATAATTTTATAATTTATTTATAATTATTATTAATAATATACCTATTATTTATTATTAATAATAAGCCCGAGTAAAGTACTCGTCCCTTTGACCTAGTGTTGAAACCAAGTTCGAATTCAAGATGCTCGACTGGTTTCTATCCATAGATCGCAATAGTGGGGGCTACAAGGGCGGGACCGGGTGCTGAGAAGAAGATGCGGTCGTCGCGCGCCGCTTGTAAACTCTCAGTTCAAGACCGGGCCGCGCAGTGTCAGTGTTTAGACGCGAAATGTGCGCCGTCGTCGATTCCGAGTGTCGGAGTTCGCGTCACTGTTGCGCCTTTTGAGTTTTGTGCTGGCCTTGCTAAGACGACGCTGCGTGCAAAAAATCGCAATTAAATAGGTAACAAGATAATAAATTAAAAAAAAAAAAAAAAAAAAAAACGCTGCAAATGATTGTAATATGGTTTGTTATTCCTTTGCTTAAATTATCGAAGGAGACATTATTTGTGATCGTTTCTAACATATTTAAGAAAAACAGCGACTACAGGAATTTTAATTATTTTTATTTCTCGAACTAAAAGTTGAATTATTGCCCGACGATACTACTTGAGTGTTCGACGAGCATTCCAACAAGTATTGAAGGGAATTAGCTCTAGAAAGTTTCGATTTATACCACGTGCCGAATTTCTCTACATTTCGATTTTGCAGCGCAAACTCTGCGATAACTTGAGAACCATTAAAGCTATAATAGGCTCCGTTATGTTCTCATTCGATTCAGCGTCCAAAAATTGATTCCAAACACCTTTCGCCTAGAAAAAAACCTTCGGAAATACGAATCCCCTCCCATTTTTTCCCTGAGCGATTACAAAGGTTGATTGAATAATAAGGAAAAATGTAAGCTAGTAATTAAGATGTTTAATAAGATGTAATTAAAACGCCTGGCTGTTGTAGCAAAATGTTTACATTTTTGTATTTAGAGGTGAAAAGAAATGTTCTATTTCGGAAAATGGTCGGAATAAAAATGTTTTTTGTATTATTTGAGGAAATGGCCAAATCAATCAGGAAGTGGTAAGGTCAGTACGAGTGGTAAAATTGATTAATAAAGTCTCACAGAATTATCATTATAAGGGAACTCCTTAAAATGTATACTTGGTGATTGAGTGCTATAATGTTAGGGCACGTTTATTTTTTCCTTTTTTATTTTTATTTAATTTTTTTATTTTCATTTATTTTTTTTTTCAGACAAATAGGTAGTTCTAAAGTCGATTTACTTTTTCAAGTTTTTTTTTTCTGCAAAATTTCTTGTACATTATTTTCCCATAATCATTCTTGTTGGTATACTATTTTATTTTCGTTAGGCAGATGTTAAGTTATTAGTCCAAGTCTGAAAGATCAACAGGTCTTGAGGCGATTCCACGTATTTTATTTTCGTTGCGCCAAATGTGACAGTTACCTGGCATCCGTCCACCGATTTGAGCCTTCAAGATGGCACCTCATTACTATATATTTGACACTATATCTACCATAAGAAAAAATTGATATTTTGATTGAGATGGATTTTAGGGCTGACTTGCGACTTGACCTGCATTTTTTTAAGGTATAAATTCCCACCGGTCTCAGATTCTCAGCAATTATAGAATGCCAATTCCACTCCAATTGTTCCTATCGGGAAGAAAAGCCAACTATCCTGCAAAAACAGTAAAATGAATACCGCTGACATTTAATCATTTTTATTTTTGCTCCTTTGTTCATGCAGTAAATGGAATATTGGGATCGTCTGAGAAGTAAGATTTAGAAATATTCTGGAAATTAAAATTTGGAAAAGTAGCATTTTTGGATTTTTTTGTATTATTCTCTGTGGCATAAGTCGTCATACCTTCGTGGAAATCAGAGCGATGAAATTTTGTAAAAAAAAAAAAAATTAGCCGGTTTTTTATTTTAGATAACAGACATTACTTCCGATGAGTAACAGCTCGATGTTTTTTCTATTCTGGTTTTTACGAGCCCTAAGCGTTATAATTTATTGAACGATGTAATTATTATTAAGGTCTCATAATGGCATGGGAAGTAGATTTGTCAGGCTCGCGCACGTTACTTTTTCTATTTAGATTTTGGTTTATTGTTCAATAAAGAACCGTTGTAATCGCCTCAAAAAATTGAAACCCCTTCAAACTTGGATATTTTATTTTTCAAAGCATGTAGAACCAGAATATCCTATGGAAAAAAATTATCCGTAAGCCGTTAACTATTTGGCGAAACTATATAAAATTAACGAAACGATGATATATTGTCACCAAAATCTTGGTCTGACGATGCCTTAATTCTTGAACAAAACCGCTACCTCAATGTATTTTTGGGGGTTTTTGAGAGGGAGAAAATTCTTATTTTCAAACGTTTTGCAGAAAAAGGTGTATTTGGTACTGATTGTCGTTTTTCGGACGCAGAATCGAACGATAACGGAGACGACAGCTTTAATGGTTTTCGAGTTATCGCAGCATTCGTGTTGAATTGTCGAGTTTCAGATATTTTGCATGAGGGTTTACTTCGAGAATTTTTCGGGCTATGAAAATCATTCTATACTCGTTGGAATTCAAACACTCTTTTAGCATTACTTGGCGAATAAAACTTTTAATTCGACGAATAAAAAAAACTTAAAGTTCGAAAATTGAAAAAATTGAGAATAAATTATTATATACTTAACTGCTTTAAGCATAGTTCACAGGCCTCTGTCAATGCGTTTGCGTTGCTGTGTTCAGCATTTTGATCGGCTAGGTAATAGCATTCCCGCGTCTGAAATTTAAAATGCCGAACGCGGCCGATCAAACGCGTTGACGCAAGCATGCGAACTCCAGTCCTGCGTTATCTTGTTGGTATAAAATAATCGTCTCAATGGCTGCTCCGAGAATGTGCGGAAGTAGTCGGTTTCCCCTTCGACTTTATTGCTCGAATAAATTGAAAAATAATTATTATCTTCTTCTTATCTTATTATTATTATTATTATTATTATTACTATTATTATTATTACTGCTTATTATTATTATTATTACTTATTATTATTATTATTATTACTTATTATTATTATCATTATTTATTACTTATTATTTTCCTGACAAAAAATATTCTGCGTTATTTCCATCCTTCAATTTTACAAAATGGTGAATTTACCAAAAATTTGCGGTTTATATCAATAGGACGCACAAGGTACGTTTTGTTTCTTATCCCTGTTTAGATTCATAATACGAGTAATAATAAGTACCTCCTAGGCAACTGGCAAAAACGATTCCTCTCTTCTATTCCGTTGAAATTTTCCCAATGTTCGACAAAGTGTCTAGGAGCCAATTTGAAATCGTATTCGCGACGCTTGCAGCTTCAGCTGTGATTCAAAGCTGGCTGACTGGTTCAGCTAAATTGGCCAACTACCATTGGCTATAACTTAGCGAGTTAAAAGCTCTTGAAATCTTGGCTCCGTTCCGAGCGAGAATATGAGAAGTCTGTCCGCGCGAAAAACCGTCCGCGGAGGAATAAAACTGTTTTAAACGTGCCAAACAGCTGTCATTTTTACAGTACGAGCTGGTTAACATTTTTTCACCCGTTGATCTGACTTTATATCGGCGAAATTTATTTCCGTTTTGTACAAATTGGAAAATTGTGCATTTTTTCTTTTTTTTGTCATTTATATTTTATTCTCACGAATTTTACATTAGCTCGCGTTTAATTCTACAACAAATTTGCGGACAAATAATTTCATTCTGCGAGAACAGTAAAAATGAATTCGTAGACCCAATTTTTATCATTCGATGCAATTTCGAACCGATTGTTTATTTTTCGTTACAATATCAACTAGGTACCTTGTTGTTTCATCATTCCCGTTAACTAGAATAGAATGAAAATAGAAAATAAACAACCTACTCTATTTAAATAACCATCCCGCGCAATTTGGTGAAACTTCAAAAGCTCTTTTTTCCTCAGTTTCTCAAAATGGAACGTCTGATATACAAACAGCCTGTTAAACTAACAAATAATGGTCGTTCAGTTCCGGTCTTGAATCACTGCCCCTTTCATTCATTCTTCCTGTTTTTAATATCGCTGTTGAAACCAATAGAAATTACCCGGTTTACCTATTTAGTTTGAGCAACATCTCTAGCAAAGATCTGAGAAGTTCGCGTGACAAATATTCAGCTCATTCCGAATTCGATTGAGCTGCCTCTTAATTTGAACAAATTCCATTGATGAACGTCTTTCAGCGAATTTTCGTAAAATAAATTAAAAAGAAGAAAGAAAAAATATTGTAGTAAAGTATTATTCTTAATATATTAAATATTAAGAAATTAAAAAAAATTAATTAAAAGGTTTCTAGAGACAACTGTTATTCAAAAACTAGTCATAATTTTTTAACGTTTGACGTCTTGAAAGGTGCAATGTGAGCAGATGTCGTTAAATTTATTATTCAATAATAAACCATTTTCATCGCTCAAGGAAAAAAATTCTCACCCCCTCAATATTCGATGTTTTACGTTTCAAGGCAGTAAAAAATAATTTAAAAAGATGAAAAATTATCCCAATAGCCAATAAAAAACGCTGCAAATGATTGTTCAGCGGTTTATTATTCCTTCGCTTCAGTAATAATTTAAGAAGATTATCCATTTGTGATAGTAATTTTTCCGAACGTTGCCGCCGAAAAACAGATGCTATACTTACGAGAAAACTGAGAAATTTAGGACACTTCAGCTTCATCCAAAATTATTAAACGGACTCTTGAATCAAAACTGAAGCGAAGGCATAATAAATCGATAATTAATAATAAAATCATTTTCAGGGTATTTTGAACAAGAGTAACCCGAAGATTGTCACATTCAAAATCGATTAGGTAATGGCATATTATTGGCAATTACACGGGATATTAAAATCCCAATTATTTGCATGCAAAAAAGATTAGGCAACGGAAATTACAGCGAACCATATGCGTAGGAAAAAACAAAACAAATAATGATAGAGATATGAACAAAACAATTATAATAAATTCTAAAAAATAAAATAAAATCGTTGTAATTCTAATTATATAAAATTGTTATATTACGTTTGACGCGATTCACATCGATTTTCAGTCAAGGATTCGAACAACGTTGACCGCTCTAGGCCATTGAATTGTTGGGCGAGAATGCAGGATAGACCAACTTTTGTTGCTTCCAATCAATGAATTCTCGACGTGAATTCGAATCCGACTCATTTCAAAAATCGAGGTCACTCTTCCAAGCGAAAACTAGACTATGTAATTATCAAAATTACAGAGGAGATTACAGAGGAAAGTGCGAAAAGATGAAATTTATTTCGAACCATAATCGCTTTAAAAAAAATTAAATAAAAAAAAACCGCAATTCAACCAAAGTAACTTCTTCCTTTTGAAGTCGGTTGGTTAGACATTTTTAGCCGAAGATATTTCCATTTTTTATACGCGAAAACTAGACTATGTAATAATCAAAATCGCGCACACAGAGATTGCAGATGTATTTACAGAAAAGCTCCAAAAAAGTGACTGTGAGGAATTTATAATCACTGACACGATCACCAAGAAATGATGAAATAAATACGTAAATTATATGTAAAGTAAATCAATATAAATTGATATGCGCAAATGAAATATATTGAAAAATCCTATTGGTTAAATACTAGTACTCGTTGTAAGGTCTAGTTCATCTTGAAATACGGTTTCGTATTCGAATCGTATTCTGATGGGACGGTTTTTGATCTAAAAGCAAAAACGTGACGAGACCTTTGCGTTCGGAAAGCTTCTCATGTTGACCCGCGTTGGATGATAAATAATTCATAACAGCCGAAACGCTAAATCAAACAAAGTTTGAAGGGTTTGCATTCATTCGGTACGAGGTACATCTGAATTCCGATTTGTTTGAGGGTTTCCAAGCGATGGAGAGGGAGACACTCAGTTCATAAAGCGCAAGGTGTATTTTGGTTTATTATTCGATAATAAACCATTGCAATCGCCCAAGAAAAAAATGTTTGAACCCCTCAAAATGTGATGTTTTACGTTTCAAGGCACGCAGAGTCCGAATATTCGATTTTCCGTTTCCGGATTTTGGATAACACACAGTACTTCGGAGATAAAAGCGTTCAAAGTATTATTCTATTTTGGTTTTTACCGGCTATTAGAGTAAATATTTTTCTACGTTTGAGGTTTTAAAATGTTCGTTTAGCGAGCAGATGACGCTTGATTTTTTCGATATTGTGTCACACACCGTACCTCCACGTTATGAGCCTTTTTTCGCGATTTCGCTAGAATGTATTTCGTATTTTGATTTTTACAGGCCGGAAAAATGAATATATTTTAACGTTCAAGGTTTTGAAATGTTCGGGACGGCAATTGAATGAAGTCCGATTTTTACCACGTGGGTCACATACCTTTTTTCCGCGTTATTCGCATATTGGCAATATTTTAATTTTTACAGACCGCAAAAATGAATATTTTTGAACGCTGGGGGACTTGAAATTTTTCCTCATCTTAGCCGAATGTCGTATGATTTTTATTATTGGTGTCACACATTGTACTTCCTCGTGGCTCGCCGTTTTCTTTATTTTATTCGTGTTATTTCCTTTTGGTTCCGTTTGCTGTAAAAATTATCGACATCGCAGAACCTTTAGTGCATCGATTCGGGTTTTGGGTCTCCTGGGTTGTTTTTCAGTAACAATATTGTATTGTTGGGGGCTTTGAATGAGTTTCTCGGTTTTATAATTCGTAATACCGAATCGCGTATGGAAATATCGTGTGACCACTATGAGATTTTCTCATTTGTTGCATTTTGCGTGAGAGACAAACCGTTTAATAGCCGCAGCGTAGAAACGGGCATTTATCGTCGACTGGAGGGCTCGATCGCTCTAGGAAAAAACCGCTTCGTACAGAGCGAAAAATTCTTCTCGTTTGTGTGTTCTAGTTGGCTTGACTTCGCATCCGTTGGAGGATCGTAAAATTAATTTCGCGCTCTTTCACTTGAACGCGAGGCCGAGAAGCGATAAAGAATTCAAACCCAAGGCCAGCCCATCTGCCTGCCAATAGAACGTTTTCTATCCAGCAAAGAAATTCGACGAACGCGAAGCTAAGAGGAAGAGATTCACAAGTTGAATAATTGCGCTAAAGTTGTCACCGATTTATCGTATTATATATATTAGATATAATTGTGATCCATTTCTGATGTAGAGTAACCTCAACATTTCATCGAGATTATTAATTCGTCGTATAAAATATAAAATTCTTTTCCTCTTCAGAAATTCAGGAACACGAGCAAATTGAAATTGGTATTGAATCATTTTATTTCCACGGTCACTTATTAAATCGAAGTATTTTGATAGTACGAAAGCGAGCGGAGTTGAATTTGGAAGAAATTTTCATAGCACTATACTCAGAAAGACTTTCAACCAGCGTCCGTGGTCAAAATTTGGTGAAAAATCAATTAACTTTAAAAAAAATTTCTAGAAAATCGTCTGCCATAAAATTTGCGAAATTAGCCGTCGTTGAATTTCGGACAATTATTGCAGGTAAAACAATTTGCAGTGTTTTCCTTCGAAATGTGTATTCATCTTCGGCCTGGAAATCAATGAGGGTATACGAAAAAATTGAAACGTTCGCACTCAAGTGTCGGACCTTGGAGCTTCGCCGTTAAACTTTTACTAGCTCTGAGAATAGGCAGAGAAGCTCTTGAAGTTCGTGCTGCAGCTACTTGTTCCACGTCCTTCGGCCGCAAACAAAGGCTTTACCCACAACTTGATTTTGTTTTTTTTTTTTGCGCAATCGTTTGTTTCACTGATGCAATAAGGAATGTGAGATGTTGTTTTTAAGAGGGGAGTGCACGCAGTTCGACAAAATCAGTTAAGCGGCAAACCAGCGGGTGAGTTTTTGTCAAAAACCGATGGAAATCCATTCAAACACCAAACAAAAAAAAAAAAAAAAAAAAAAATTTTAAAAATGCTCTAAAAAAATCAAATCAAACAACACACGTCACACACATCACATTTTACTTGAAATAAAAAAATGCACTCTTTCTATACGAAGGAGCTGTGTGTCGAAAAATCGAAGTAGCCAAAAAACTGCACCGGTTTTTAATAAGCTGCCGTGTAAAATTACATGATTTTTCTCAAATGTCAAATGATTACATCATTTGACCGTGAAAGAGTAACAAACAGACAGACCGACATAACCGACAGACAGACTGACATAATTGGCCTTGATTGTATTTAAAGATATTTTTTTGTCACGTCGCTCTATAACTGCTGTGATTTTCGAGATAAATTTTTGCCAAAAAATCCTTCTTGGCAGAAGTAATTATGAGTTCGTTAAGCGGCCAACTCGGAGCAGAGGGTTGTGTTCAAATTTTACAATCAATACTGACAACGGCTCAAATAATTAACCAAATCGCTGCCTCAATTTTAAGGGTATTTTGGGGGCTTTTGAAGGAGAGAAAATTTCATTTTCAAACGTTTTTCAGAAAAAAAGTGTATTATTTGGTATCAATTTCTATCAATTTTTGGGCTCTGAATCGAATGAGACCATCGCGGGGTCGATAGCTTTATTGGTTCTCGAGTTATCGCAGCTTTTTTGTTGAATACCGGCAATTTTCAGAAATTAGTCTGTGAGTTTGTGAACTTGAGAGTTCTTGGAGCTATAAAAATCGTTCTATACTCGTCGGAATAATAAACTACAACTGTGCATTCATTTGTAGCGTTTTTATCTATGCGGGATGCTATTTTTCTTTGCGCTCAGTAATTTTGTTGTATTTTCGAAATTGAAAAAAATGCACACCGCTCTCGTCTCTTTTATTGCTCGTTGCACTCTTGAGGCCTTTACAGACCGGACGATAACATTGTTGAAAACATTGTTAATAGCATTGTTCAGTAGCTTTCCTTTCACACCGAACGCAACATTGTTGGCAACAATGTTCCCATCAACATCGGGTGAGGAATTGTTAATAACATTGTTACGGCACTTGAAAAATAGTGATAACAATTCCTCCCCCGAAATGTTACTGGAAACATTGTTGGCAACATTTTCTGTAACATTGTTATTTTTTCCGTCAACACTGTTAGTAACATTGTTGGCGACACTGAGTTTTGTTATCGAGCCTTGATCGATAACAAACCGGCATTTGTGACTAATGGTGCTTACAGAGTGCAGACCATATTTATGTTAGTGAAAACAACAACAACAGTAATGTTTGAAAAAAAATGAGATGATCTAGAAAATATGTTACCAACATTGTTGGCAACAATGTCGTCAACTTTTTTGTTGCCAACTCTTCTTCCGTCTGTTTTATTTGGGTCTAGTTCTCTAACAATGTTGTCCACAATGCCGGTTGTTATCGATCATGGCTCGATAACAAAACTCAGTGTCGCCAACAATGTTACTAACAGTGTTGACGGAAAAAATAACAATGTTACAGAAAAAGTTGCCAAC
The DNA here is from genome assembly GCA_037159825.1 of Tupiocoris notatus. Classification (NCBI taxonomy): domain Eukaryota; kingdom Metazoa; phylum Arthropoda; class Insecta; order Hemiptera; family Miridae; genus Tupiocoris; species Tupiocoris notatus. The sequence continues at coordinate 168,092 of JASJUZ010000492.1, forward strand.
AATGTTTCCAGTAACATTTCGGGAGAGGAATCGTTATCAACATTTTTCAAGTGCTGTAACAATGTTATTAACAATTCCTCGCCCGATGTTGATAACATTATTGTTATCAACATGTTATGTTAATAACAATTGTTTTCACTAATATTTGGTCTGTAAGCACCTTTAGAACAAAGGTTTTTTCCTGCACCCGTTTGACTGCAATCGCAATTGAAAAATGCTCTACTGCCCGTCGTTTTACACCGGGCTACGTTGACAAAGTTGAACCGAAACTGTCCTTACTTATCTTGACCTGGCTCAACTTGAGTGGCCACCGATTTAAATTATCCCTCAAATCCAAAAAGGGATCAGTGACGATAATTGCGAGTAGTACACCAGTTCAAGATAAAAATTCAACCGCACTTCGACTTGAAGTTGGCCACTTTGGGATCGTCGACACCTTTATCTAATCTATGACGTTTCGCTCTTGACGATTTATTTGATCTAGATAAATTTTTCTCGTCTAATTGTAAGAATGTGGACAGCGTCTTCCTTAGCGAAGAGAATTCCGATACAACCGGTGACAGAGGTTGCGCCGTGATCGATATTAGTGTGCGCGTGGTTGAATTTATCAGGTAAAATTCAGGATTTCAATTAATTTGAAAATCTTAATCAGAATAATGGCAGTGTACTCCGAAATTTAATGGATGTTCTATCCCGTTATTTTGGTTTACTATTTTTCAATAATAAACCTCAGTAATTGCTCATGAATTTTTTGGTTTATTATTCAATAACAATTGTAATCGCCCAAAAAAAAAAAAAAAAAAATTCCAACCCCCTCTCAAAATTTGATGTTTTACGTTTCAAGGCATGTAGAATCCGAATATCCAATAAAAAAAATTCTGTCTGTACGCCTTACGCCGTCAACACTTTTCCGGCCAAACAAAAATAGCTAAATTCTTGAAATTTTCACCGAAAATCAATCTCGGTCCTACGAGGGCCCAACTCTTGAATCACATTGCTAGCTCAATTTTAAGGGTATTTTTGGGGGGTTTTGAGGGGGAGAAAATTCTTATTTTCCAAGGTTTGTTAGAAAAAGGTGTACTTGGTATCAATTTCTATAGATTTTTGGACGCTGAATCGTATGAGACCATCGCGGGGTCGATAGCTTTATTGGTTCTCGAGTTATCGCAGCTTTTGTGTCGAATTTAGGAGATTTACAGAAATTTGGCATGAGGTTATAACTTGAGAGTTCTTGTGGAGCTATAAAAATCGTTCTATACTCGTTGGAATGGTCGTCAAACACTCTCCAGCTGTACGGTAGGGCTTAAAATTTAGCTTTTAATTAGGAAATAAATAAAAATAAAAATGATTAAAATGACACTATTTAAAAAAAGTTTTTGTTTGAACTTTTCTTAGCGGAAATTTAAAAAAAAAAAAAAAAATGTAAATCGCTATATGGAAAATGAAGATGATTGTAATTAATAGTTTTGTATTTCAAATAATACTTTAAATAAACACTGTAAGCACACATATGACATATTGTGGTGGCCGCACAAATTTTCTAAAGTCGAACGTTGAATTTTTAGCAAAATGTTCGATTTTCATCCGAGGTCTTAACAGCTTATTAACCTATCGGCTCTTTTAATCACTGTCGGCCAATTAAACCGCAACTATCACGTAGCAGTGTTGATTGGTTGCAAAATTCTTCCCAAGCCTGAAAACTATTTTAATTTACTGAGAGAAGAATTTCATTGTCGGAGGGTTCAGTATTTACCGATTCCTTTGTGGTTTGTTGCAGGTTGAAAAACTGGCCGATTAAAAATATTACTCCGGAGCAAGTTTGGCGGAGGAAGCGCAGGAAACATGTACAATTCCAATATTCCTCCAGGCCTGCTTTTGGGGGTACCGGTCGGCGAGGGAACTGGAGCAACCCCCAGGTAACTACTTACTTTTTTACTACCTACTTAACTTTTGTGAATCCAAAAGTAACCGGTATGTTTATTATTCAATATTTTTACACCAAATTTTGGTCACCTTCAAAGTAATTACCTTAACACATTTGTCTTATATTTTTCCATAGTTGGAAATAAGTTTAAATTCATTTATCGGCATCTCGTTTAGGCCTTCCTGCGATTTTCTTTTCACCTCCTCAACAGAGCAAAACGCCTTCCTTGCATGTCACTTTTGAGTATGAGGAAAGGAAGTCACAGGGGGCCAGATCCGTTGAGTAGGAGGGATGAACAATCGGGGTATTGCCATTTTTTGTTAAAAACTGCCTCACTTGGAGCGCTGTTGGGTGTCGGCCATTTTTCACAAAAAGAAGGTTCACGAAAAAATTCTCACGGACGAACCGTTGCACCCAGAGCGATTAAACTTTCCACACTGACTCGTCAGATGTTGCCCTCCACCCAACTCTACCAAAATTCCCCTTCTCCTCTCCACTTTCCCAAGACAGCCCCATTCCGGTTACTTTTGGGTCCCCCCTCGCATAAAGGCATGTGCTTCAATTCAAGGTCAGTTTGGTAACATTCCCTTGCAATCTTTGGCCATATTATTTCAGAACACCGGAGATAGTCAATTCACTGATTGCGATGACGGACCCGTTTAAATTGCTTCGGGCTGGCGCAGGAGCTGGTCAAGGAGGCAGCGGTCCTCGCCAACCGAACTCCCCTCCATCTTCTCATTCCGATTCAATGGCCAACGCTTCACCTTCACCTCCAAGCGTTCAACATACAAAAACGCAGTTGATCAAAGAAGGACTAAAATTGACGTTACAATCGAAAAGAAAACGTAGCATCCCGAATCTGGAAGATTCAAACCAAATGCAGGCATGTTTGGTTCAGCCAGAGCGATCCTCGAGGAGCAGAACTGTGTCGGAGGATTTGAGTCAGGACTCGCAGGATTTCCCTGGCTGTGGGGTAAGTTACCTAATTTTATTCAGTCTCCAAAAGAGAACAGTTCTATTGAAAATTATCCAAGTTCAAGAATGTCAAGTTTCCGTTGCATTTCAGTTGACTCCGCAGGATGAGGAAAGAAGACGAATGCGAAGAGAAAGAAACAAAATTGCAGCCACTAAGTGTCGACTGAAAAAACGGCAACGGAGTGAAAATCTGATACATGTAAGTTTGGCAAATTCATACTAGATGTCAGGATAATGGCAAAGATCCTGACCAACCAAATAGTTCAGCCGCTAGTTTGGTTCATTTAGTGGTACAAGATGCCACACATAAACGACAGAAGAGGCTAACATGTTTCAGATTATGTTGCGTTCAAACTGGTGAATGGTGATTGGCTCAAGTTTGAATTTTCAATTTTAGGAATCCGAGGTGCTCGAATCTCAAAATTCTGAGTTGAAAATGCAAATCCACGCCCTCGAGTCGGAAAAACTCGGTTTGGTCACTTTCCTAAATGATCACCGCCCCTGCGTTAAAATGACGATGGAATCAAGAGTGTCCCTATCTCAATCATCATACCACCAACAGAAGACGTACTCTAAATTATCCTCTGTGGAGCATTCAAGGCTGACGGCAGCAGAACCTTCTCTATCTCCATGCTCATTCAACGGCTACACGACACCTCCTGTGGCCAATCCTAGTGTTCCAGTACCAGTTGCTACGACCTCTTCCTACAGCCACAAATTTGTCGGGAGTTATAAGTCATCGACGTACAACCAGACTTCAACTTCCAGCACTGAAGCTTCGTACCACCATCGGCAGCAGGATGACAGGTAATAATTGAAACAGAATTATCACTTCTAAAGTGATATCCTTCGTGTATTTTATTATTATTATTTTTTATTTTTACTTTTTTCCATAGAAGTCTCTCTAACTATAGAAATTGGGATAATCTGACCCCCAATGGATATTATACCTTCCGACAAAATTTTGTCTGTCAACTTACGTTAAAATTTTGTTGCAGATATTGTCGAACTGCTGATGCTTCATCAAGCGTGTCATCGTACATGTCCAAAGACATTGTTAGCTCTGCCTCTCCAATGCTGCCAACTTCTACATCGTATTATACCAAAATGGAAACGTCCGACTATATGCGACCTTCTAATGGATACTTGCATACACGTTCCGACAGCCCGCTGAGTAATGGCTATACTCGTCCATCGAGCATTTCCTTGACAACGTCGTCAAGTGACTACGAGAGCAACACTGAGCTGCTCGACTCGCCATTGCTTCAGCTGCCGCCGAATTATCATTTTGATAAGGAAACACCTTCTGTAGGACTGTATCCAGGTGGTTTTTCGGCCAGCAGCTGCATAACGTAATGCTGATGTTACTCTGCGATTCTCAATATGCCCATCTCCGTACTCTTTTAATTAAGTACTTTTCCGAAAGGACTGTTCATCATTGAGGTTTAGCCTGTTTCAAATCTATAATTGTTCAAACTTGGAATGTTGGGGGGTGAGTGGAATAAATAAGGAAAAAAGGGTGCTGATAGCTGGTCGTACAGCAGTCCTCTATAATCCGGCCCTGCCTAGTCCGGCGCCTACAGTAATCCGGCGATTTTTCGATAGGGTGAGGTCTTGCCTGTTCTTGCATGTTTCGCCGCTAGACGTGAACAAAAACAATAACCTGTCTCAACTCAGTCTTATTTCACGCTTCCTTCAAATTTCAATTGTTTTGTTTTTGACTTAGTCTTGTTATCACTGTTTTCTTAAAAGCTATTTTAAATTCTTAAATAGTCTGTAAAAGCTATTTTTTCTGCTAAATGTAGTTATTTTTTTTTTCTCCAAAAATCCACTAATCCGGCACTGCCCTTGTCCGATATCTGCCGGACTAGCGAGGGACTACTGTATTTCTATAAGCACAGCGTGGAAAATTTTTAGTAAATTACTTCACGATCAGCCGGAAACTTGCTAAACGCCCCCCAACTGGTTCCCCCATGGACTTGAAATCTTTGAACATAATCATGCACTCAAATTTTCAGACATAAACTTCGTCTGTATTCTATCTCTTGTCACGCGGTTACTTGGAAAAAGAGCTAAAATATAAGTCTTGCATTTTATTGGGCCACTTCGCCTCCGTGATCCTAACTATGGTCATCTAGCCAAGGTAAAATCGACACGTCCCTTAGAATTAAGATGATGACCAAAGCATTAGTAGGACAACTGGAGATTGAAGTGTTAGCCAATCCTTTGTTAAATCCAATTGACACCGAGTCAACGGAAAGCGTTTTTCAAACCACGATCACTCGGCGGTTAGCTAACCATGCCGTCAAAGCTGTTATTATCGTACATAGGATAAAAATACAATTTCTGCAAACAGTGCTTCCATGTTTCCCAATGCATTTCACAACTTCGACTGAACCGAATAGACTCATTTTTAAACCTCCTTTTTTGCATCAGAGGAACAAACACAAAAGTGAAGCTATCTATCGAGTGCCTTAATTCGTGTCTTTGGAGAATTCAAACAACGCCTGTTATGTGCAATAAAGAATCACAAATTTAATTGTTTTCTTTTAAATTATTTATTGATCGTTGTATTATTCTGTTAGACTAACAATTTTTTAATTGTCAATCTTCTGTGATAGGTGACGAATTTTCGGAGGTTTCACATGGTTAACCTTTGTTTATTTTTTCCCTTTAGACAATTTCTTTAGTCGCTAGTAACATTAAGACGTCTATTTAAGCACTTGTCATTTTTTCAGATTAATATTTTTCCTCGTCGTTTCGGTTGTTAAATGTTTGTTATCATTTTCGAAACATTCCATCAATATTCATCAAAGGTTTTATTATTGCGAACATTTTGAACCACCATTGAAAAAATTAAGACATAGATGTACAAATTTGAAACGGTAAAATAATAATTATTTTTAGCGTTTAAAAAAAACTAACTTAATTTCATACTTTGTTACCATTTAGTTGTGTAAGGAGGAAAACTAGTGTTTTTTCACCAGAGCGAGTATCCAATCTTGGATGCAGTAGTAGAAAACCGCTTAAAGCAATATGTGACACTATTCAGAGTCAATTATACAATCAAGTGCCATTCGTTGATATTTATGTACGACTAAACCAAATCAATACATTATTACAGCTTATGGAAATCGATTGATTTTTCCCCTGCTATGACGTAATACTACGGCTTTTTAGTACCATTACCCGGGGCCGTTGATACCTTGTAATGGTACTACGAAGCCCTGATGATGCCCGAAGGGGCGAAAGTGCTTGCAGGCTAATAATAAAAAACAGGAGAACAAGTCGCCATGGTTTTCTCTTACTCAATCTCAACAACGAAGAATGATTGATGCGACAAAACAACAACGAATGAGATTTCCGTTCCGGGAAGGAAAATTTCTTCTGTTTGACTGCAGTTTTACAGTTAGATTGTGGTGATTTTTATCTAGCGCCCATTGTATTCACCACAACGGGCTTTGTGGCTAGTTATATAAAAAAATACCCGGTGAAAAATCATATAATCAGTTATATTTGATACTGACAGTAATCAAAATTTTATTCACAATATTTTTTTAAAGCGACATTTTTTTACAGACTACGCAAACAATAATGTTATTAGATCAGATACCAAAAAATCACCAATACATGCAAACACATAAATGGAAATAAACCAAGCAAATTATCACAATCTGGCACAACTTGAAACAATATAGGTAACACATTGTCTAGACTAGAGACTAATTCGTCTTTGAATTGGGTAATAAACACCACTAGCCGATTGAAAATGACTACAGTTGTACCTTTACTTTATTCATAAGGGCCGTGAGTATCTTTTATCAGCCACATGCGATCAATGACGTCACCGTCCTGCAAAAATTATTAAAAATTAGCGCACATTCATTATTTTTTTAAAGTAAGGTAGGACCAACATGCACAATTTTTCTTCTTTTTCTCGCATTTTCCACGTAATTATTGCGGTGAGGAGGGGAGCAAGAAAGCAACTCTTTCTCTTGTGTTTTTTTATTTGCCGATATCATTCGGGCATCTTCAGGGCTCTGTAGGTCCATCAGGTACCATGACCTACCTGGTCCATTAGGTACCCATGGTCATAGGTACCTGATGGACCTATGTAGCCCTGAAGATGCCCAAATGGGCAAAATATCTTGGCAAATAAAAGAAACAATTGAGAAAAAGTTGCCGAGTTTATATCCTCGGCATCTTAACAATCACCGTCACAATTTTGAGTTGGAAGTAGAAATAACACAGCCAAGTTCAAAGGTACAATCAAGTTTCTATTAATTTTACACAGCTTGGGCAGGTGAACTAAAAGCTACAAGAATTAATGTGGCCACCATTTTCCATGAAATTTCTCCATCTCTCCCCTTTTTCAATCTTAACCACTGGCAATAATAATAAAGAATGGGCGATCAAAATAATAAAAATAAAGAATCTTTCATGGCCTAATGGCTAATGTCTTTAATCGTTCCATCTCCTAAAGACCAACAAGAAAAAAAAATTTTTTTTGAAAAATTTTCAAAAATAGTCATTTTTCTAAGGGTCATATCCTGAGTGCACATTTCACGTCTTAAACGTTAATCCACTCAAATAATTTTACTCACCAAATCAATGGAGACTTGTTCTAAGTAGAGATGACTGTTGTTGAATACTTGCAACCGAGCAAAACCATAATCACTGCTCCTGAACGCCGACCAATGTTCTGGATGTTTGATGAATCGATCAGTGTTCTCGTCACATCCCTGAAAACATCGCAAAAATTATACCTACGTTAATTCTTCACGTTAGAATAGAAACATACATCTCTTAAATTAATTTTGGTTTATTGTTCAATAATGAATCATTGTCATCACCCAAAAAAAAATAATAAATAAATAAAAATCTAACCCCCCTGAAAATTGGATGTTTTACGTTTCAAGGCGTGTAGAATCTGAATATACAAAAAAAATCTGTCCGTCCGCTGTTAACACTTTTCTGAAGAAGCTGAGAAAACATTTAATTCTTTAAATTTTCACCAAATATCATTCTTGGTCTGACAATGGCTCAATTCTTTAGCCAAACCGCTTCCTCAATTTTAAGGGAAATTTTGAGGAGTTTCATGGGGGAGAAAATTCACCTTTTTCCAAGCTTTTGATTCACATTTTCCCAGGTGCGTTTGACATCAATTTTTATAGATATTTCGACGCTGAATCAAATGAGACCATCGCGTGGTCGATAGTTTTGACGGTTCTTGAGTAATCGCAAATTTTATGCAAAATTTTCAAGATCTTCGTGAATTTGGCACTCTTGAACGCTTGAATTTTTGTAGCTATAAAAAGCTTCGCTCGTTGGAATGGTTTTAAAACTCTCTCTTCGGCCAAATAATCAAATAATTTAAATAATAAGAATAAATAATTAAGAAAAAGAAAAAACAATTAAAATTACCACAGTTGCTTGAGTTTTCCCTTCTGGTTACCAATCTATTAGGAGTAAATGTTCACAAAAGTTCGAAAATTAGCTACCACAACGGGCGTTTTTTTTTTAATTGTAATAAAACACTGTACAATTATTTTTGCATCGTTTTTAAACATTGACACAACTTTTCGCCACAATTCAGACGATTAAAAAAATTTAGGGTGCTCATCAAAGAAATCAAGATTGCATTAGATTGCAACATTTCACTTACAGCTGAGCCGGTGATAATGTGAACTGGTGCTCCAGGATTCCGATACGGCTCGTCATAGCTGCCATTTTTCACTTGGTGATCATATACAGGCCACAAACGTTCGTATGAATGCTCATGAGCCCATATCTCCAGATCGACGCCATATTTGTAAAATAGAGGTTCCAAACCAAACCTGTGAAAGAATTTTTTTAAAGGCAAAACCAATATTGTCATTCATTTGGAAATCATGTTAAATTAATCTTTATCTGAGCCACTGAGTTTTACAGAGTAATCTCACACAATGAGCGCTTCCCCGATCTGTATATATGTAAAACAAAAATATGTATGTTACCCATAAACTCCTGAACTGTTGACGCGGTCGTCGAGAAACTTGGGGAAATAGTCAAGAAGATCCTAGGGATGGTTTCTGGACAAAAAATCTCGAGAGAAAAAATGGTAGTAATTTAGGGAAAAATTCGAATATGACGGGTTTTGAGGACATTTTTGGGAAAAATTCCGACAGTTTTTGTCCAATCACTTTTGAACGTTTAGTAATTCGGTAGGGTCGTATTCGAGAAAAATCGTATATTGAAAACGAATCAGTTGACGAGATCGAAAGTCGAATTATGTTAGTTATTTAATTATTCTCGTTTAAAAAAAAATGCAAAAACACGTTTTTCGACGCTCGATTTGAAATATTCTGAATCAGAAGTGACCCACGGGCATTTAAATTTTTCACAGATTGAAGGGCTAATTGCCAAGAGATTTTCATATTGAAATCATTTTCTAGCATTAACCTCGCTGTGCCAATTTTCAAACTTTCAACTGAATTTTTTTATAATAATTATTCTCCCTTTTCTTTTTACTAAATTACTTGCACTGAGATAGTAGAATCCCATTTCGCAAGGCCAAAAAACAAAGAAATAGTCACGAATTCCGCTAATTTTAAATTAGTTATATTGTAACACCACATTGAGCTATACTGTAACAATTTATCTTATTTAAAATTCGTGGAGTTCATGACTATATCTTCGACTCCTATCTTTTTAATAAACGTACCCTTAAAGAGAGAAACGGTTACATTTGCTCTCAATTTGTTATCAGCTGGAGGATAAAATCATACTGTTTTGCTTCGTACCAGTTAAACATAGGAAATCCGGTGCGAACCCTTGACGAATGCTTGGTACAGTCGTCATTATCATCGTCAGAACAGTACATCGGCCTGTGGCCATATGTTATAATCCATGGTCTCTTTGCTCGATTTTCAGGGGACGCTGCATCCTTTAAAAGCAAATAAAAATAAAGGTTGTAAACAAAAATCCAACGTACGACAGTGACAGTGAAAAAGTGGGTAAAGTTTTCAAAGATTGGTCGCGTTGATTACACTCCAGGACTAGAGATTCATGGTCGGTGTCGAGAGATCGAGAACTGCGCGTACCATGAAGATCCTTCCAGTGAAGCCCATGTCGAGATCCAAAAATGGATACAAACCGAATGAATTTGGTTTCTGTCTATTCGGTGACAGTTCCATTTGTTTTTGGTAACAAAAAAATCATGAACATCACAAACGCTAAATAAAATAACGGATAAAAATCGGATTCTGAGGAAAGATTCGTCAAATAGCCGTAGTTTCGCGTTGTTGTTTACGAGATATCCAGAAAGTAAGGTTACAAGTCCCCTGAAGGGCACAGGGAATTTTTTTTTGTTATGAGTGGCATACCTGCTTGTAGAGGGGTTTGTAACGGTCAAAATAAGCCCAACCCCGTGCCAGTCAGTTGAGAAATGGCGTCGCAGGAGCAGTTTCCGTCAACCTCTGAAGGTGCTGTTCCCTCCACCTACCGCCAGACCTGACTGGCCTAGATTCGGTCAGTCATCAAGTTCCTGACTATGCGTCACGAATCTGCTTCCGAAATCCATCGTCAGCTTGTGGGCACTTACGGACCTGAGGTAATGTCACGTCAACTTGTTTTCAAGTGGGTTCGGCTTTTTAAAGAAGTTCGCACGGACTCACGACGAAGAAAGGAGTGGAAGGCATGTCATCAGTGTTTTGGGACCGAAAAGGGTTGTAGTTGGTGGATTTTATGGCCAGAGGGACAACCATCAATGCTGACGCATATTGCGAAACCCTTAAAAAATTGAAGAACTGCATAAAAAACAGGAGGAGGGGATGCTGACTCGTGGTGTGTCTCTCCTTCACGACAACGCCCGACTCCACACCGCTCGTGTTACCCAATCCCTGCTTGCATCCTTTGGATGGGATATTGTGACCCATCCACCATATTCTCCGGACCTTGCGCCCTCAGATTTTCATATTTTCACTAAATTGAAAGAGTTCTTGGGTGGAAAACGTTTTTCTAACGACGAGGAGGTGATGGAGACTGTCAAGAACTGGCTTTCCAAGGTGGAGCGAAGCGTATACAACGAGAGTATACCAAAGCTGGTGCCGAGGCTGAAAAAATTTATTGATCGGGATGGCAATTATGTCGAAAAATAAACATATATTTTGGAACATACCCTGTAAATTTGGTTTAAATATATGCACTTTTCGATTTTTGGCAGCAGTTGTAACCTTATTTTCTGGATATCCTTCGTACATCGAACGCCGAATCTCGAATTCTCGATCGAGATGTGAAATGAAGGACTGCGCATGTCCGGTCGAGCTAGTTTCCATGCCAACCTTATCAATCTCGACTTTCTCGACACCGACCATCCCCAATGAAGCTCATAACTCCCTTAATCGCATTTAACTTAACAATTTTTTCACATGCACTCACTTCCAGATCCTTTTCGAGCCACAGGTACTGTTTGATGGCCAATTTAACGCCATACTCTGGAAAATAGTACGCTTCCGTGTTCAAATTAATGAAATGAATCGGCCCAAGGTTGAAACTGTACCACAAATTTTCGTGACCTCCTGGCATCGAGAAACGTTCGCGGTAATGACTAAAATTGCTGCAACCGAGAAACTAAATCATGAACGAAATTTGCCAAAATAAAAAATTTACAGTCAAACAATGTGTGAACATACTAGGCTTCCTCGTGGTTGCCAGCGGACACCATATATGGCACGTATGCAGCAATCGGCTCAATTTGCCTCATAAATTGATTCCCGATTTCACCGTCATTCTGAAATCCAAAAGACGTCTGTATTGCATTTATGTAACCCGAAAAGAATAATGCGAAACGAAAATGAAAATATTCAGCTTACGTTTCTCATATCGTAGGCGAAATCTCCGACGTGAAGTATAGCGTCATAGATGCCCAAAAGCGTGTCTTTCTGAAGGAAAGGCAAAGAGCGAGCATTTTCGTTCCCCATGTCACCGTATACGGCCAATCGTGGTGACCACTGGGTACCATTATCGACAGTCGTGAACCAGAACAAATCCGACCAGCCCAAATCGCTGCCACAATGATATGCTGTCAAAAACAGATGAAACAATTACGCATAACATTTTTATCATCTTTCATGAAGCAAATAGAGCCAATTTTTGAAGAAAACCTGATTTCTTAACACATTCACCGGATCGTTGCAGTAAATTCAGGTTAACTAACCAACTATTCAGGTTAACAATTCAGGCTAACTTTGAACCCTACTATCTCAAAAAAATGGACTGTAAAAATTAAAACTGAGGATACGTTTACACCTCCAGAAGAAACGCTGCAAATGATTGTGCAGTGGTTAATTATTCCTTCGCTTCAATAATGATTTAAGAAGATTATCCATTTTTGATAGTGATTATTCCAAACATTTGTGAGCGTTCCCACCTAAAAACTACTTGTAAACTTGTGTTTTCCCCATAGCAGCATCACCATAAGCTGTAGTGAGCATTGCAAGACTTTCCGTGGCCGTTTTCCCCAATAGGAAACAAAATTTAAGCTCCGCGCGTTGCTCCCGGCCATCACACGTTTCGCAGAAACAGAAAACGGAGGTTCACCAAAAAAAATTCTCATGAAAACTTCACACAGGTCAGATGGATGATATTGCCCTTCCCCCCACTCTACCAAAATTTCCCTCCTCCCATCGAGTTTCCCACGCCAGCCCCATTCCGGTTACTTTTAGGTCCCCCCTCGTGTATCGTGAGCGAATAATATGAAAAATAAAAATAAAAAATGAATGAAAATTATTAAAATTGCGATAGTTGCTATGGAGTTTCTTCTCGTGGTTACAAATCTGTTATTAGGCGGATAGGTTCACAAATGTTTGGGATACTAACGCAAGTGCATGGCAAAAGACTGGTAAACCGCTCTACAATCATTACAAGTTTTTTCCCTATCAAATGCGTTTGAATTTGTGGCAAAAATCCCCCTTCGCCTAGAAATTTCAACTGTCAATCAAAAGGCATAACACATTAATACAAAAATTTGATGGATGCTTGAGAACCTAGCTTAACATTACAAGCGGCAAAAAAAAGCCTTTTTACCATAGCGTTGCTTGGGTTGCAAGTTGTTCAACGTAACTCGATGAATGTACTGGGCTGCTTTGAGGGGCCCGTCATCGACGAACTTCCGGGAACGACCTTTTGCAACCTTCGTGAAACCGTGGATGCCATATTCAACCACAGATGGGGTGAAATTTTTTGTTGACCATGTGACGACTACATCAACAACAGATTCTGTAATAAATCCAAACGATTTTATCGCTCCGAGCCCCCAAAAAAGTTGAAAACGCTAACTTAAAAAAAGTTTTTTCTTGGTTGAGTCGTCGCATCTCTCATCGTACTGGGTTGGTGAGGGGGAGAAGAACCAGGCGACATGTTCTCCGATTTTTTATTAACTGGCCGAGTACTTTCGCCCCTTCGGGCATCCTCAGGGCGATGTGGAACCATAGGTTACCACAGGGCTGTGGTAACCTATGGTTCCACATCGCCCTGAGGATGCCCGAAGGGGCGAAAGTACTCGGCCAGTTAATAAAAAATCGGAGAACATGTCGCCTGGTTCTTCTCCCCCTCACCAACCCAGTACGTTAAAAAAAGTTACAAATTAATGAGAATGCTAAAGATTGCTCACCGCCAAATGCAATGTGCACTTGTTCCGGTTGGTAGTACCTGACTGAAAAGTCGTGTCTCGGGGTGACAGACGACAAGCAGCTGAATAACAGCAGAACTATAGACAATATCTGACCAACCATTGTTTCTGCTCAAGAATCCTAAAATTGAAACAAACATAATATAAATCGCATCAAAATGAAATATGGGAAAACAATAAAAAAAAGCTCCAGCTCTCTTTCCATTAACATTGACACCACCTTTTAAATAAAAAGAAAAGGAAATCTACATAAGTAGTTGCCAAATAAATACAAAGATATAGAAACGATAAAGGTAAGGTTCACGAGGAGAAACACTGTCTCTGGGTTCGGCAGCTTAGTACCACGGTCGCCACAAGCGCTAGTGAGGTCGCAATGCCGGCGGCGTCCCAGACGCTGCTTTTTCTCATCAGTCGCTTAGCTTGGCATTAGTTGACGCTTTGCGTATATTATTGTATACGAACTGCCGCATTCAAATTGGCGGAGTTTACAAGGCACCACAATGTTTTGCGGGATTCAACGCAAAACGCATTTGACAGATGCCGGCGAACCCTGCTTAACTCCTTGTAGGTTTTTTCCCGACAACATGCTCATTTAAACAGTTGACAAAAAACGCACACATTTAAAGAAGTCTCCGCAGCAGGAGTAACTAGTTGGACCCGGTCCGAATGAATGTCGTCTCTTCCACAGCAGAAGTTGACAAATATTGTCCCTCAGTCATTGTTCAGTTTACCAGTTGTAATTGCCTCACTTTTATCTGTCTGTCACTAGTCAGAATTAATTCGGTCAATAATTGCAGTTCTTGGTTTTGAAGTTTGCGGGGGAGAAAAACTGGGCGACTCGTTCTCCATTTTCTTTATTGCCCGCCGAGCACTTTCGCCTCTTCGGGCATCATCAGGGCTTTGTAGCACCATTGGTAGCTACGGCCTTTATATCCTGGGGCCGTAGCTACCAATGGTGCTACAAAGCCCTGATGATGCCCGAAGGCGCGAAAGTGCTCGGCGGGCAATAAAGAAAATGGAGAACGAGTCGCCCAGTTTTTCTCCCATGCAAACTTCAAAACCAAGAAGATATGAAGCGAAAAATAATTGCAGTGTTATTTCTCAAACTTATTCGATCGCCATGTCAACTTCTCTTAATTAAATGCCTATTTTTCAATTCGTTCAATAGTGAAGTGTTTTTCCCGAAAATATTGTATTAGAACGGTGAAATCGCTGCCGATTTTAGTCCGATCGCCATGAATCATAAGAAGTGTTGCCGTCCGCGAGATGTAAATAATTCGACAATGATACAGCGAGAAGTTGTGACTCCCCTACCAAATGAGTAGGACAGAAGAGGAATCACAAGCTGCCCACAGAAGGGAAGCGTAGAATTGAAATAGCAAGGAAGCGAGAGCAGGATGGAAATCGAACAATAACAATAGATTGAAAACTAGGTACTGTGTATAGAAATATTGACACTTTCATGTCGGTACCAAGGTTGACTTACTCAGCTCCAATGAGTAAACGGGCCACTCGAATTCGAAATATACATGTAATTCGGAACAACTCAATCGCCCATAATTACATGAAAAATAATACGTCGAAAACAACGATTATTTCTCGAATCTGAAATAGGGTATTGGCATATCAATAGGATATCAATATCGATCATCGATATTTTCGTTCCGATATTCGATATTTAAATATCGATACTAAACTGCTGATACTATCGATAGTTTATCCGATATTGTTGAATCAACAATCTTCAGCACGATCTACCTGTTCCTCAAATTAATTAGTTGTCCTTATTCAATTCATTTATTACATAATCGGAAATATAAACATAAAAAATAGTTCATAATTTTAATAATACTGATAGTATAATATGTTTAATATAACCCGATCGGACTTACAGGAGCTGAACGGCAGCGGACAACACAAACACACAAAAAAAACCGCAAATAATGAACCATAGTAACTGTTGGAAAACGGACAGTTCAACATCCCGGAGGGACAATTAAATAGTGGCAACATTGTCTCATCTTTGCCAAGAGACTCTGCCCGAGAAGGAACTTACTTCCTACTCTACCGTTGTTACTGCGTACTTGTATGTTGTATCATCTACAACTAGAAAGGACTATAATTAAAAGCTCTTGTGTTTGACCAAGTTCATTATTGAAGCGGTGTATAAGTTCCTTATTCTTCAAGAGTCGAAGCGGTGTATTCTGAAGAACGCGGTGAGTACAACGTTTAAAAGGCAATATCAATTTATTCCAATATTCCAACAGTAACCTTTTTTGAAATGGATTTTTCAAACATCGAGTTTTTTCAATCTTAACATCGAAATATTTTATCAGGCCCAAACATCGATACTTCTTAACATCGATTTTTATAGATCGATGTCTCATCACACCAACTAGTGCTATCATGGGCCGCTAGAGGCTCGGGTACCTAGTTCGGTCGCCAGATTACTTCGTTCGTCGTGCTTCGTTGCAGTGTTATTTCTTTCGTCCGAGATAAAAAACTAAACAATTTTTGCTCAAGCTTTGTTAGGTTCAAATTTATGTACAATTTGTTTTCCGGTATCTGCGATTGTTAAGATTTGCTACCGTGATCCGATGTAAGACGACTGGATAATCGACTTGCTGATCAAATCGCCATGAAGTCGGACTGTAGTGCTGGTAAATTCACGTTACGCACGTTTGAATCGCTTCTCATTCCGGGTTTGACGATTCCATTTGACATTCCGTTGTTGACTATTCCACGATTTAAAATTTCCACCTATGGAAAACACTACTATACATGGCTACCACTGCGAACAAATTTGCCTCGTATGTGGGTTGTTATTATGAAATCTCCTTCGGGTTCTGAAAATTCAACGCCCATTTTCTAAGGTCTTTCGATCGATCGAGTTCGTTGACGTGTTTCCTTACTCTGAGTAATAGCTTTTAAAATAGCCGTCAGCGATATTGGTTCTTGGGGTAGTAGAGAGGTTTTTATCAAACATCAACGTGAGGAGTTTTACTCTGTAAAATCATATGACACTAATTACTTCCTGAAGAGGCTCAGAGTGGCGAAAGCACTAGAAATATAGAAATGCAAAATGAGATAACGTCGCCAATAATGTCTCAACCTCAAGTCGGAGTAACCAAAACTTCTCACGTTGTTGGTTGAAAAACGCAAAGAACAGAAATTCTTCAGTATTGACCCCTCTTATCTTACTTAGTTCACGTATTGAATGGAAGTATTGGTATGAAGACGCGTGTGCAGCTGTCGTTAAAGGTTTGAGGCTTGGGGTGTGCCCAATGGTTTAAGCATTACCTCCCTTTGCCGACAGGCCGGTATCCATTTTGTGGACTGGCGGTGTTCTAGTCGGCTCATGCCGATGTTCACCTCTGTGGGGATCACGAGAAGACCAGAAAGCCAGGGTGTTTGATGTGTATTATATACAGGGTTGAGTGCCCTGAAAAGTGCTCTTAGATGATGAGGTTATAAAAAGTTTGGTCGCTGGTTTCGGGTCCCTGAAGGTCTGCCGCGCGGGGGTGCTCATTGTGGCAAGCAGATAACGTTTGGTTTTTATGCATCGCCTCACACATTATACTTCCATGTTATTAGATTTTTCGCTATTTATTTAGTGGGTATTATTATTTTAATTTCTTCTGGCAGCAAAAATTTATGTATTTGATCGCTGGAGGTCTCGAAATGTTTGTTTCAGTGAGTGAATGGCGCTTGATTCTAACCCTTAGCACATCACACACTGTACTCTCTTGTGATTTTCATTTTTCATTATTTTATTTTTGTATTTAAAATATATTTTTGGGCACCATTTGTATAGTCAAGATCACACACCGTGCATTTGTGCATTTTTTTTTTTTTGGGTCTTCTGGCTATTTTCCATGAACAATATTTGATTATATTAACGATACGGCTTTTGAACGAGTTTCTCGATTTTATTGTGGTTGTTGGTTATTTTTAATGTCACATATTGTACTTCCGCATAATTCAAATTTGCTACTTTTCACTTGCTGTTATTCTCTTAATGTCAACCAAGGTGACTCGACTTCTGCTAATCAACAAACCTTTTTTCACATTTTCCTTTTTTTTCAGCCTCATGGCTCAAATTCTTCATGTCCGCCGGCATTCAAAAAGATTCAGCCGAAACGTATGCGGTGACATTCTCGAAGAATCAGATCCATTTGGACATGCTGCCCGAAATAAAGAAGGAATATCTCGTTGATATGGGTATCACACTGATGGGACATATAATTGCTATACTGCGACATGCAAAAACTGTTCACACTGAAGTGAGTTCTTAGCGATATATTTTTTCATGAGTACGAATATTGTTTTGAGTCCATTTTGTGTGACTGACATCCTAACAGAACATTTGAAAAGAGAGTAAACATTGATTTTTTTAAATAAGTTAACGTTTCAAACATATTTTTTTAATGAATTTTTTTTCTCTTATCGGTTACTATTTTTGATCCAAGGAAGTAACCAAATCAACCCTTTCGACCGACAAAGGAAGTAACAATGTTTCATCAAAAACGTCTGCACCTAAGAACAAACCAGTTTCTAAAACTAGTAAGTTTGATTTCAGAGTAAATTATTTATAATTGTTGATTTGAATCCTATATTTTATCTGGACAAGAGAGTTTGGAAATGAATATTCATCTGCATGTTCTTGTCAAAAAGAGTCCGGTTTAAAAACGCTTCAAATAACTGTACGGTGTTTGCTATTACTTTGCTTCAATTACGATAGAAGAAGAACAGTTGTAACCGTTCGCGTCTACCAGATGCGGATGGATTTTTTGGATTTGTTGCAGCAAGAGCGTTTTGGCTAGGACACTTGACTAGGGTTATTTGGTTGTATCGCTCAAACGCTATCGACTGCAATGCCAACTCTCTTACAAAGGAGAGATCTGCTTTGAAAGTAGACGTAAATATTCACAGGCAATGTGAAATGGTTTTTAAGAAGAATAGTGAATTGTCATCACCAAATTAAACTTGTTAAAAATTAGCTAGCTGAAATGCTGTTTGGCTCTGTTCAAATATCATCAGAACTCATGATGATTATATTCTTGCAAATTCAGATTCTATTGACTTTTCTAAGACATTATGAGAGAGCGACTCCAAAAAGTGACCATTCTGGAGGCGATTGAGAGGTAAAAAGGAAAGTCGTTCAATAAATTTAGAAATGGTTGAAATAATAATTTAAAAAAATATATATTAGGGAAGATGTAACCTTGTAAACGACAAGGAGTTTTCTGAGAAAGATAGCAGACTCTTTAAAATTTTTTTTTTTTTTTTTTTTTTTTTGTGAAAATTTTTTATTGCACCAAGATCTTTTAAAAATAGTCATTTCAAAGCATCGCCAAATTCCTTCCAAAACACTAGAGACTAGGCTCAACGCCAACGCTTCGTTTTCAAAGGAGTCGTTGCGTCGTCTGTCGCATAAAATATACCCAATACCAACAACTTAAGTGTTTTCAAATACACTCAATGTTTTAACAGCACCGATCATCGCAAAGGACAAGGCACCGGCTGCTAGTACTGTCTCTAAAGGATCTTCCGATCGTGTAGTGCCAAAACCATCTTCAGCACAGTCCAATGCCCCTTCAACGTCTGTACACGAGAAAAAAAAGGAAAAGCAGGTGGCAAAACTTTCTAGCCAGAGCGATCAAGTTATCAGCCAGATCACACCAATTGTATCACGGCCTGTTATCACAAGACCAATCGAACCTCCTGTCAAAAGAAAGCTTCCTGGTAAGAGTTCTCTGAAAACAGATTAAATAACAAAAACAATTATTAGTCTTCAATGAAATTTTTTTTTCTTCAAGAATATTGCTTTTGTAAGAATTTTTTTAATGGAATACTTACTAACAGCTAATTATGCCGCTTCTAAACAACAAAAACAATTATTTGTCTTGGATGAAAATATTTTTTCATAACAGCTCATTATGACACTTTTAAATAACAAAAACAATTATTTGTCTTCAATGAAAATATTTTTTTCTTCAAGAAAATTGCTTTTATAAGAATATTTGTAATGGAATTCTACTAACAGCTAATTATGCAGCTCTTAAATAACAAAAAAAAAAAAAATTATTTGTCTTCGATGAAAATATTTTTTTTTTCTTCAAGAATATTCATTTTTATAAGATTTTTTTATGGAAGACTACTAACAGCTAATTATGCAGCTTTTATTTAGTCTCATGTAGATTGATTACCTTATATTTACCACAATCCGTTTGTCTAAGCAGCGTCTCCATTTTTTCAGACAATGATTCAATGAGTCCGGACGAATCGGAAAAGAAACGTCGAATATTTCAGAGACTGGGGCAAGTCACGAGTTCTGCAAATTCCAGCGATAATCTTGCAAGCGTGAGTTCGCGTATTATCAGTCATTATCACAATTGCCCTACCTACTTTTATGTTGCATCCAAGGTAGTGTTTACAAGTTTCTACTTGTTTCCATCCTACTTTCTGCCACTTACTTTCAACTTCCATTTCGCATAGTGAGTGGACATTTTAGGATCGCCCAAAATGGCAGAGTTCACGACTTCCGCCAATGCGTTTGGCCTTCTGAGTGGCACTCAAAATTTCGAGGTGGGCGCAGTTTTTGCCCCAGATGCAAACGCATCGGATTTCTCTCATGAAATATTTTCCATCGCAAACAGATAATCTCTCCGCAACAAGCGATTGTTGATAGCGACAAAAGAGCATTTCCAATAGTAGTTGACGCTTAGCTGAGATTATTATTTAGGAACTGCCACATTCGGATGTGCGGAGCTTATGGTTTTGCTGGATCCAACGTAATTTGACGGAGGCCTGTAAACCCTGCTCAACTCAATTTCAAGGCCGTTGTAAACTTATCGACCACGTCAAGGTGCTAATTGTGGGTTCTCAGCCGGTTGAAGTTATGGCAAACTTTTTGCTAACACAGGTGCAAGAAATGCTTTTTTTGAGCCATTGTCAGCTGACGCCACTGTCAAAGTTAATCGTGGTACGAGATACCGGCTAGAAGGCTATCCCGATCGGTGGAAATACATGACAGTAATAATTTACTAAAGATATTTCCTGTAAAGGCCCATGAAGGCAAAAGCGGTCCAAAAGCGATTTAACCACCAACTCCTGCTTCCCAACTTACAAACCAAGTTCCCAAATTTTTCTCAGTTTTTAATTCAGAGAAGCGCATTTCTAGAGATGCAGAAACATTTTTGAAACTTCCTAAAAACATATTTTCTTCAAAATTTGCCTATTCTTCCGATTACCGGTAACGTGAACCTTACTGCGAGACAGCGAAATC
Organism: Tupiocoris notatus; assembly: GCA_037159825.1. Classification (NCBI taxonomy): domain Eukaryota; kingdom Metazoa; phylum Arthropoda; class Insecta; order Hemiptera; family Miridae; genus Tupiocoris; species Tupiocoris notatus. Next base: position 188,948 of record JASJUZ010000492.1, read on the forward strand.
CATCATAGCACTACAATATGTCGACAACGACTTATCAATTACACTTTTACACTGTAATAATTTATTCTTGTTGTGTGTGCATTTCTATGAGTTACTTGCTTCTGTTATCGGTTGTATTTGTTTGCCGACTCAAACATGGAAGTTCTGTGTGACATGCAACTGTTTTTATTTTATGTTACAGTCGGAGAGCGTATTCCAACGGCTAGGACAAAAAACGAGCGTAGTTAGCGCTGAAACGACAGTCATTGCATCGCCGAAAAAGGTGACAGTGAAACCGATAATTTCGCAGCCAAAAAAAATTCTCACCAGATCTGAAACTAGCTTGATGAACAACCCTAAGACGAAACGTAAGTGAATTAACTTGAAATAATTCTTGGATTCCGAACTAGGGGGATCTTTGTTCGACAAGGGGGAATTAAGATAGATTTTTTTTTAAATAAAAAATGTGTTCACCAATAAGTATTGTACATTTTTGAAAACAATATTTTCATGTGAAATAAAAATTGAAAAAAAGAAGGAATCGTCAAGAGAAGATGGTTGAAAAAGCGGGAGACAGGTGTGAATGTCTGACGTCACAAACCCAATCTCACCACACAGACCTAAACCCCAAACAGTTTCATTGCCCCCCCCCCCCCAGGGGGAGACGAGTGACGTGTTAGCACTCTTCGGTTCGAGCCATTTTCCAAACTTGAAAACTTCACTAGAATCTGTAATTTACACAAACGTTATTTCAGGCATTTGAGCCAACGTTCCTTTAACTCCGTAGCATGTAATTTAGAAATACAAAATTTTGATATAAATTCCCATTGTCAGCAGTCGTGCTACTTAGAAACCCTGCTTTCGATCGCATGATCAATATTGTTTCTGCTTTGAAGTGTTGATGCTGAACCAAGGGGTTTTAACGAAAACAATGAGAGCGGACCAAGACGTTGCACCTAAGGTTCTTTCGAGCACTTCGCTATCCGCCGAGCGCATTTCACAAACTGTCCGTAAGTGTAAAACGATGAAAATGCCCTTAATTTAAAACTGAATTTTATAAACCTTTCACCTACGGTTTTTTTCGGCTCTAGAAAACCTACGGATTGGAAAAAATATCTACACACGACTTGGCAAAGCAGCTATGGTGAGTTTGCATGATGAACCTTGATTGACAAAATTCGCATTGTAACTAAGTCACAACTAAGGCACAATCCTGACCCATTTGTTGCTGCGTTCAACTCAATTGACGCCATCCGAAATCGATTGAATTAATTGTAATATTATGTATTTAATATTTACTTGTTATCTGTTTATATATTTGGTAATAGTTTCTGTTATGAAGTGTTTTTCATACATGATTCTCTGATAGTGTTTCGATACCAAGTTGATATCATTTTTGGTAATAACTAGTATTTTTTTTTTATTCAAAATGGAAACAGAAGGATAAAATATTTGAGTTTTTTTAGTTAGTTTCAGCGTTTTTCATAAAGATCGGTTTGCCACCTCCGTCTTTGCTTTTTTTCTGATTTTGTAAAGAAGCCATTAGAAAAGCCGCGCCACTCACAACAACAACAGCGAGGTGTTCCAGTGCCATCTTCACTACGACTGCCGATTGGGAAATGCCAGTGTGGGGAGTTGGCTCTAAACGCGCTCGCAGTGTGTTCCTTTTTTCCCTGGCTCGTGAAAGAAAAAATTTCGACGAGCACGTCACAAGCGAGAGCCGAGCAGCTCGTAAGGCGCTCCGCTCTCGCTTGGTTCGCAAGTGTATACGTAGCTTAACACCGTGACAAAGTTTATCGTGGTTCGAGACTCTGGCCCTAGGTCGATATCGTCTAGTTACTGTGGTTGTTGATATTTATTCGCTCTATTACAAATTAGCGGAAAACGTCAAACTAATGTCTTCAAATTATATAGTACATTCGGTCAATTTTCAGGACATCGAGCCTTTGAAACCTGTCGCAGTAACTCCAAAAACGAAACGCGTCTCTTTTGGAAGTGTTTCTGAAAAAACCATCCCCGCCATAACGAGACGGCCAACACGACTGAATACGAACGGCTTTGTGTCTGCGGAAAAATTCCTCCTTGCAAAAACTGACGACGTTTTTGGACCGAAAACGAGGCGACATTCGATCGGCCCGACTGTATTCAGCCGTCTGGGAACGTAAAGACTATAAGCTCGTCCAATGTGACAATTTTATTTATTTAGAAAAATAAATTTTTATTTTTTAAATCGGACGGATTTTCCTACTCGATTCAAGCTATTAAATCAGATCTTCCGTAATTCTGTTCGTAAAGTTTACTCTGAATGTCGGTGGTAAATATTCTTTGTGGTATTGCGCTCATTTTAGTTGGGAACCCCAAGTTTTCCTCTGCATTTCAATGCTTGTCTCGACAGTCTAATTATCGTAAGTAGTAGTAATTGGCAATAAACACATTTTAAAACAGGCAATTTTATTACCACCTCTCGTATGATGCCCAAGCAGCAGAAAAAGTGCTTTTTCAAATCCGTGGGTTGTAGAGCTTCCGTATGCTAAAATGGAATTAGGAGCGAACCTCTGCACGTAATTTTGCTGAAATCTTTACAAGGCTTGAGGGAATTATTGATCGATTTACGGCGGTTATTTAAGGGCGAATCACATTAACTGATTATTTCCCAGCGTTTTTCCTCAGGCGGAAGAAAAGCGGTTCATGTAAATCCACCTTAAACAGGAATGATTCCTCGATGGTCCTCTTTTAACATTGCTGAATATATATTAACGGCGCTGAGCAGGTTTTCCCATAGCACACCAGTGGACCAGTTCGGTTTCAAGGCATGTAGAATCCGATTGAAAGATTTTCATACCATTTTGCTTCAGGAAGCGGATATAAACTCTCTTTCACTAGAGACATCGCCCATAGAGTTGATGTATTCAAAAGGAATATAATAAAAGAGAGTGTTGTACTTTTTTATGCTGTTCTCAGGTTACAAACGTTCGATAAAATCATTTATTTTCGCTAGATTTTTTCCTTTTCCTATAATTATTTCCATTCTTCGCTCTCTTTGCATTTCCTTGGCCAAGTTTCTCTTGCAATTGAATCGACTCATCGTCCGACGTTTCTTCCGTTTTCCCGAAACTAGCGTTTCTTATCGCTGCTTTTTTGTCTTTGAACATTTTCAGATCGTTGCAAAAAAGTATCTGAAATCAGGATTATCGGCGCGTGGAATATTCACAATTTAATAGATTCTAATTATTGGATGTTCAATCAATAAGGAAGCTGCTGTACGAAAGAAGGTTGCCAAGTCATCAACGTCTTGTGAGCGACTGTGGTGAAAGTTGTAATAACCTGTTGATCCGTAGGAGATCCAAAAGGTTTCAATTCAGCACTTAACGTTCACTTTTACTGCCCCACAGTGATTCTCTTGCTTAGATGAACTGAAAAAATTCCTTACCGTATGAGCCCATCCGGCACAAGGGCCATAGAGTTCTTGAAAGTAGTTGGTAATATCGGCGTAGATTTTCGGCGTACACGTCTTGACTTTTTGAAGATGGGGAAGATAGCGTTGGGCGATCTGGAAAACGTGCGTGTCGACGGGTACTGCTTCGAGGTGGCCTAGAGACATAAGGCATATGCAATCGGCGACCTGAAAAAATATTCTTGTTTAGAAATTAACGAGAAAGCTAGTTTAAAAATAAATAAAAGCCTCAGCTTGTTACAGCCTGTCGCAACGCTCTTTGAGGCAGTCACAACAACAACGGCTTTAAGCCTGGTCCTCCACTGCAGGCGACTTCCGCTGCGAAATCCATTAAAGCTATCGGCTTGGCGAAGGGCTCATTCGATTCAGAGAAAAATAGAAACAGATACCATATACACTTTCACTGAAAAACGTTAAAAATACGAATTTTCTCCCTCTTAAAAATACCCTATAGAGTAACTGACTTGGTTCAAGAGTTGAACTGTTGTTGGGTCAAGATTGATTTTTATGAAAATTGAAGGAATTTAGCTTTTATTATTGCGTTAGAAAAGCGTTGACTGCTTACGGACAGAGATATATTATGTATATATCTACTTTTTAAATGGGTATATTCAGGTTCTACATCCCATGAAACGTAAAACATCAAAGTTTGCGGAGGTTGGTTGGAAAAAAATTTCTTTTGGGCGATTACAATGGTTTATCATTGAATAATAAACCAAAAAACTATAGAGGAAGTTTCAGGCAAAAGCCGAATTATAAAACCCTGAGATTTCTCTTGTAGGTTGGCAACAATGTTGAATTACTATCATATTTGGTATTTATACAATTTCCTACTCTTCTAAAGCACCTAAAGATGCATACGCGCTTACTTTAGGTCCAATGCCCTGCAGTTGAACCAATTTTTCCTTCGCCTCGACGTAGGGCAAGCCCTTGAGCTCGGAAAGCCATTCTTTCCCACCAAGATTCACTAGCTGAGATGCGGCGTTGTGAATGTACTTGGCTCTGTAGCCGAAACCGGCCGTCCTCAGGTCGGATTCGACTCCCTCGCCGGCAAGATTTTCAACCGATGGAAAGGAGTAGTACGAAATGCCATCAAGTTCGGCTACTTTTTCGCCGTAGAATTTACACATCTTCTCAACCATCGAGGTGATGCTGAAACCATGAACATTGATACAGCTAAACCTCACTGATAGCCTTGGCGATAAAAACAAGATCTTCTCAATCGAAAAATTCGATGACACTAAAACAATGATTAAATTGCTAAATAATTTACAGCGATGAAGGAATTCTCTCCTATCAACCACGAAGCAAATATCAATGAAACAGCAAAACCGAATTTAAAAAAGTAAAATAGTCGTAGTCGTTCTTTATATTACCGAGTAATATTGTTATTCGAAGAGCAAATAAAGGAAAATAAATTCTCGATCGGATCTTGGTCGAGAATCCTCAGTCCAGGCCATTTGAGAGCGACTTGATTGAAATTGTCATCCGCTTTCGACCATTTTTCGTACAAAGCAGGCAAGTCATCGTTAAGTCTGCAATATTTCAGTAAAATATTATTGGTATACACTATGATTGTAAAATATACTTATTAATGGTACAATCATAAATAATTATACCAATATTATTACCTATATATCGATGGCTACAGGACATGTGATATGAAAAAAAAGGTTTTGAGGTTTTGGATGATTTTTATTCAGAATTTCAAGCCGAATCTCGTGATGGCCTCAGTTTTTTTGTTGATAGCGCTGGGAATGGGTTCTTCCCGCTTAAACAACATGTATTATACCATTCTTGTCGGCAACAAGTGTTATCAAGCTGTTTTTTTTTAATTGAGCTAATTTAAAATAGCTAGTTGAGAGCTAGTTTTTTTAATTGGTTGATTTAATGCATGTAGCATCGTAATGAAAACTTGCCCTGGTGTTATCACAGGTTGCCCCAGTTCTGCACTCTTCATAACACTAATTGTCCCATTATGTTTATAACGTTTTTTCTCTCTTCTGAAAAACAGCCAAATTTCTATAACACATGTAACCAGAATGTCCTTGTAAAACGCGAATTATTCAATAGTTTTACAAAAAATTTGGTCAACTTCAAATTACTATTAGACCCATGTCCAATTTTTGTTTTCTATTGTTGGAAACGATTTTTGAATTCACTTATCGGAATCGCGTTTAGGCCATCCTGCGATTTTCTTTTAACCTCCTCCACAGTGGCAAAACGCTTCCCTTTTATGTCCCTTTTGAGTCTGGGGAACAAAAAGAAGTAACAGAGGGCGAAATCCGCTGAGTAGGGGAGATGAACAATCGGGCCCATGCCGTTTTTTCTCAAAAACTGCCTCACAGAGAGTGCGGTGTGGGCATGTGCGTTCGTGATGGAAGAACCAGCCCATGATTGCCAAACGTCCTACCTCAGCCTCTTCAGAACCTTCAGGTAAAGGAGCTACTAACTTCATCTACCATTCCCCTGCTCACCAGATGATTGGCCAACATTCATCTTCAAGATATTGACATTTTTGTTACCTCGCGGAACCAACTGGTGCGTACTCTGAGGAGTGATATATGTGGCGATTAGTATTTTGACGACCATTAGGCAAAAACTTTGCCTTTAATTAGGAAATTAAGAAAAATAAAAATGATTAAAATTACAATAATTACCAATCCGTTTTTTCGGTGGGAACGTTCACAAATGTTTGGAACAATTAAAGTCACAAATGGATAGTCTTCTTTTAAACCATTATTGAAGCGAAGGAGTAATAAACCACTGTACAATCATTTGCAGCGTTTTTTCTAGATCAACAATCAGATAAGATCAACAATAAGTATTATTAAAACCTTTTTCAAATGAGAGCAACAATAGTGTCCCAAGATTGGTTGTCCCCAAGACTGGGGTAATGAAGCTCGCCTAAGTCGATCGCTGAGACGAAAAAAACTACTTGGTTTTGAAGTTTGCGGGGGAGAAAAACTGGGCAACTCGTTCTCCATTTTCTTTATTGCCCGCCGAGCACTTTCGCCCCTTCGGGCATCATCAGGGCTTTGTAGCACCATTGGTAGCTACGGGTATGGAGAACGAGTTGCCCAGTTTTTCTCCCCGCAAACTTCAAAACCAAGAAGATATGAAGCGACTACCCAAAAACGAAAAAAAAATCTAGTTGTGGAACTGAAGCCTGTTTTTTTATAGTAGAGGGGTTGTGAGGGGGAGAAAAACCGGGCCACTCATTCTCCAGATTTTTAATGGCTAGCCGAGCACTTTCGCCCATTCGGGCATCTTCAGGGCGACCTATGTACATATCAGCGCTGTTTTTTATTAATCCCCTCAAACATAATGGAGTTCCACAAAGTTACCGCTGCTACCATTACCAAAATAAGATCGATAGTGCTTGTAATTCAATTGATACAAAAAAAAGATTCCATCTCCGAATTTTGAGTTGTAACAATATTCACGCAAAGTTTCGATATAATTATATTTAAATACATTAAATTTATACAATATTTATAAATTATATTTGATTCAATCATGTAGGTCCGAAGCATCGGCGACTCACCTAAGATATGAAGTTATTAGGGCGCTGCAAAATGTCAGGTCCAATTTAGAATTGGATTTAGCAGTGTACTCCAACCGGTCATCGTATTGCTTCAATTTCCACAATATTCTAGATGCGACTCCGACCCAAACGTCCTCTTCTATTCTTTTCCACCTGGACGCGACAAGATAATTACATTCGGAAGTAGATCGAATAATATGAAGGCTGGAAACGAACTAAGAAAATGGAACGGTACGAATCGTAAACCTGAATAAATTCGCTTCTTAACGCGAATCGCATACCTGAACGACTGTCCTCCTTCAAGCATTAATTTCAAATTCAGCAGATTTTTCGGAATATTGATACGACCGGAAACCGACATCGTAATAAAATTGCGGGCTGACGACTAAAGCTGAGGATTCAAGAACAATTACCGCAAATGTTACCTAAATATATCACATTTTTATAATTAATATTTGATTAAACTAAAAGCTAGTAGAAGAAAGACGATTAGGAAAAATAAACAAACATCACCTCTTCCGTAGGTTATAATCGAAATATCAATGCAATCGATAGTTTCCGAAGGTTATAATCGAAATATTTATACAATCGATAGTTTACTATCGATATATTCTCACCCTCGATATATTGCATCGATGCCAGATCAAATAAAATAAACCTGGTGGCTGTGGTAACCTATGGTTCCACATCGCCCTGAGGATGCCCGAAGGGGCGAAAGTACTCGGCCAGTAAATAAAAAATCGGAGAACAAGTCGCCTAGTTCTTCTCCCCCTCACCAACCCAGTACAATAAAATAAACGCTTTTCAATAAATTATTCACATAATTAAGTGGCAACACGGATAAAATTATCGGTAGGAGTTATAATTGAACTGAAATAATAAAACAATTTTGAATCGAATGTTAATCGATCTAAAAATAAAAGCTATCGATATACAGGCGGGAAAGTTAAGGGAGTATAAATTCCTAATATGAGCTGATAATGATTAGTTATTAAGCTACTAATTAGCCTACAGCGATCATAAAACGCATTCGAATCAAGCATACAATAAATTGAACCGACGTGAAAATTATTACTTCGTTTGCGTGTTCTTGCCAAATTTTTTGTCATTTTAGCCAGAATTTTGACACACTTCTGTCGATACCTTCACGAGTCGATTATATGTTGAAATCTAGTACCAAGATTTGCGTTTAATGTTCACAATGAATATAATGAAAGCCAAGTCGTTTGATACTTTTAGATACCTAAGGTGATTTTTTGAGCAGTGTGCGCCGTTTTACAAATGAATAACTTCTAGAGTAGATACCTACAAAAAATTGGTTTTCACATTTATGATTCAGACCTTTTCAAATCAGTAAAAGAATTCGCATAAAGGTGGAAAACCACACAATGCAGTTTTTCTTCAAAATAAAACGAGTTTGATGTAGAGATTATACAAAAATGTTAACTCTTCAATCGATAGAATAGGTAAAAAAAAAAAAAATTGGCACGTTTCAAATAATTTTATTTTCGCGCGAATAACATTCTAAGAAAATGAAGCGTAATAATTTTATAAATAAAAAATAGGCACCAATCAGCTCACTATTGCACGAAAATTGCGCTTCGTCTTGACTCTTATTTGCCTAATGCAGAACATCACATTGATTCCTTTGGCAATTAGGGTGGAATATGTTTCAACAACAATAATTTCACTGTATGAAACGGATCAGTATAAAATTACATTAGGTGCAGTAATAAAATTCCTCGTCTAGACGAAAGAATTTCACTAAAGAACTCACCTAATCGGAAACTGTAATTCACTATGAAATTGTCTAGCCAATTAATGCGAGGCAGATATTAGTTTGCTTTAAGAGCGTGGAAAATTGTTATTTGTCAAAACTGGACGAGTACGCAGGCGAAGTTAGCCAACAATCGCGAGGAGGGCCTTCTTGTAATCGCCAGAAGTGTCACCCTGAAAAACAAGGTTAGAAATAGAGGTCATTATTCAATTACACGGTTGATAGGCAAGTTAACGAGGCGTAAAAAAATCAACGCTTACGCTTATCCAATGTTCTAGCGATTCTTCGTATTTTTCTTGAAAATAATTCTTGATGTCGCCCAAGTCGATTTCCGAACGGGAGACGATGATACGAATCAACGTCTTGTCGTTGGTGCCAAGGCCTTTCATACTTTTGTACAGCCGTTCGGCGAAGAAGCCCACTTTGCTTTTGACGCACTTCACTGCATGACAAAATTGGAAATAGTTGAACGTCTAATGCTAAGTGATTTTTAAAATAAAACGTATAATAAAAATTATTATTTAAAAAAAAAAAAAAAAAACAGTTGGGAATAGTTAATTTCATTCTCACTCGACAGCAGCATACTAAGTGCGCTTACATGTCCTGCGCCAAGTTCCCTATGAATAGATTTTTCCCTTGCCCGTCAATTTGAGGAGCAATTGTATTTCGAACTCGGAATGTTTTCATTTTCAATCAATAAATTACATCATAATCGAGAACTTTCATTTCATAATTCACCTGATTTTGGTAGGTACCTAAAAATAATCGAGAACTTCCCTAGTAGTTTTCAGAAGCCGGTTGAGAAAATTACAATTTTTCATAAAGCTAATATACGATTTTGAAATTTTTTTCACTATTGTCTACATAATTCTGGAAATGCTAATAAATGAAAACCAAATTACAGGGCAATTCCATTTTTTCTTTCCAAGTTAAGAATTAAAAAGATTATTTTCTGCATTCACATTACTTTGATTCAACTATCCAAAATTAGCAGTTTCCGACTTAAGAAGCAGAAATAATTGCCAAAATTTCGACATTCTGACAAATTGTGACATTCATAAAGTCAACCCAATTTAGGTGCAAAATTCGGATTCGGATACCAAAAAAATGAAAAAAGGGAAAAGGGACTTGGAAAAACTGATAGTTGCCGACTAATTTCCGCCGTTTTGACGTCATATTCGGATTCAGCGTTAAATTTCCTATAAGAATAGCTATCAAAATCGCTTTAAAACGAAAATTTAATTTTTACTATTACCGGAGCTCGGAAATTCGGCCGGCGAAAAAGTCGATTTACGGAAATTAATTTCTCTGGCTCTGTTTAAATTTTTTTCACCAAATTTTTTGCTACGTACGTGTGTAAGGTGTTCAAATGAAGACTCCTGCATAATAAAACAATTGATTTGCATTTATTTTGACCCCGAAAATCACGGTTAAAGTCGAATTTTTGAGCTTTCAAAAACCGATTTTTTTGGACCACTTGCAGATTTTTCCGAGAGATAAAAAAAATCACAAAAATACATCTTGGTAAGACACAACTTTCCTGAAAATTTCAGATTTTTATCTGTATTGGTAGAGGAGTAAAAAATCGTTAACTGTTCGGTTGAAAAAAATCGCAGGGGGACCCCTTGGAGTTTTAGCGAAAATTTTTTTGCTATCGATTTTGCTCAAATTCAGCATAATGATAGTTGATGATGTGTATATCAATAATATATGGTTCGTTCTTTGTTTCTTTCGCAGTAAATAGATGAAAAGAACGTTTAAAGTTGAAAAATGTCATGTTTTCGTGTATAGTCTACTAATATTGTTGAATAACGCAAAAACGGTTGAAAAATGGATAGGTACATTACATTAGGAAAATGTGGAAAATTAAATTACCTATCTTTTGGTTTATTCAAACATCTGAATTGACGACTTTTTGTTTGAGTTATCCACTGTGCAAGTTACAAATCTTGGAAAACTTACAGTTGTTATGTCTAATTTTGCTCCTACTTTGCTCCAGTTGAAAAACACAATACTTTATGATACAAACTACATTCAAACACCACCACCAACATACCAAATTATAGCAACTACTAAGTACTACCTACTATAAAAATACCTATAGATTCCCACTCCCCATACACAAATAATTAACTACTAAACCCATACCTATACTATACTCTATATAATAGTACTATATATAGTAGTGACAAGGACAACAACCCCACAAAGTAATATGTAAGGCCCGAATCCGAATTTTGCACCTAAATTGGGTTGACTTTATGTCACGATTTGTCAGAATGTCGAAATTTAGGGGCGCTCAGCCCCTAGTGATAAAATATACAGCATGAAAACCAAGCCACAGCAACCTACGAACAACAGCACTGCTGGTGTAGTGGTATCATGCAAGATTCCCATTCTTGCGACCCGGGTTCGATTCCCGGGCAGTGCACGAAAATTTTTGCCGCCATGAGTTCGATCAACAACTGTTATCTCTAGGCTCTCTTTCACTTAGGTATCATGCTGAACTTTTACATAATTATATATTGCCTGACGCCACAAATAAATCCTCATATCATTTCAAGTCACTGAAAATGCCCACAATAATTAATAATAATATAAAAATAATAATAATATATAAAAAATAATAATATATAATAATAATATATAAAAAATAATAATATATAATAATATATAAAAATAATAATATATAATAATAATAATAATAATATTAATAATAATAAATAAACGAACCAAGATTTTTTCACCAGCAAGAGGGCTCTTTTTCCTTTTCTGTTTTTCCTTTTTTATATTTATTTTTTATCACTCGCACCGAGATTGTGGTATCCTATTTCGCAATAAAAGAAGATAAAGAGGTTGTCACAAATTCCACTGATTTTAAATTAGTTTAACGATTTCAGCATCTATGCCATCATAAATAAAAATCTTACAACTGCTGTTACTGATGATGGCATCTCTGTTACTTTATCTGAAAACCCCTCAACTTAGAAAAGCTCCTCCAACAAACAGGTAGTCCTAATTAATTTTTCCCACCAATCTCTCTTCTCTCTACAAATAAAATTTTAATTTTTCTACAACAAACACAATACTGCTTTCGTTACTATTTTATCAGTAATGCTCACCAATAGCGAGGAGTCCGTCTTTCACGTGACCGGAGAATTCCTTGTCAATCGCAGTTTCAATATCTTTCCCCGAAATGACCTCGTACTCGGCGAAAACGCGTTTCAAATGCTGGTAACTTCTCGACACGAGAATTGCGTTGAACGTAGACTCGTCCGTTCCCCACTTTTTCTCACCTGAGGAACAAAAGAAAAAATTCTTTGAAGAATATGTACTGGAACTAAATCCATGGTTTCTTGGAACAAATATTCTAATAAAAAATGTGAATACCTTGAAACAAATAAATTGTTCGCCAAAAAAAGGGGAAGCTTATTTTTTTACGTATGAAAAATATTGAGAATTTATAATTATAAAAACTGATTGTTTTTTTAATAGATCAAAATACCTCTTCTTCTTATTTTCCATACGTATTTTTTCCATCCTCTTCATTTCATTTCATTTATTATTATTATATTTTCTTTTTTTTTAAACAAAGACTCGCAGTTTGCAGAATGCAAGTTTGGTTGTAACAGATTCCACAATGTACACGATCATGTTTCTCAAAGCGTAAAAACACCTTCAACTGTCTCACCTGCGTTGAACAATTCTTGCGCGTCGGTTTTCACCAGCGCTTCATCGACGCTCGGATTTTCATCTCGATTGCCCTGTAATTGCATCAGCGGTAAATCAAACACGCTATAGTTTTCTACGCACTACATATTGAAACAAAAAGTATTTATTCGAATCGGCAGCTGCAATCAATATTATAACGTACTTGGGATAGAGAGATGCAAAGTTTCTTGAAATGGCCGGATGTATCACCCTTCAGGTCGCTCTCAATCGTTTTGCCGAACACTAAAAAAAAAAAAAAAAAAAAAAAAAAAAACCAAGAAAAGTCAAGCCAGTGCGACATAAAAAAAGGATAAAATAAATCTAAATTCATGACTTGCTTTTGCCTTTTCTACCAATGATTTTCTCCACAGATGACAAAAATCTTTCGACCTCATTCCCCTTTAATCACCATCCTACTTCAACACTAACTACCATCCCCAAATGTTTGAAAAGCTTATCCTTCAGGCAATCGCTCTTTCTCTATACCGCATCAAAACGCCTAAATAACATGGCTTCAACACTGGGGGCTCCTCTCTCACAAAACTTCTTTCCTTCCAGGAGTAAGTTCTCAGCGTTGATGAGAGAGGTTGTTGGCAGGTCGACTGTAAATCCCCAGAATTTTTAAAAGCTTTCCACTGAATTCTCCAAGGTTTGACTTACGTTGCTGATAGAAAGAGCCGATGGTCCGGATGCCGTAGTTGCTGAGTGTGCACAGGATTTCAATAAGAGCTTCTTCGTCTGTGCCGAGACCGGACATAGCATCGTGTAGCTCTTGAGCGTAAAACGCAGGCAACGGCGTCATCAAAGCAATGATCACGTCTTCAAATTTTCCTTTCAATTCGCCCTTGAAATCTGACAGAAGATCCTACAAGAGAGATAAAATAGAATTTAACAAGTTGCTAATAGCCTCCTTCTAATGTTGAATTAAGTTAGTTCAACATTCTCCCTTGCCGTGTCTTTCCACTGCAATTGAAATTGTCAACTTACAATTTTTTTTAGCGTACTGGGTTGGTGAGGGGGAGAAGAACTAGGCGACATGGTTCCACATCGCCCTGAGGATGCCCGAAGGGGCGAAAGTACTCGGCCAGTAAATAAAAAATCGGAGAACATGTCGCCTAGTTCTTCTCCCCCTCACCAACCCAGTACGATGAGAGATGCGACGACTCAACCAAGAATTTTTTTTAGATCTTCTCAAACTCGTCAAAAATCTAATATGTCTCAGTGTCCCAACGTGAGTATTGTCTAAGAGGTCCTATCATATAAATCAGATCCATGCGCTAGCGTGAATCCAAACGGACCTGAACATAGGATGACACAGTTAGCATAGTTTGCTTTGCGTCTGCCTCTGTCCGTCATCCGATAATCCTAAGGGCCTCTGGTTTTCAGTAGTGCTTTCTATTTCAGGTCCATAAAGACAACTTCAATTTAAAGAAAGGTAGGTATTCAAGTCGTATTTCAAAATAATATTTTATATTAATATAAATAATAGTCTTTTCAATTTATAATAATGTAAATAATAATATTATCAATTTATAATAATGTGAATAATAATATTATCATTTTATAATAATGTAAATAGATTATCAATTTATAATAATGTAAATAATAATATTAGCAATTTATGATAATGTAAATAATAATATTATCAATTTGTAATAATGTAATAACTTGACGATTTCTATATTCGGATATTTTCATTTTTTTATTTTGTTTTCAGGCGCTCACCTACATTATATTCATGGCTAGTGGTTTCGACCCCACTGGGACAGAGTTCATCATATTATACAATAAATTATAAGTAAATTGTCAATAGGTGAGGTTGAATAATGAAATAATGACAAAAATAAAAGGTTTACAACGCAATTTATTTTTTCATCAATTATACCTAAATTGTCAATAGGTGAGGTTTCATAATGATAATATAATGACAAAAACCAAAGTTTACAAAGCAATTTATTTTTTAACCAGGTAGGTATGGTACCAGGTACTCTTTTTTGCAGATAGAGAAGAACTCGTTGAAGCACGAGTAGGGTTGATCGTCAGCGATTCTGGAAAAAAAATTAGAAAGGTGATAAATCATCAACTTCAGCTTTAATATTAGGGGAACATTATGCGCATTGCATAAATATTAAAGTGACGAAACAAATTGAAAATTAACAAACAAAAGTCTCTAATTGATGTCCACCTCATTTTCACCAGCTCACCTGGAATATCGAGAAATGACGAGATAGTAATACGAATTCTTTTCAACGCCGGCCCAGTAGTTAAAACAGCATAGCATGGTAAATTGGAGGCCAAAAAATAGTTACTCGAATTAGGTGTATATAATTTAAAAAATAAAAAATTCTTACCGTCTTCTTGGCCGACTGCAAGAGCTAATTCCAACAACTTTTTGGTGAGCTCAATATTCCGGTAACTCAAAAACAATCTTTGCTCAAATCAGCAGAACTTAGATGATGACATTGCGCAAAGGCACTTTTCAGGGCCACAATACATTCAGTGACGAGCGCACATCAAGACGGAAAAATTTGAGGCCATTAAAGATAACGCTTTAACGCTATCAGTATCAGGCAACTGGAGGACGCTAGTTGCGCGTAGCCCTGAGCGCAGATCCGTTCGTCCGTCATTGCGGAAAATATTTAATGAAAGTAATCGGATGCGTTTGCATTTGCGGCAGAAACCACGCCCACATCGAAATTTCGATAGCCAATGAATAGGCCGAACGCATTTGACGTACTTGACGCAATACGCATGAAACGCATTTTACGGACACATGTGAACCTAGCTTAAGAGGTCCTATCATATAAATCAGATCCGGCTAGCAAGTGCAATCATTACAGCCAAATAATGTTCTCCCCATCCGAAGTCACACTCAAATGGAAAGTGAATGCCAAATATCGTCGCCTGAAAGGCAGGATGTGGTATGGGAAGTTTTACAAATTTTACAGGAGGCAAAAAACCATGAAAGGGTGATTCTATTGCCGAAAAAAACTCATGTTTTTAGGAGCATTGGTATTTTTTCGATTTATGAGAAAAAAAGTGAAAAGTTATCAAGGAGAGGTATTTTCCAAAGAAAATATTCCTTAATATGCTAATCTTCCAGTTGCCAACGGCGATGGCATTGTTGGAGACACGATAAACTTTCAGGAGCTTGCAACATTTAGCCGAGACTTAGACTCTTACGATTCAATACTTCTTCTCGGTTACAATACCTAGGATAACTCATATAGGGTAAACCTGCGTTGAAAATATCGTAAGAGGCACAAGGTGGATAAGATATTCATATTTTGACAACTACCATTTCTAGTCTGTTTGCTGGAGGTTGCCATATATGAGTAACAAACAAAGATGTGAAAGCTTTGAGTCTATTTTTGAGTGCCTTGAAGTGATCGGTCGCTAGATAGATCTATCTATCTGCGTATCTATACTCATAAATGAGTCTAGCGATTATCGTACTCAAAATCGTTGAAAATGGCGCGTTAAACATTTTGCCTTTCAGGAGACGACATGGACAATCGCTTCATTGCAATAGCTTAGCAAACCAAACCTCTTTATCTTCACTCAAATGACAATGGCTTATTGATCAAGCCAATCCAGGGATGAAATTTCGCTCACTTTTCCATATAGGGTTTTGTACGCATCGACAATCTGAAGCCGCTGAACGATTCCTCTCTTGCAGATGATGTCGATGATGGCTTGCTCGTCACATCCGAAGCCTTTCATGGCCGCCTTTAAAGTGGCAGCATCTTGATTCGCATCGAAGTTTTCCGCCGGGTGAACGGTTGGAGTGCACTACAAAACACAGAATGTATTTTAGGTTTATTATTCAACAATAAACCATTTTAATCGCCAAAAAAAAAAAAAGTCTAACCCCCCTCTAAATTTGATGGTTCACGTTTCAAGGCATGTAGAATCCAATATACAATAAAACAATTCTGTCCGTCCGCCGTACGCAGTTTTCCGGACAAACTATGATAGCTACATTCTTTCTGCAGTTCTTGCAATTTTCACCAAAAATCAATCTCGGTCCTTCGACGGCCCAATTCTTGAACCACATAGCTAGTTCAATTTTTAGGGTATTTTTGGGGGAGAAAATTCATATTTTCAAATGTTTTTCAGAAAAATGTGTATTTGGTATCAATTTCTATAGATTTTTGGACGCTGAATCGAATGAGACCATCACGAGGTCAATAGCTTTATTGGTTCTCGAGTTATCGCAGCTTTTGTGTCGAATTTGGGAGATTTTGACATGAGGGTATAACTCGAGAGTTCTTCGAGCTATAAAAATCGTTCTATACTCGTTGGAATGGCTTTTAATTAGGAAATTAAGAAAAATAAAATTGATTAAAATTACAATAGTCTGAAGTAATGTTTGTCTTAGCAGCACTGCAAACATGGTAGACCATAGTTTAATAAAAGAATGTACATTTAATAGCTCGTACTTCCTATAAAAATTGAAAACAAACCATAAACGGTTCCAGGATTAATAATTCACCCCTAGCTAATTTCACGGCAGCTATAGAAATTTCCCAAGTTTGCATTACTGTATGGAAAAATATAGAAACGCTTTGTTTGTGAAGATCGTTCTGTATTTATTCAACTATTAATCTCCAAACCGAAAAATGTTTCTTCGTTTTTTCACGTCAACGGTTAACAGTTTTAAACAGTTGACTAAAAAACGCCCACCTTTAACGCTAATGTAAACACTACCGGCCGATTTGGCATTATTTGTTCGCCGATAAGGCTCGAGCGAAATCAAAAGGGTATTCACAAACCAAACAGAACTGAGCGGAATTGTTTACCATTGAATTACGGCACTTAAGAAGACTTTTAATGCTTTGCAGTGAATAGAATAATCTCTGGGCGTGTCCTAGCATTGGCTTACGTGTACTTAGCCTTGACCTGCTATTCATAAAGCTGAGTATACTCTATTACACTTCAACTAGATGATACAATAAAATAAATCACCATTTCGAAGCAGCAAGAAATGAATATTGTTATCTCCATAAGACGAACTGATTAATTTAATTATTTTTCAGATGATCCTGAAACGGTAAATAGGACCAGAACAATTATTCCTCCTCGTTGATACAAATTCATGCAGCACTTTCAAATTCGATCGCTCGCTTACCTTTAGCTTCGTAATCGGCCTGTGTTCCGACATTTGAATATAGCACGGACCAAAACACAAGTGACAGCCGTCAATTTACGCCGACGACTACGATTCCGTTAATTATATCAATCTTTCGTCAAAGATAACGAGGAAGGTCGAATTTTATCGGGCGCACTCAAAACAACGTCGACGATACTTTCAAATTAGTCGACACTCCGATGCGGGGAGGAAATTGTTTGGCACAAATTGCGAAAACAGCGGTCAACTTACTTTGAACGGGTAATACTGTTGACTGGACATGTTTCTCCGCTCCTCGTGTAGGTAAATTGGAGACTGATGTGAATGACAAGGACGCGACCACTGTGACGTGACGACGCTAACTATTTATAGAAATGAGCTCAAACTAGTCAAACAGCCGGATGATCTCAACTTCGTTTTGGAGTATCGGAATCAGAATCAGACGGATACGACACGTCAACACACAGGGATGGGAATCGATATTTTGGTTCCGATATTTATTATTTCGATACCGATATTCTCGATCGATGATCGGGATACTATCGATATAAAGTAAATTCGAACTTCTTTTTTTCATGCAGAAACAGAGAATGTAATTGTAAAAAAGATCAAATCAGTATAATCTAGCTGCTAAATACTGTTTGAAATAATTTTTTATTGAAATTTACCCGAAAGGTATCAATTCTCATCACTATCAAAACTTCGATATTGTCGAATATCGATTTCATCACCGATAGATTATTTCGTATCGATAATATATAATCGATAGTAATACCGATATCAACATCGATATTTTATTTCGATATCCCATCCCTATACTGAATGAAAGAGATGCCAAGGTTGCAATGCAAGGCCGGCGTGTTCCCTCGGTCGAAAACAATACCTGTTGTAAAGGCAGTGTTCTCAAAATACTCGTTAAAATCCCCTCAATCAGAGAATTCGCGCAGGATAGAAAAATTCGTGCGAGTCCCTAAAGCAATTAGCAATAAACTATATCCCAGTTCTCGAGTTTTCGTAGCTTTCGTGTCAACTTTT
Source organism: Tupiocoris notatus (assembly GCA_037159825.1). Taxonomy (NCBI): domain Eukaryota; kingdom Metazoa; phylum Arthropoda; class Insecta; order Hemiptera; family Miridae; genus Tupiocoris; species Tupiocoris notatus. The sequence continues at coordinate 207,582 of JASJUZ010000492.1, forward strand.
CGAGACTCTCCGAATTTCGGTAAATGAGAATAACATGAGGATTTTCGGAGCTATAATCTATACTCGTTGGAATGGTCGTCAAACACTCACTTCAGCTGTACCGCTCAACAAATAATTTAGCTTTACATTTTAAAATAAAGAAAAAGAAAAATAATTAAAATTACCATAGTGCTAAGGGATTTTCCCTTAATGTTACCAATATCTTTTTATGCAGTCGAATAATCAGGAATAGGGTCCTTCGCCGAGCTTTCGAAAAATATATTTTCTTCATCAGGGCCTATAAAAAACCGTATAAACACATTAACAAGCTCTTATCAAATTATCCAGAATCACCAACTACATCTGAATAATTTGATTCCAGCTTTTTATAGGCCCAGATGAAGAAAATATATTTTTCGACAGTTCGGTACATATTTATGCGTAGGTACATCGTTATGAACCTATCCCTGATTATTTGCCTTCGTAAATATATAATGGTCGATCAACCATCATCAATATCTCTTTAGGTGGAAACGTTCACAAACATGTTTGGACAAGTTATAGAGTTTTTTTTTTTTTTTTTTTTTTTTTTTTTTTTTTTTTTTTTTTTCCTCTTCTTCCACGGTGGCTTAGGGGTATTTTAGTTACTTTGTTAAATAACAGAAAGGAACGTCTGTAACAGAAAAGACGATTTACGGTCCACATGACGATGAATATTAGAACCGTATAATTTTACACAGTCCTTTGTAATACCTTACGGTTAGACAATAAACTATATATTTCATATCATTTCAATTTTACAAAGTAACCAATACTTCCCACAGCTGCCTTGGGAAAACATCGCTAAGAGCAAAAATTCTCTTATATCACAATAGATAAATGGATCAGCGATTCCATTTTACGGCCGTAAAATGCAACTTAGTTACTCACCATCGTATCACGATGACTAGCGTTGTCTAGAATGGACTAAGTCGATAGATAAGCGGGATTAACGATTTTTCCATCTCTCCACATTCTACTTTCCCTTGCTAGAGGGTTTTTTATTCACAATGTAATCTATTATCGTTCGTGCTTGATCGTTAGCCTCTGGGAGTCAATATTTATCCCTGGAGCGTTACGAAAAATTGTCAGGCAAGGCGGGCATTTTGATTGAAACTTACGAAGAAGCTAAAACTGGAACTGCCGTAATGCTGCATGGGCGAAAATCTGATGCCAGTTTTAACAAACCACCGAGTACTGGACAGAAACACAAATAATTTTATCTTCGCTTGGTTGTCGTCGCATCTATTGTCGTAGAGGGGTTGTGGGCTGTGGACCTCATGGTTCCACGTCGCCCTGAGGATGCCCGAATGGGCGAAAGTGCTCGGCCAGCCATTAAAAACCTGGAGAATAAGTCGCCTAGTTTTTCTCCCCCTCACAACCCCTCTACGAAAATAATTTTATTTTCTAATTTCGGGGGAGAGGGTTTCTAGTACTTTCACTTCTGTTAGCCAATGGTGGTCTCTCTTTTTTCCTTTCACTTCACTGTTGGCCAATTAGAATCAAGTTTCCTTTCACTTAGAGCTATCATCACAGCTGTCGTCACTGTACAACTCTCAGTTGTAAGATTGTTATTAATTATGGCCTAAACGTCGATTGAAATCGATATAGAAATATCTGATTCCTGGTCAGACATGATTTTCTGATTGGTGTCCGAAGTTTTAAAAAACCTGCAAATGATTGTACATTGGTTTATTTATTCCTTTGCTTCAACAATGATTTAAGAAAACTATCTATTAGTGATGGTAATTAATCCGGATTGGTAACTATAAGGGGAAACTCTGCAGCAACTAGACATTTAAATAATTTTATGGTTTATTATTCAATTATAAACCATTGTAATCGCACAAAAAAAAAGTCTAACCCCCTCAAAATTTGATGTTTTACGTTTAAGGCATGTAGAACCCAAATATACAACAAAAAATTCTGTCTGTCCGCCTTAAGCACTTTTCTGGTCAAACTATAATAGCTAAATTCTTGAAATGTTCACCAAAAATCAATCTCGGTCCTACGACGGCCCAATTCTTGAACCACATTGCAAGCTCAATTTTAAGGGTATTTTTAGGGGGTTTTGAGGGGGAGAAAATTCTTATTTCCAGGGTTTCTCAGAAAAATGTGTATTTGGTATCAATTTCTATAGATTTTTGGACGCTGAATCGAATGAGACCATCGCGGCGTCGATAGTTTTATTGGTTCTCGAGTTATCGCAGCTTTTATGCCGAATTTGGGAGATTTCCAGAAATTTGGTTATAACTCGAGAGTTCTTGGACCTATAAAAATCGTCCTATACTCATTGCAATGGTCAGTATGATTTTTTCTCTCTGTAAAAGGAAATCGAAAAGCAAAATACAAAATGCACGTATTTATTTCATGTTGGATCGTACATGAAGGTAAAATATTAGGCTTCTTCCGAGGTGTGAACAATACGAATACGCGATCCGCTTATGAATCCGTTCCTCTTGAAATATAGAAAAATTCGACTTAGAAAAGAAAAAAGAGGAAGGAAAGCCGGTAAAAAATTGTTACACAATTAAGGCCACAATGTCCATTCTTGTGTCCGATGCGATGGTCCAATCTAATTTGTGTCATTGGGATTTCATTGAGTATAAAGGAGCGGGTTTCGAAACATTTTCGACAGTTGTGTAAAGCGAATAAAAAATAACATAATTATTAGATAACGAAATTAATCTCCAAGCGTAAAAAGCGAATTAACAAATCACGAGCAATAATTCTTATTGCTAAAGATATAGGTATTCGAGTTAAGTACGAAAATAACATACATTCGCTATCAGAAACGGCTACCTGATAAAGGAAGGTAATATAAAAGTAAAAATATCAACATTTCAAGGTAAAAAATATAATCGGCGATAAATAGAATAAAATAATATTCCGTCTAATTACATTGTTCCTTTTCGCGCTTGGAAAAATATTGTAAAAGAAAAAATTCTACACGGTAGCAGTTTTCCTTACACATAAACAGACTAGGAGTGTGAGATTTCATTTTCGAAAATAGCCATCCAATTGCTCTAATCAGTTTTTCAACGCTAGGTACTAGGTGAAAATTAAGTCCAATAATTTGCACAAGGCTACGATGAACTCGCGAGGAAGTTTCCGTTCTAGGAAATAATGAGGGGAAAATTGATACAATTTTACAACTATGAGATAAATTACAGCGTTAATGAAACTAGCGGAAGGGATCAGTTATCTCGCAGGGATTATATCTTCCGTTTCGGAATTTATAATTAAAGGAGACGATCTCATGTCTTACTCGACTCGTAGTTAATTCGATTGGTGTGTTTTTTCAGTCCAAATAAAACATAACACTTAAGAAAAATGCGGAATTTTTTTCGATAAACAACTCTGATGACTTGAAACAACGTTGATTTTGAGAACTGAAATCTCATCGAAGACAAAAAGTGAATGATCGTCCCTGAATATTCGATAAATCGAACCCCAAATGACTTCAATTGACAATAACAATTATTCACAAAAACAATATGGCGCTGAGGGAAGACAGCTTGGCCTTCTGTAACCCTTCCATTGCCTGTGCTGCTTCGCACCTTTAGGCATCATAAGGGCTTTGTAGAACTATTTATCTGAAGCTGTAGACACACGAATAGAATTACACAGCCCTAATAATGCCTGAAGGGGTGAAAGTGCTCGCCAGGCAATAAAATATTTGGGTAGTATCTCATTCCTTTAACCGCAATGCTCGAGACGAGACAAAAATAAACAAAATAATCAATTAATATTAACCGATACTCATTCCGAATTACAGACATTACACATTCAGCAGACGTGATTGTTCCTTTAGATTTTTCCAAAATAACACTTGTTCTTGTAACAAAAACCAAAGGTAGGTTCAACACAGGTGCCAACAAATTTGGTCGCTGGAGCGTTCATTTGGTTCGCTTTTCGACTAGTCAGCCGACTGATTTCTCTGACCAATTTCACCAATCAGTAACACATTTCAAAGCTCCCCGCTCAAAACCATACCCAAGTCGAGTGGCTTTCAAATAAAACGTTCTCGTTGGAAAAATACTTTGCGGCTCTATTCCTATTAAAATTCAGCATGAAATGACCGTAGCCTGTGATATGATGTCCTTGCGGGTTACCGTTTCAAGAGTGCTGCGGTCCCCATTCTTCATCTTCCCACGCCGGGGTGCCGAGAAGTCGTTCCGTGTCCTCGGTGCACGTTCGCTGGGGGAAATTGATCCCGTCGCCGAAACTGCAACAAAGCAAAGCCTCTTCGCCATGTTATCTCCGCTGTCGCAAAATTGAGAGAAAATACCCTTGAACGGATTCTAGAGGAATAGCATCTCTATAAACCCTCATGAAGTGATTCAGAATTTTTAATACCTGAATTTTAACGAAGGACCTCAACAAATTAGGGGAAAGTGACATTGTTTGGTTAATCTTTTCGTACCAGACTGAAAATGATAGGCCAACGAACATTTTGCTCCAACTGAGTGACGTTTCAGAGCTCAGAGAGCTTAACACATTTAGTGCGGCCATCTCGGATCTGAGCCACCTTCTATTTTTGTTATCGACTCTGTTTTTATCCTCAGGGGGCTAAAGGGATTCTCAAGTGTAAACGTATCCTCAGTTTTAATTTTCACAATATAAAAATTGGGAGATAACTGGATTAAAAGATAACTGGTATTTAATGCACATTGGCTGGAATTTTTCCAGTTAGCAATCCGCAGTGAATGTGTTAAGTCGCAATCAATGAACTGGATAATTACGGCACATAGTTCTAACAACCCCTGCCAACAATTTAATTGAAAATATTTTTGAAAAGACCATTTGTATTTGCCGCATTATTTGTATAAGAGAGAGCAATGTCTCTCACCTCTCTCATATATTTTGCAAGACGATTTTAGAACCCATGAGCTCAGTTTGAAGGGGCAATATTCGCAACAGAGCCAATAGGTCAAACAGCCTTATGGCAACCATTCAAAGCGGCACTGGGCAGTGCAGCCCGATCTCCCCGCCAGCCCATCGATTGGCTCTTGCCTTGTGTTAGATGTTGCTCATTCAAGAGAGTTGACAGAACTAACCTATGTCCGAATGAAGAATAGAGGAATATAATAGTTCCCCGTATTGGACTAAAAGTTAGGATGAGACGATGTAGAGAGCCCTTGACTTCATATGAATTCATCCGGGTTAAAACACTGTGTATGGCAACATTTTAGGCAGCCACCTGCTATTCAGACAATCCATAAACTCTTCTCATTCTTTGTTCTAACGTTCTAATCATCAGTGCTTTTTATGAACCTCAGAGTAGTCATGATTTTGTGTCAGATGTGGTTGAAAAATATAAAGCTCGTGACAAGAAGATCCCTCGTTCCACGATTAAGCTATCGCGTTCTTTCCTGCAGACCGGCAAATTAGGAGCGATAACAGCCCCCAGAATTCAGATAGGCTCGTCGCGACGTTTTTCGAACCGTCCACATGGTAAAACAGAGTGCCGGCATTTCAATTATAATTTTTTGAAGATGCCCGAACGGGTGAAATTGCTTGACCAGCAAACAAAGCATTGGAGAATCGCCTGGTTTTTCTACCCCTCACACCCTATGGATAACATTTTTATTTTCTTAATACGGGTACGGTTTAATATTATTTTTTACGTTCATTTTTCCCGCGAGTGCCCGCTCATTTGCCCAGAGGATTTTCACTTCGTCCTGGAGTTGCAGACATTGTCAGAGCATTTTGTGAAGCAAAAAGCATTTGCATCAATGTGAAACCTCTGGGGAAGATCTATATGGTCCGGGAGGAACGTCTTTGCACTTTCATCGACTGGGAAATTACTTTAGCCGCTTTGAGCAACCACAGGATTTCCACAGTCAGCACAGGGCTTCCGGTCTCTTAAACGTGAGTGAACAGATTGAGCGATGAAATTAAAACCACCGTGAAAAATTGGCATTTTTTATTTTCAACCATCGTCGGCTTAACTTAGCTTATTTCAAGGATAACAATTAGAAGCTTATTTATGATTAAAGTAACTTTTAGATGACATTTATTTTCATCAGAAACATTGCTACTTGATCAGAAGATTGTTTTCAGTTTCAATTCTCAACAGCGACCATGAGACGAAATAGTTAGTGGTAAGTACCAGAGCTACAGAAACAAAGTCTACAAGGAGGGATTAAACAGAAAGGTTTAATTCCCAAAACGACAGAAAACGTTGTCTCACTATGAGTGACTGCAATCTGATTATCTATAGTCAAACGGGGAATTCTTTAGTCCAATCAGATTGGCTTTTACTTGAGCATTTCCTAGGTTACCAGGCAATTTCCTAAAGTTACCAGGCTCAATTTTTTACACCTGATTAAATATAGACGTTGCAAAATATAAAAAGGAGCATTTTATCACAAGTTGATTTTTCCCATAGCTATTGGTCCTTGAACTGTGTCGCGATAAATTCCTCCAAAAATGACAAGATTTTTTCAAATAATTGACATCTACGCATTTGGCATACGTTCTAAAGAGCAAACGGCTCAGTTTATAAATGTACCAATATATACATAT